>JAWWMK010000008.1:1835892-1874940 GCA_035047105.1 Galeopsomyia nigrocyanea
TGAGAAAAGCCCATTTGATTATAATGGGAAAATGCCAAAAAAGTAGTTCCTGCAGACTTTTCCAATGTTCACGAGCAATTTCCGACACTATATAGCTTCAAAAAGAAGAGGAAAAAGGTCCGGAGGCCTTAGCATCAACAAAAAATTTTTCCATTCTACACCCCAAAAAAGTGTGTTTTTTTTAAGGATATCGTCATATACGTGATCGGCAACTTTTCATACACCGAGAAAGAGAGATAGAGATAAACAGGAAAAACTATTGATGTGTGCCTTTTGTATTTAATATTCAAAAGACGATGGGAAGAAGAGAAGAAGCTCGAGGACGGATACCGGACGTGTATTTTCGCTGTTGCTGCTGCTGCTGCTAGTCGCGAGTGAACGTTTCCGGATTAAAGCGTGACACGGAGCAATAACCGTTACAATGCTGCTGCGCTGTACTACTACTACTACAACTGCGCGTGCACGTAATACACCAGGCCGCGCTGCACTTGCAAGCTTATTCCTCCAGAGATTTGCGAGCTGTTCTGCTCTCCTTTTTTTTTGCGTGTCGTGTAATATTGTTCGTATTTCTATATCGAGTTGCCCATCGCTCGCGCGCTCAGTGCAGAGATGGCCATGACGATCGTGTGCTTTTACCCACAGTTCGCGTGTTCACGGCGAGTGTTCTAATTGGATTGTTAGCCACGGCCAATCGTTTTGTTTTTGTATTTTTCCAACGGTGCCTGATGAGTTTTTAATGCTCTTCAACTGCTATTAATCAGCGGTATTTCGATGAAAGGAATCTCTTCGCGTTTGTTTTTCACGATTCGTCATTCGCGTATTTCCATGAAATTTCGTTTCCTCCTCGCTAATCAATTATTATTCGCCACGACCTTCTGCGAAATCCCAAAAATTCCGTCTTCAAGCGCGATCGCTAGTATCTCTATACATAATCAGTATGCAGCAGCTGACGATAAACGCTCGCGCGCAGAAAAATTGTTATCGTCGCCTCGTTAATGCGTCGACTGGTACGTTGCACTAGTACGTAAGCAAAATAAAAAAACCAAATGCGTAAAAGGAAAGATTGTCGCGTCGATGAGTCGATATATATTAGGAAAGTGTCGCGCAGGTTAATCCCTCGTGCTCTATAGGCAGTGATTGCTGAACTTTGGCCTGGTTCTCGCTGCAGCCTGCGCTCTCTTCTGCCAGATCCAATTACCTTCGGAGGGGCGAGTTACATACACACCGTGTGTGCTCCCGCTGCTGCTGCTGCTGCTGCATGTGTGCTCTGGGTTCACTCGCGCGGATAACCGCTAAACGGGTTCGTGACGCACGGTGTACGTCTCTCTCTCTCTCTCTCTCTCTCTCTCTCTCTCCTCCCTTTGCTAATTTCATTACACGGCGAGCTGGGCTACTACTCACTTTTATGGGATTCATACGTTCTATATGCTGCATTCCTGTCGTCGCGGGAAAACAAATTTGTCGTGTACGACTTTTCTCATTTTTTTTTCTCAGTTGTGGGCGATTTAGCGTGTATATGGGGAGGAATAAACGTTGCCCCCCGAGGTTTATATATATGAGCATTTCTGGCCAAAAGTGCTCACATGAAGAGAAAGGACCTCCTCTCGCTCATGGCCTCGGGGCTCAAAGGGTTTTCCCCCGCGCGCGAGCAGTACGCGTGCGTAAACTGTGCACGGGTCGATGAACGCGCTACTCTCTCTCTCTCTCTCTCTCTCTCTCTCGCCAAACGGGCGTGGAACTTCAGCTTGCTTGGTTTGCTCGCTCTTTTTCGCATTAATATCACTCACTCCTGGGATTTACGCATTTTTTTTTCTATTTGTTATTTGGCGCGATTATAATCGAGACATCAATCAGAATCGCAAAAGGCTTGTCATTGACAGTCGGTTCTTCCTCTCTCTCTTTTTCCTTCGGGAAACCATGTCGGATACATAAATATAGAATCAGCTCGTATATAGCCTGCCTGGGGCGCGCATCATCGCATATACTTACGTAAAACAGACACGTGGCTGTGGGTTATATCGTTACGTCAGGATCAATCCTATACTTCTTTTTGCCAGCTCGTCGGCTGCGAATCTCGGGAGTGTTATTCGCTAAAGTGATGAGTTTCATTGCCTTCTCTTCTCTCTCTCTCTCTCTCTCTCTCTCTCTCTCTCTCTCTCTCTCTCTCTCTCTCTCTCTCTCTCTTTCTGAGCTGCGCTTATTTACTCGTGTTCGCTTTTTTTCATTTCATAAGTGGCTCTGATAAGAGCGTCGAGTAAATTTATGTGAAGCGATATATACGAAATACTCGTGTAAAAAAGAAGTGCTCATGAGTTTTTTTTTCATGTTTTTTTTGTTTCAGACGTTAAAATGTGATATACATTAATTACATGTCGAAAAAAAGTCGAGTTTAATTGCGTCACGAACGCATTTAATTTGGACATTCACTTTTTTTTTTATCCGACGGGGATGATCTTTATCGCATATATAATAAGCCTGCTAAGCTTGAAGTGGCTGATATTATATTGAAATTATATTGTCAAGTTTAACAATCAGCGCTATTAAATAAAAAGCCACACGAACACGCACACACACAAACACGTCTGCGGGAACATAACTTTAATGTAACTTCTTTGGCATCGGCAAACACCATTATCGCGCTCGCGCACCTCGTAAAACGGTCAGAAAGAGAGGAAGAAAGAGCAAACATGGAGGAAAAATCGCGAGCGATAGCTTGTATAACCCCATTAGCGCGCCGCCGAAATCCGAGCGGCAATTCCTTTTTGCGGCTGGATACAACGCACAAAAAAAAACAGCACGAGCAACGATCGATCGAAGACTATACGGCTACTTCCGCCGAAGTTTCCTGAGAGTTCGAGGAACTCTCTTCTCTGCCGAGGTTATATGTATACTACAGAGCAAATCTTTGGCTAGGGCGAGAAAGTTTGACAGGGATAGAAATAGATTCATGCCTGTATAATTTGTTTGTTTTTTTTTGTCAAGAACATGCAATTTGCATTTGTGCGCAAAGTATGCTGTGTTTTAGCATTTCAATCGAAAGTCAAACGGCGTACGCGTCACCATCAGTTTGCGACTTCCTCAATAAATCGGCAAAAACAAAAAAAATCTCTCTCTCTCTCGCTCGTAAAGCAGCAATATGCATGCACGCACATAGTATGAGTACTCTACGCGAGCCACCCAATCCTCGCAAGAGAGCTCAGCTCATAAAGTTCACCTCATGAGTTTGCGCGTGTGCTCAACGCCTATCGTTGAATATAAAACAAGCTTTCTCTTTCCCTTCGTCGAGAGTCAACGAGAGAAAAATTGCGTGGAGATGAACATGGCATTTCACGTTGCTGCCGCACACGCAATGCAATTCGAGAGAGTCGGAATAATTTTTCGGTGTAATTAAACAAATGACCAGCGGAATTAAAGATTCGCGAGCGCGCACTGCGAGAAACAAACAATCTTATAGCTCGACTGAGCTTCCGAGGGGATAACGGCATCGCAAACTTCTCTTTTCCCTTCTTCTATTATCCTCTTGCTCGTCCTTTTCTTCCTTTTCTCTTCTTTTCTTTTTTTACGGCTTCGCCGACTGCTCTTACCGCTATTTCTCGCAGTTCCACGCCTTTTTTTTCTTACTTACTTGCTGCTGCTCCCTTTCGAGCTCGAGACGCTTCGCGGTCCGAGAGAATTCCCTTATTAAATTTTATAGACACTTCGCTTCTTCCTTCCCCCTTCTTCATCTCCTTTTTTTGCAAGTAACGTTGATGTCGATTTTTCAGTTGCTATAAGCGTGAAAGTTTTTCAATTTCAAGCAACGGCGCTGCGTTCATATAGCGAGTTTATAAATGGATTTATGTAGTCGTGAAAGCCGGCGTCATGAATGATTTCATATCAAGTTATTGCCCATGAAAGTTCTCATTATCTCTTTCTCTTTCGAATCGACACTGCTTTTATATTCATGCGCCATATTCAAATTACCGCACACCGGGGTATACAATGGTGAGAGCGCGACGCGCGAACTCGCATAATCAGGCTTGTTTTTACCTATAGATATATATGTATATGCCTGAGAGCGCAAATGCTAATAAGTTCTTTTCATTCCGCACGAGCGTTTCGTTTAATAAATGCGCGTTAATTTTCGCGAGAGAGAGAGGTAGAGACAGTCTTTTCAATTGGATTCGGCGAGTATAACCGCAAAACGAGAGCACCACTCGCTATATCCAGCCAAAATTTATAACTGGCATATACATATCGAATAGCTGTGTGACACGAGTAAACAATGGCGGGGATATATACGAAAATTACATTATTTCGCAAAATGTCGATTCGCGCTTAGCGTCGTTGATAAACTTATTATACCGTGCACGCGCTAACCAAAGCGATATATTTATCGACAACAGCGATGAATTAGGTCAGCAGACAAGAGCGCTTGTCATTTTTCAGGATCAATCCTTTTATTACGGCGCGACGCCTATAAAAATACAGCAAACCGGAGGGTAAGCTCGCTACGGCTCGCTATGACAACCAGACGAGGGTTGAAGTTTTTTCATAAGGCTGGGGGCTCTCGGAACAATTTTTATAGACCCTTATACGTATTCCACTCAGACGCGTCGTTAATTAAGCAAATTGAAAGAGAGGACGAGGTGGTAAGAACGAGAAAAGAGCGCGGGAGAAAGGCATACAAACAACAAAAGCACAACAACAACAACAGAGCTGTTTTGCATCGTGACCCGGTCTGGATTTGGGGCGACACTGTGGGGAGGAATGGAGGCTTATAGGGCGCGCTCGCTCGCTCACTCGGCGCGTATCTGGAGCACCACCACCACCGTCGCTGCCGCCGCCACTGCCGCCATCGCGTGTATTGATCTGCTCGCGCCGGCAACGTGGGCGACCCCTGCGTGCGCTTCCATTTATATATACATTCTATGTAATGCGCGCCGGAGATGTGCTCTCCATTCTGCGAGAGAATTGACGAGCAGCAGCGACGGAATAATTTTTTCACGTGACGTTCGCATGACTTTCAAAAGCTCATTCGAATACAATTCAGCGCGATCATCGCCAACTATTTAAATACGTGTGCCACTTCCGTCATTGTCAATTAAACATCTTGTTGTCGAGTTTGTTTCGATCATTTCGTTGCTTCTGTTGAATTCTTTTTTCTTTTCTTGTTTTTGCGCTTTCAATTGGGATTTCAAAGTGCGTTTCCTCTCGACTGCACACATCGAATTGCGGCAGCTCAGCCTCGTCCTTGTCCTACAGCGGACGTCTATCATCCGTGTCCGACCTCGTCCGCGAACTCGTACATGCAAACCGCCGCCGACGCTTCGCTGCTAATCCTCTCTCCAATCGAATTATCACGTAACTACCGCTCTGATGGATTGACCTGCTAAAGCGTATACTTATCTTTTATCACTTTTTCGCCTTCGCGCAGCGAAGAACAAAAAGTCAGTCAAAATATTCCATACGTATTTGTATACAGAGAGGATGTAAACGTTGCAGACGCTGAAAAAGTCATAAGCTCGACTGCAGTCGAAAGTCCAATCGACGCGTTCACGTAACGTGCATTAATTAACCGATAACAGAGGGCGACGACGACGACGAAATCGCATTTTTTTTCGTGCTATCGCTTCATGTGACGCTTAAGTGCACGACAGTTTTGCGCGATGAGTCGTCTCTCGAACGCGGATAGGCAAAAAGTTATCTGCGCGTTCATACGCACTTTTTTTTTCCTCTACCGTCGTTGCGAGATAGCCGCGACGCGAAAGGAGGCATTTCGCTTGATACCTCAAGTGTTTGCTGAAAGAATGTGCAAATGAAAAAATTGCGATACTTTCGCGCAAGTTTTTATGTTTTTGAACGATTACGCGTAAACTTTTCCATTGAAAACCAGTGGAAAGGGAGTTCCCGAGTTATGGAAATTAATAAATGTTGATGTTCTTCCATTAAATGACGTTTCTATTACATAAAAGACAACTTTGTCACTGAACAATTAATGGAAAAAGTTGTACCAAAATAAATACCTCATCACAACTTTCCCCCCCTCAAAGTCGCAAGCTCGCATCGTTGGCGTTAAGACCTCACGCATATATACATACATACACACATGTATAGTACAGAGATACGCAGAGCCGACGACGCAACAATCGGGGCCGCGCATCCCCGGCGAACGAAAGCAGGTCATCGAGATCGTACCACCCCTCGCTCGCTTGAAACAGAGGAGCCACATATATCTATATACGGCATGCACAGTGCACACTCACCTCTAGCTGAACTCGACGCGTCGCCTTGCCTCTCTCTCTCCATTGACTCGGTTCCACACAAGGGAGCGGCTCCCCTCTATACACGAATAGCGAGAGAGGGACGCACGTGACCCTCATTCAGCACTTACTGCTTCGAAACTTGTGTGTATCGCGAGCTGTTTTCCAGGGATTCAAGGTGCTTCGTTCAAGTGACAAAAAAAGTGTGTGCTGCTATTTTGTTCACAGCGAGGGAAAATTAATTGAAAGGGGGGTAGCGATACATAAATAAGCTGGTTATAGTTGGTTAATTTATGAAGCATCATCATGCTTCTCGAAATACCCACATACAAAAAAAGACATGCCGTTCGTGCAGTTCTGCCGCGGTGACCTACATAGCTGCGTTGTCAAAAGTTATAAGCTGCTTAAATCGCAATATTTATATCGATTACCTACCGCTTTCGATTTCTCACTGGAATATTCACGAACATTTTCGTACGTTAAGGTGCATTTGGAACATGATGGATCCGCAGCTTCCGCGAGGCGTCACTCCGTTCTAATTAATATCAAATGTTCACGCGTTGGCGCGAAGCGAATATATCTTCCGTAAATTTTAACTCAGTCTATATTTATGCACACTTACTCGTCTTTCTCGCTGCGAGCAATCCGCTTTTCCTCCGGCATACCGCAGCTTATGACTTCACTTTTCAGCTATTTAGGCCACGTGTAATCCTCGCCAGCTTTATAGGATTTTATTCAAAAGTTTGTTTTATTCATTAAAGCGCCACGCTCTCATTTTAATTAAACTCACACATACACACGTATACGTCGCGATCTACTTGCGCGAGACGAATTATTGTGCAAGCTCTTTCTCTCTCTAGCGTACAGAAAAGCAAAAAAAAAAAACAAAACAACAATTCACTCTATTCATTCATCCGGCGGCCTTGAAAGCACAAATGCCTTTCATTTGAGAAAAAAAATCGTTTACATTCGACTACTCACTATACACCTATGTGTGGGTACTGCAGTAGTGAGAAAAAAAGTAAAAATAGTCGACGTAAGCTAAACTATCGTGTAACGTTCGATGCAACAACCGCGCCTAGAAACCGTACACAAGCGCGTGCAGCGAAGCTCGCAGGAGGCCGGCCGATCGATCGATCGCCTTCGTCGTCGTCGTCTTGCCGTCGACTTTTCTATCCTGCTGCTGCTGCTGTTACAGCGTTGCCGTGGAATATTTTTCCCTCGCTTCTCCGCAAACTTTTTAACGCGTTATTACATCTCGAAAAAAGTTTCCTTCGCGATTGATCTTTTTCAAACTTTGCCGACTGTAGGGGGGAAAGAAGAAGAAGCAGCAGCATGGAAATTGCTGAGGTAACATCCGAGAGTTTGAATACTTCCCGAAGCCATATCTTTTCCCATTCGGATTCGGCAAACACACATAGGTCACCGAGAAGAAAAAACTGCTGAGCAGGCTGAAAAATTGAATAAGCTCTTCTATATAAGATTGACGGTCAATTCAATTACAAGGAATAGATCTGGATGGGAGGGAGAGGGGGTTAGTAAAAGCGCCAGTGAGCTTTCACTCTCGGCGCGAGGCGACTAAAGAGCAGTCGATTTCAATTTGCGGGGCGCGAAAAGGTCGTCTCTGCTTTCGAACGACACGTAATCGACACGATCGCGCAGCCCGAGACAATTTACGAGCTGTCCGCCAAGCCAGCAGAGAGCATATAGCTCTTCTCTGCGTTCAGTTGGATTTTTCCTTTGCCAGAGAGCACAGAGCGGCCTTGGGCTTCTCTCTCCCTCTCCCTCTCTCGCTCACTCGTGCTCGCGACGTTTTCAAATGCTTTTTCTAGTCTCTTTTTCTCTCTCTGCCATTGAGCTTTTTTATTTTTAACTCCTCGCTTCTCTCGTTGTATAATCCATTACCTATCTGGAGAAAATAAAAATACTATATTTTCTTCAAAGTCGACGACGGCAAAAGAGCCAGAACTTTTATCTACTTCTGAATACTTCGAAGAAGAGAATTATTTCTTCTGTTTTTGTCGCATATCTCTCGAGTGCAAAACATTCCAGAAGTGCTCTCGAACAATGCGCGCGCTTCCTCGCGACGGAAAGAAAATCGAATTGAATATGAGAAAACGAAACGGGCGAGTCCGATGGAATTTCACTATAGGTCAGCTGCTCTCGGCGTGCCCGCGGCGCGACGAGAGAAGCGGAAGAAGAAGAAGAAAAAAATATAGAGAAGCAGGTGCAGTAGCAGCGGCAGCAGCTTGGGCTACGCCCAAGAATCGACTTCCGCAATTGCGCTTTGCCAGACACATACGTTCTCGCATTTTGGATGACTTCGACAGTCGACGAATTCGCTAGTGATGACGCTGCTATGACGATATCGCGAGTATTATAGTTCGAAGCTTGCGTTATCACGGTACTAAAGAAAAGGAAGAAGACGAAGAAATTTGTGATTAGCTCGGCTGCCGTAGTACCCCCTGCTGTATCGAGGCGTCTGACGTCCGATCACGCTGCGCCTCCCGGAAGCTTTTATGCGCGCGCGAATTGAGAAATCATTGTTGATTTCAATCAGCTCGTATCCTCGCACATACACATTTTTTCTCTCTTAATCTCTACGGTTTAAACGTTATGTCACACTTTTTTTCTACCAATTAACCCGAAAAAAGAGGAGCAGAACAGCACTTGTCAACATTCTCACGGTGCATAGGCGTTCGGGCTTCCCATAGCACGGCGCGACAATTATCATTGTGATCGTCGCTTTTTTACGCGGTTACTCGGAATTCCCTCTCTCTGTCTTATCTGATGAGGAAGGAGGCTATCTCGCGAGCGATGAATTGCTTGGAGAGCTAAGAAGAGCGAAAGAGAGAGACTATTATGGGAGCGTACAAATGCGATTCGAGTTATACTCTCGTTATATGGGGAACAAGATGGAATTTTTTTTTCGTAGTTAATTGAATTGTACGCCTACTGCGTAACGTTTAGCGTGAATTAACCGAAGAGAGTCGTCACGATTAACCGTACTCTCTTCATTGTTTTACGACTTCTGTGTATATGTCTGCACTTACATAAGCCAATGAAATTTCGAGCAACGATACACGAAATAAGTTCAACAATCTTAATAACGATTGGTATGTTTTCTTATTGATTTCAGATCCAACGCTGACGATTCGGGCGACCTCGTACACAACCAAGTGCAAACACCTCGAGAACGAGAACGCAATTGAGTCGTCGTCTCAGGTGGCACACAGTCACACTCACAGCATAGGTAAGGCTATAAGCGTGGACGGATCGAGAAGAGGGAGTAACGAAAGCCAACACAACGGCCGCGAGCGCAGCGATCGTGGCATCAAGCACGCAAGTCGCTCGCCAAACGTAGCCGTCGAAGGAGGAGAGTCAGTCGCCGACGAGATACGCGCCTAGAGAGCGACAGTAGCCACCGCGAAAATACACCTGAGCAAAGCCAAGATGCACATAGAAGTGCAGGTAGCGCTGAACTTCGTCATATCCTATCTGTACAACAAGCTGCCGAGGCGGCGAGTCAACATATTCGGCGAGGAGCTGGAGAAGGCCCTCAAGGACAAGTTCAAGGGCCACTGGTACCCGGAGAAACCCTCCAAGGGCACGGCCTTCCGATGCATCAAGACCGGCGACCCCATCGACCCGGTGTTCGAGCGCGCCGCCAAGGAGAGCGGAGTGCCCATCCAGGACATCCTGGAGAACCTGCCGAGCGAGCTCGCCGTCTGGATCGACCCCTACGAGGTCAGCTACCGCATCGGCGAGAACAGCCAAGTGAAAATACTCTTCAAGGAGATGAACGATCCCCAAGACGAGTCTTCGGCCGACCGCGAAGTCACCAAGACCTTCAACCCCGAGGCTCAGTGCTTTCGGCCGATAGAACTGGTGAGCAGCTCGCTCAGCGGACTCTCGCTCAGTCCCAAATCGACCTCGCCATTTCCCAGCTCGATCAACAGCAACGCCAGCAATGAGTCGGCCAACTGCAATGTCCAGAACAACGGCCACGGCTCCGGCTCGTCCTCGGCGCCCTCGCCGACTCCGCTCGCCAACTCGTTCAAAGGCTCGCCGAGCCCCGTGCCGGCCTTCATACCGAGGTCCACCGCTCCGCTCACCTTCACCACCGCCACCTTCGCCCAGACCAAGTTCGGCAGCACCAAGCTCAAGACCAGCAGCAAGCGGGCCAACAGGTACCTATTAGCTCTTTAACTCGGAATTGCATTGCTTGCTCGTTTGACGGGTTTCGCTAACTCGATCGACTGTCTTTGCAGGATGTCGCCCACCGAGTTCTCCAACTACATAAAGCAGCGCGCGATGCAGCAGCAGATCCACCACCACCATCACCAGCAGCCGCCGCAGCCGCAGCCGCAGCAGCACCAGCAGGCGGTGGCGCAGCAGGGCGCCCAGACCCCGGGCGGACTGCCGCCGGTCTGCCAGAGCTCGCCCAACAGCCGCAGCCTCTCGCCGGGCCTGGTCAACGGCCACAGCCAGCACGCCGACCCGAGCGCCTACTTCTTCCACCAGCCGCCGCCGACGGCCTACTTCCCCGCCCACCGCAACATCTTCGACTCGGCCGCGAGCTCGCACAACGGCTACCTGGCCGCCGCCGCCGCCGACCTCTACACCAAGACCTTCCCCTCCAGCTACATCGACCCGGTGGGTCACCAGTTTTACGGAGCCGCCGGCGGCGGCGGCAGCGCGGCCAGCAGCCCCGCCGCGCCCAACTCCGCTCAGAACGGCGCCGCGCTCGGGCCCATCGGCTCCGCGGCTCCCGGAGCCGCCGCGGCCAACGGCCCCGGCAGCTCGTCGAGCCAGCAGCAGGACAAGGCTGCCGTCGGCGACGGCTTGAACAACTACGGCCTGGGCTACCCGGCCAGCAACTACCAGCACCTGCTGGTCGCCAACTAATACAGCAGTGCCACGAGCTCCAGCGACCTCGCGCACGCAGCCAAAGCCTCGCTACTAGCTCCCGAGGCGGCCTTCGTTCCCTCCTAACTTCAGCCGCAAATCCAGCAACCCAGCGGCCAGCCAGTCAGCGCGAGCCTCGACTCGGACTACCACTACTCTTCTGCCTCGTGTGAACTAGTGCTACTCCATACGTGCAAGACTATTCTTTTCTTCTTCTTTCTTCTTCTGCTTCGGCGGCTCGACGCAACGTAGCGCCGAATTGTGATTATCTTTTATTATTACTTTTCGTTGGAGTGCAAGCTATACGCGCGTCAAACTTATCATATACGTTCACGTCGCTTCAGTTCCTCTCGAGTGTAAAGTCGCGGACAGAGTTCCTTTTTTTCACGTATGTAACCACGCCGCGCGCTCCTCTGGAAAAACAGCCAGAAAAACGAACGAAAGAGCGCGCCCGTTCATTTCCGAATGGCTTTTCTTCTTCTTTCTTCTTTCTTCTTCTACGTTTGTTTGTTCTCTTCTTCTTCTTTTTTATTTCTATACTTCTTTGCGTATAACAATGATCACTCCGAGAACAAGGGTATTCCCGCGCGCGCGAGCGCGAGCACGCTATGATAGTCGCACGAGCGAAAAAAAAAACACTATACGACCACTATAGCGAAGCAGATATATATCGCGCGACGATTATAATGTATAATAAAAAATACTATGCTATATGTGTAGGTGTACAGCGCGAGAGCGAGCGAACGAGTGCGCACGAGTGTGTGTAAAGGAGGATATTATATTGAGGAAAAAACTAAAAGATATTTAACGACGATAATGACGAGAAAGAGAGAAACGAAAAAAAAAAATTAATTGAAATTATGATGAACGAGCGTAGAACGCTCGGAGTATATTAAGATACAACATGACAACCAAAAAAACAAAACAAAAAAAAAATAAGAAAGAAAGCGTTACACAGTTCGAGCGATCGGTGCGAGGCTGTTTGAGAAAAAAAAATATTTCACGAGTGATATCTCCTGCTGTTTCTAGCTGACGCGCGGCTGACGACGACATCTTGGACAATATGCAGACGACGGACAGAGACATCGGGACGAAGACGACTATTACGAAACGAGACAGAGCGAAGAACGCGCGGGACACACGGCATGGAGATATGTACATGTGTGCGCAATTGTGTCGCGTACATACTGTGAAAACAAGTTCACGAGGTGTGATACAATTTATTTTTTCACTGAATCATAGAGTGTCGGAGAGTGAAAGAGAGAGATTGAGAGTGGAACAAACGGGATATAATATTAATATATCTAGTAGAGAGCCTACGATGTACATTACAATGTGGCGCGAGATAATAATCTCTATATCGGCGCGCCGCGGTATAACGATCTATTTAACATTTTATTTTTATAACGAATGCAGTAGACGTAGAGAGTCACACAGACAGAGTAATAAACAGACGACGCAAGTGAAAGAGAGAGAAATCGCGACGAGTAATCAATGCAGGCGCCAAAGTAACGACCCCTCCCGAATTTATTAATCTCGAGAACCGTCCTCGATTCGTTCGTAATATCTACCCCCCAAAAGCTTGATTTCGATAATGAAATTACTACGACCGAGCCATCTTTGAAAGAAACAAAAAAGAAATAATATTTTTTTTTCTCTTCAACGTTGCGAAATTGTCTCTCCTTGACCTTCGCGCGATTTTCAATCGGCGCCTAACACGTCGCGAAGCGTTAAATAATCGGCGCGAAAGTCTCTCTCGCAGCGCGACACATAGCCAGGGACACCTCTATTGGCGCTGCCTCAAGGACGCTTGCAAAATCATCGTCGAGGGATGCGAGACGTCGACTCGCGTGCTATATTTTTTTTTCCTCTAAATCGCGCCTCTCCAAGCGCGCGTTCTGTACATACCGTGGCATTTGAGAATCTGAAACAAATATATTTTTAAAAAAATTACTTTTACTTTCTTTTCTTTTTTTATATATACGTGTATAGAGCAATTTTTGCATATCCTTCGTTAATTTGTAGAGTATATATATTATGTGTATTTATGCGGACTTTCGTTGAAATTAATTATTTCGTTGAATGGTAAATAAAAATAAAACGGCACTTTTTTATATTTAATTGTAAGACGAATGTTATATTTTTATACTTTTTATATATTTTTTAAGGGCATTTTTATACTTTTTAAAACTAACACATCATCTAGTCGTGATTATATAAGAAATGAGATAAAAAAACAAACGAGTATATTTGAAAAAAAGAGTATCTTTTGTATTAAGTTGTGTAAAAAGTGAAAAAAGAAACGCGAAGAAGCACGTTCACGCGATCGACTATCTCGCATCCCAACGAACGAGGTGTAGGAAACAAACGTGTATTGGGCGAGAAAGCAAGATACCCTTCTATAGTTTAATATCTCGTAAGGAATAAAAAAGAAAAAACACTTAACTCGTAAACTATTAAACGATACGTACGACTGTGGTAGCTATGCTAGTACCTGCTATAATTAAACAGAGAGAGAGAGAGAGAGAGAGAGAGCGAGCGAAAAAAAAAACACAAAATAAAATAAAAAAGAGAGGGAGAGAGAGGTAGCGAAGTAGCGGAAGAGAAGCCGCTTAAACGATCGGATCGGATTCAACAGCGCTTGAAATACCGTCGGACGTGCCAAGGCTCGCGCTCAGCGCGCCGTTAGCCAATTCTGGCGCGACCTATAACGCAAGCGAGGGCAGTGTCGATCTTTTTAAAAATAAATCTCGTTATGCAGCACTCGCTTCACTCTCGCGACCATTCGACTCGTCCTCGCTGTAACCGAATTTCCAACGTCCAACACAGAGATGCGAGAGCAACGCCTCGTTTTAAGGAATTAGATGTAATTCGTATTGGAATTTGATGCTATTATTTTTCTACCAAGAGGGACGTTTGCGCGATCGCGCAGAGTGAGGCGTTTGCGTGCGTTTCGCGACGGACATCGAATCAAACCGATCTCGGCACATCACATACATTTTACAGCAAACAATCAAACGCAATGTACCTTTCCTATGATAACTCGACAGAACTATTAAAGCAAAAAAGCGTATACGATCGTCTAGCTCGGAAAGAGATATTAAACGAAAAGCAAAAATTGAAGTGCTTATTTAACGAGGAACCGGACACCTTGCTACACACATATATATAGGCTAATCGAGGTGCTGACATTGAAAACTACCTGTAATAAAAGTGGTCGGTAGCGATTATTAAACAAAAAAAAATTGATTATTACTGCTACGAGCCACACAGCTGCGGCAACAACCACGGAAAACCTATATAGTATTATATGTCTATACGATAATATACGCGATACGACATATTGTAAAGCAACACAAAAGTAACAAGTACGAAAATAGATTTTTCATGCCCTTAATACTGAATGTACTCGTTTAAGAGAATAACAAATAAAAAAACACAAACACACAGTAAATTTCATTACCGTATAATGAGGATTAACAAAAAAAAATCTGCATGCACTTTAAAACGAAAAAAAAATAATAATATACACACAGTCACACTTGTTACACAAAGACGACGATGAGGATGCCGATAATCTGTTTTTTCAAATATCAAGTGTCTAATAACTATAGCGATCGATATTGTCTACGCATTTTAAGAAAAAAAAACGCAAGTATAATGAATAAAAAAAAATTAACTTGAATTTAATGGGAGAAAACAGAGCGCGTAATTGTACGTGGCGTAAATATAAGTCTAATGAAAATACAAAATAATAATAGTAATAATCGAACGTAAGGCATAACGCTATATTCTTATACTTTGTCGGAAAAAAAAGTAAGGAAACTTTCTCAGCCGGTGAAAACTATAACGACATTTACACAAACACACATTTTTATTTTGAACAAGAGACATTGATATATAAGAATAAATTATTGCGGGTGAGTACGAGTATACAACAAAATAAAATTAATGAGTAAGTTAAAAAAAAAGTTTAAATAAATTATCAATTATTCTATATATTTAATGAGCCGCGCAACGGATTAAAACACAAGATGATAATTAGATTTGTAATTAATCGATACATATATTTTTCAATACTTTAACTACTTGCTGTATGTAAACTACGTACATATGAATATATATATGAACATATAATATGTATACAGAGAGAAAAAAACACCCTGATTGCACAGCGCTAAACTTCTCGCAAGCAACAAATAAAAACGTCGGGGAGAAAGAGGATAAATCCTTTATACAAAGCAACAGAGTGAATTTTGCGCGAAGGGAGGGTCTAAAATTGGTCACTTTATTACGTGCTCGCAACAAAAAAAAACATCAAAAATCTCAAGCGCATAACTGCCCAGCCCGAAACGCAGAAAGTCTATACTTTTTGTACCCCCCTGCTCCAGGAGCTTATTGATGATCGCGCGTCTGTGTACGCGTACACGACAATTCAACAAAATCAGTATACGCGCGCACAAACGTCGACCTGCGAAATTATATGATATAATAATGAATATATTTAGGAAAAACACAGAAAAAAAAACAACGCGAGCCAATCCTTAAAACTCTCTCCCTCAGACTGGCCTTTAAATCGAGTTTCGTGTGTGCAGGCAAATAAAAAAAATATATAACAAAATAATAGAAACACTTATAAAGGACAGCCCACGCAATATCTTCCACACGCGAATACAGCAAAACAATATTACGTTCAGTAATCGTGAGTGAGTGGGTGAGTGCGAGAGCGACACTTTTGTCTACCTTTTTTTATTATCTATGTAAACGTTTCTATGTACTGTCAACAAAAGAAAAAAAAAACAGAATAATATGAGCGGGAGCAGCTGTGTAACGTATTTTCATTATTTTTGCATGATGCTTCTTTTTGTTGTTTACTTTTTTTCGTTTCTCGTTAACCGAGACATGATCTGTGCACTTTTCTCGTTTATTTCTTCGTGCATGTTTTTTCCTCAGTTGATTTTTTTGTTTGTCGAAACGAAAACGATCCGTCATGGTTTAGTCACAGACACAGACACATGAAGTCGACGCGAGAGCGACGCAAAAAGTCACCGAGCCTAAGTTTGACTTTTCACCTTTAATGCTGTCACACATATATATAATATATATATATATTTGCTACCGTTACTACTAGCACTTATTGATTATATCCGCGTTTGTTTTTACTTTTTAATACAGAATATACTTTTTTTTGTCCTCTAATCTTTTATATAATCGTGATGTATTTTCGTTGGCTTTAGATTTTTGTTCCTTTATTTTTGTATATGACGATGAGAATAAAATGAAAAACAAATAATATATATAACACAGCGATGCGAAGCGCGCGTTATTATCGTACCGTTACCTATTATTATTACTTTTATTACAGATATATATTATGATACCGCTGTACACTACTGAAGTTGTTCTTATACATATATGCATATACATATATATAAATATATATATACATATTACTTCGTGTATACCGAGATCAGCGTTAGTCCTAAGAATTTTTTCATAGTTTGTTATTGTTGTTTTGTATGATACTTGATTATATATAAATATATAAATATATACATACTATACATATTATACATAACTGTATAAGAGATCGTCGCATGTGTCATAAAAGTGCGGGAGGAAGAGCTGCTAGCACCTTTGTACTTTTATACGCACGCATGAGCGTCACACACGCATATACATATATATGATATATAATATATTTTTGTTAATATAATATAGTGATTTGATATATAACTGCACTAGAGAGTTGATTTTATTACTGAGTTTTATTACCTGTATTTTACTTTTGTCTCAACTATACATACATATATATATATATTATATATCTGTGCGTCTTCTGCGTTTCTTTGTTTTCTTGTCTCTCTCTCACACACGATATAAGACAAAAATGAACGAAGGAACAATAGACAATTTTGCTGGCTCACAAACGACAAATATATTGTAACACGAAATTAAGATGAATCACACACGTGTGACACTTGCTTGTACTGAAACGAAGATAACATTTATACATGTGACACGTATATGTGTATGGCATACATATATCAATGGAATATCTTGTATGTATATAATACACGTATATATTTCTGGATTCTAATATCAATGTAAGCATGTATACATACAGATATAACGTACGTGGAAATTGTTTGTCCAGACACTTGTTTGAAAATGTTGCTAATGGTTGAACGATTACGTCTTCGTCAGTCGGAAACTCGCATAAATGCCAAAAATCGCACCTTGTTTTTTCAGCATCAATACATTTTTATGAATGATGAATTTTATATCTAATAGAAAAAAAAATACTATATATTTTACACCTTTTCTATCGCAAAGTCAAAGCAAATACTATCCAATAAAAAAAATAATTTTTTATATAAGTAGTGAGACGACGAATAGTTCAACCGTTTTGTCTTTCAATTTGGATAGAAATCAAAAAAACAACTTTATGCGCTAAATTCTCGGACAAATAATGTACGTATGTGTGGCTGTATGTATGCATGTATCTGTGTCTGGCATATTCCGCTAAATATTGAGGAGAGAGAGAAAGAAAAATAGCGAGCGAACACAAAAGTAATAAGCTCCGATTCATAGATGAAAGGCATGTGGTTTATGGCGCAAGCGCTTTCCGCTTTCTATATGGAATATAATTATGGATCTATATAAAAGATATATACATATACCGGCGGGAGGCGTGGCAATAAAGCGCGATACCGCCCGAGCGCGAAATGTTTCTTGAAAAATATAAAGCAAAACTAAAATGATTTATCGAACGCGGATCACACTTAGGCTCTGACCGTCTGTAACGATAATATTATGATTATATTATAATATTAATAATATTATATTTAAAATTTAAGGAGTAATAACGACATACACCACACATAATCTATACGACTCGCGTTGTAACATACTTATATAATTTTGTAAATTATTTTTTGTATTTTTATATCGAGAAAAAGAACACATTAATGGAATACATTATACACACACGGAAGTTATATAGCGAGTGTGATGACACAAGATAATGGAAATAAATAAAGATTAAAAGTGATTGAAAAAAAAAAATAAAAAAATAATTGTGGAGAACATTAATACACACAAAACACTCTCACTCACACTTGATCATGTTTGCTGTAAGTGCAAAAAAAAGTGGAACACTTGCTAACCGATATACATTTATCTGTGCATCTGTCGCGTAGTCGTCGCCAATAATATTTATGGCTTTATAATGAAATCTCATACGAGAATGTCGAAATAGGCAATGATCGGAGGCCGCGGGAGAGACGACACGATCAATAATGAGTCACGTTTCTTTTTCTAAAACTATCATCGCAAGTTTAACAAAAAATAATGTCTTTGGATCTAAACGAACAGAAAATTATATACTACGACCGAATGCTTTTTAATTCATTATATACGACGAACAACACGCCAAATAAGAAGTGAAGAGAGATAACTTGACAAACGAGTAATTAATAAGAATTATACGTCAAAGGCTCATTCGAACGACGCCCCGCCATCCTCCATATTTTGCAAGTGATTATTCAACGATATGAGACGCGTGATTCTAAATATGATGGTTTTTCTTGCGAGATAAATACGAGTAAAAAAGGAGGATGACGCTGGTAGCCGCTTCCTGGATCTGCAAAAAAAATAAATAAATAAATAAATAAAAATAAATTCAAACGCGAAATTTTCCATTGTATACCCCCCAAGGAGAAGATAATTTGCTGTGTACTGATTGTCATTCTTTCTGATACGAGACAAGCAAATCAAATCGGAGCATTTTCGCAACGAAAAGCAAAAGATAAGAAAAAATGAGGAAGCGATCCAGGAAGTCAGTGGCAAGGTCGAGAGCAGGGCGCCTGGTATTAGTACACACTAGTTTTTCTCAATTGGCGGCGCCCAATTAGTTGTTGGAATTTCGTAGCCTAGGCAATACCTCCCGCGTTAGTTTTGTGAATGTTGTCGTTCCTCAAAGTTTTTCAAATATAGGCGAGAGTCTTTGCGAGTCATTGGGTGCCATGCAGTCATTATTATAATCGCGACGCTCTTTTATCGTAGTATTTTTCTAATGCCAAAACGTTTGATACGTAGCCGAGGAATTCGACATACTTTTGCGTGATAATATTGCTGTTTGTTTCATATGAGTTTGTGTTAGCATTATGTGATGACTCATCGATTGGCTGTATGACGAGAAAATATATATTAAAAATATAATAAATTCATTGAATTTTCATGATGAAATTTCCCATTGATTACGCTTAGTGACGAAATAATGCTAACAAAACTGAAATATAAACAAACAATAAGTAAAGTACAAATTGGGATATAACGTATATAAGAAAATTAAATGTCAAAAGTCCAAACTATTTTCTTAAACATTAGAAAACGTAAAGTCGCAAGCGATTACTGAATGGTCCAACAATGACGACGCGCTCTCGATTCGGTGTTGGTAGCAATGATTTTTCAAAGTCGTTTTTTAGAATAAAAAAGAAATCCAAGAAACAAGATGAACAAAAAAAAAACGAAATTTGCGAGTGAGAGCAGAAAACGGACAGTCATCTGATGCGTACTCAAGCTCAACTCGCAGATTTGCGTGCGGAAGTGGAGCTAAAAAAAGGCAGACAAACAGACAAAACAGTTAAACAAACAAACAACTAAAAGAAAAAAAAACAAAAAAAAAATAGAAAAAAAGTCAAAAATGCGCAGCAGCAAGAGCGTCGTTTCCATCGTGTCGCGCGCAAGTTCGCGTGTGAAAAACGTTTCAGTATTTTGCGGTCCCACTTTTAGTTCGAATAAACGAGCGAGGACGACAATTTTTTTATACCTATATAAATAAAAATGAAAAACAAAAATAAGTCGAACGCGCGCGAGAGCGGCTTGGCGACGGCGCTCTTGTACAAATTATACCGAAAGAAAGTGAGTGAGAAAGGGCAAAAATGAGTGCATCAAGACTCGTCGCTGAGAAGATGATTATTTAAATTAAACAAAAAAAAATGAAACGATTCTACCACGTGATGTATGGATAGTAGACATAAATTTTGATCTATAATAGGTATTTGCCACAATATTTAATATGTGAATGATTATATATATAAATAGTATATATAGAAAGAAAGAGAGTACGATAATATCATGAAATTATTATTCTTTGTTACTTCTTTATAATTAAAACAATAAAAAAGCTATTGAATAAAAAAACAATCACACATGCGTTACTTTGCATATACATGAAAAAAAAAGTGAAGCTGAAGCGCGCTCTGAGCTCCGAAGACGCGAGAATGTTCGAAAAGCAACATTTTGAACACGCACGGAGTGTCTGCAGGGCTGAGGCGCCACCATCCCCAAAAGAACACCAGCTTACCCCAGTGGATGTTTGAATAGTCATGAAAATTCCGTTCACTGAGGTAAATTTCAATCCAGAAATCATTTTAATTATTTATCTGGTCATCATTGCCAGTTCAACATTATCTTTTATTATTTCTTGGTGATGGTATTATTTTTATACGGATACGTGCTATGAGAAGCACTTGTGTCCTTGGTGTTAGCGCAAACTGACTTTCTTTTTCATCTTATTTATTGCATGTTTTATCGTATATTCTTTAGTCGTTTATTATTGAAACTTCACTTGAGACTACATTCAAGAATCTCCAGCTTTCGTTATCTCGATGTGTATATTTTACTTTTTCTTACAGCTTATTCTTCGTTTCCTGCTGCAAGAAAATACTTTGAATGTCTATTTTAATACTTTTTATTAGTTTTGAGAATCACACGTAGCGTAAAGCGCGTGTATATCTTTTGTTCCGCGAGCTGGATGTACAAAACCAAGGCGCTGGCGTCGGCTATTAACAAACAATACTGCTTTGCACGAATGTTCACTTTTTCCTCGAGATACATATTTACGACGGCAATAAAGAACGATCTCGGCGTGTCTCTAAGGAAAAAGGCGAGGAGGAATTTCACAGAGCTCACGATCGGTGACTTATACTTTTTTCCATTGCACGCCAGAGAGACGACGACGACGGCGACGGCGACGACGGGAATAAGGCAGAGAGAGAACATGCGATTCGACGAGTCGGCGTAATACGAGTTACGCGCAGTATTCGCGCGAACGTCTGCGTCCTTTCTCAAATCGAGTTGATTTCCGAACATTCTTTTGCTGACTTTAAACCATAGTGAATTTCTTTCTTTCTAGATCATCGATTGGAATGGAATTGACTTAAAACATGTGCTTTTAGCGAGCTGCTTATTTAGATTGGTGTTTTACATCTTTTTTAAAAACATTATTTTTTGGAAGATGTTCACACTTCATCATGTTTGAGTATTTTTACTCTTAATATGTGTTTTTACTTTGTATTTAATTCGTTTTATTTCACATTTTACTTTTAAAAAAAATTTCCAATTCAATAAAAGACAGTATTTTTAGTTGTTTTTAGTTAAAAAAATACATTCACACACGACCAATTATATACAACAACAGATTACTCTGTCTATACAGTAGTCACACATATCTGTGCTGTGTGTCGTTTCAACATTGGCTTTCGATTCATTTTTTTTCTTTCTGGAGCTTGCAAGACGTGTTTCAATGAGTCTTGATCATCATCATGATCATCTTCATCATCATCATCGCACGCAACACTCTGACATCTATAGCCCGATGTCACCCCGTGCGGAAGAACGGAGAAAAGAGCAATGGAGTGGATTTTTAGTCTGCAAGAGCTTCAGTCTGGTGTTCAAGAACGAGCTACTCGGGCCATTGAGTCGGCAAACGACCGACAAAATGGAACTCAGAAAATGCGCTACAGGCCATCAAATTTTTAAATTGACTCTCTATTCTCGTAATATTTTAAGTAATTCAAGCTTGTTCATTTTTTTCTTCATCAAACGATATCAATTTCTCAATTAATGTCAGTTGTCTCTGAATCAAATATCGTTGTAATATTATTCAATTGAAAGTCTTTTGGTAACATATGAGATTGAAGAAATCAGCCAGAAATTAAAATATTTAGTATGTTACTATTTTACAATTTTATTAAACGTGAAATCAATTTAAAAATTGTCTTATAAAGACTTTTAAAAAAGTGCAAGTGAAAATAATTACTTGTATAAATATGAGTCATGTAACTTATATGTCCCAAAAATTTTTACATGTATTTGAGCAAACGCAATATGTGTGACTATATATTTTAAACCCGATATGACGCCTCAACTAAGGGAAATGATGGAGTGAACACAAAGTAGAACTTACAAAAGTATAGATGTATTCAGACTCGACGTAGATACGTCGCTAACAATAAATGCATATATGTGCAAATGCATTCGACGAATTCAAGAATAGTTGGGGTACAATATGTGGTTTGTAACAATATACGTTGAATAGTCGATTTAAAACCTTTGAAGAAAACTGCAAAAAATTATTCCATTTTGTCTTTTAAGTGTAAAATCATATTTAGAAATTATCTAATGTGCCAAACGTAAGCCTACCGTTATATTTAATTTAACAGTAAAAAGATAATTCTTTGATGAATGAAGAAATACTAGAAACGCTTTTGAAATGAATGGGAATATTGATGCACGAGGCCGAAAAGAATGAAACGGTATTTTGTGCTGAAAAAAAAATAGTAAGTACACTAGTTTTTCACAAGTTTTAATACTGTGACAGTCTGTCATTCGTATAGATATATATTCTATGTAGGCTAGACAAATGGGCGTCAGCAAACGTAAATAAATACTCAGATAGTTGATAAACTAGCTTTAAGTTAATACATAAGTGACAAGTATATGCAAATAAATAGATTCACGTAATTTAGTGAGAACAAAGCGATGACATTAAGTGCTTGTAAGAAGAAAAATAGCTATAAATATATAAGTTTTATAGGATACGCATCAGTATAATTATTTAAGCGAAGCATGCTGGTAGGATTTTAGCTTAGACATAATTTTTTACGAGAATTTTGCGAGTTGAGTATATGCAATTTTCAAAGATACACGCGCGCAATTTTTTTCATCTTATATAAATTGCATTTCTGCTCAAATTATTTTTTACAATTTGTAGAAAGGTTTCACACCAAGCAAATCAATTATATAGAGAACAGTAATACAAGGAATTACGTCGTATACGCAAAAGCAAGTTCAAAGATCACAATCATCTATTAGGAGAACAAATAAATCTTTGAATCAATGCAATATCAATTGTACTGATAAAATTCAGAGAACTGGTTTTTGTAACTTTTCTACAATCTCTTGCAAAGATACTTTGGATATATCGCGCTTTGCCGATTATTTTAGCTGTTTCTTCTTGTACGGGCCATCAATGATTTAACAATTGAAGAAATTAATAAAATTGACTTTTTATACTGAGCGATAACGAACAAATTAAGAAAAATGCAGCAAACGATTCTAGCATATTATATAGGAATTCAAAAAATACGTTGTACTCGTGTACATTCTTTTCTGGCATTTGCAAAAGAAGAAAAATTCATTTTCCTCTTCGCTTACTTTACAAATTGCGTGACATTCACGTTCGAGCGAACGTCTGTCTTCTCATTACGTTATAACGAGGAAAGGAAAATGGAAAAAGAAAAACAATAACAAGTGTATATGGCAGATATATAAAAAATACAGTAAGCAGCCTTCGTACACCGCAGCGCACATGCAACATGCATAAGTAATTGTGACGTGACAAGTTACTTTCAAGGTTGCGCATAATATGCGGTGAAGAAGCTGCATACGCTTGACTTTGACAGTCGATTGTTCGGGGAGCTGTTCACTGCGTTTTTATTTTTAAAAAGCTGCTAAAATACTCTACTACACTACATTGAAATAGTCATGAGATTATGTTGAAAAACTTATTCTGGTTAATGCCTGTTGTCAATGAGTATTTCGTTTAAAAATAATCGCGAGCATAAGTATGAAAATAACACTTGCAAGAATATGCGAGTAATATAGATTACCGCGATACATTTTTTCGAGATTATTACACAGCCAAAAATATTAAATTGAACTTTTTAACGATATAGCAATTTTAGTTACTTAATCGTGAAATGAAAAATCAAAAAAGATATAGACTCAATACAAACGCAAAACTGCAATAAAGATGAATAACAGACTTTCGTGAACGCGCAAATTAAGAAAAAAAACAGTTTTAGACCTAGTGATACATTAACAATAAAGTACGTAGGTACTAGGATCGAAATTCGCAAGTACACAAATAAACTCCGAAACTCCGAAAGCCAAGATTCGATAAATCGCACCGAATGTTTTCGCGACCTCGTCATCGATCGAAAGTAAACTGAAAAAAAAACACTCTATCCATCGACGCGTTGTCTCCAAAGCACTCTTGATATATCTATATAAGCAAATAAATCCCTTTCGAAATATAACAAAGAAAAAAAGCACACATTTTTGCTGTTCAGGATGGCAATATTATACTTAAGGAAAATTTAGAACGTACCCACACACACATACACACACACTCTACCCGTTTTCGTCACGGAAGCGTGAAAACTGTATTCTCTTGTCTGTATCAAAATACTTTAAGTCTTATATATCTGACTGTATGTGACACGTTATAAGATTTCAATGCGTAACTTTTCTGCAGCGCTGTGGCGTTAAATTGAATTTCCCGTGGAAGCATTTTTCATGGAAAACATTTCACGATTATAGTTTTTACATGAACTTTCTACAACAGCGTTCAATTTTCTTTTTCTCAAGTTTTCGTTTCAATTTCCACTCATTATTTTTTGATAAAAGCAATTAAAGTTATTGTTGACAAATTATATAAATACACTTAATGTTATTGATAACAAATTTTCCAAAATGTAACGAAGGAAAAAAAGACAAGTCAAAAAAGAGAAGTAATATTTTTATCAGTGTATTTTTGTACTTATTCGAGAAAAAGAAAACATATAAAAAATTTTTTATTGCATGCTTACATCGAGAAAGTTCATACTATGTAAACACGTACTCTTAAAAGAAAACAGTACTGAGCGGAAAAGGTAAATTTTGATTTTTCTGAGGAAGATTACAAAAGATATAGCAAATAGACATATAACACAGTAATCTTCAAGGAAATCAAAGTTTACACGATATCCGCTGTACATTACATACCAGTATTACCTCGTAATAAGAATCTCTGTCGATTCAATGTCGTATATTACTTAAAATATATACCCTCTAATATCCCGAAAAAACAACTCAAATATTTCTCTTTTGTATTTACATACTATAAATGTAACTTGAAAGCGTTCGATAAATTGATGTTTCTAGCGTGTAAAATTTTACTTACAAAACTTTTCCGATAGTTACAACAATTATATTGTCGAATCAAAAAAAACTGTCTCTGTACGCGCAGCTACTCTCTTGTACATGATTGACGTAATAAAACATGGTAAAGGAAAACACACATTTCCTGGCCCTTGTTGTTATGCTTAATACTAGAGTATACCGGAATACGTAATTAACCAATATGGATTTCAATGTATTTATCAAATCGATTATTTTTTCGGCTGACAAAAACTAGACGTTTATGGTTTGCGCGCATTCAGACTAATTAGATATATTTTTTAAATTGCAAAAATATAAAAAAAAAAGATCAAAATACTTTCACAAGCTTGACCCTCCTCTGATATCATTGATCTCGTTCGTGAATTTCAATGGCGAGAAAGCATTTGTTATTCTGTTGGAATTGACTTTGTATTGTAAATATGGAAAATTGCGTAAATTCGAGACTTTTTTTATAGTGATCGGACTCGTAGTTAATATATGATTAAGTATTTCCTATTGATAATTATGTATACCCTAAGTTTTTTAGTATGTTTGTAAAGGAATTTAAAAGGAGTCATAGACTTCTTTCGACAAATTGTAAAATTTTTCGAAAGTGTATTTATTATAAACCCCATGAACGAATGGAATCGACTAAGTAGTTTTTTTATCTACACTATTTTAGACGTTGAAAACTGATGTTATGAGGCTTTGAGCTTCAATTATATATTTATACCCCCTAAGCACTTAGAACTGATTTCACAAAAAAAAAACAAATCTGCTGCACAAGAGGGTTTATTCTCGCTTTTTAAAATCACGTATATATACTTCACGTTGAATTATTCTTGTTATAAATCTCTTCTCACGTATCGCGTCGATGATTATATACCAAAACATAAAAAAACTCTTAGCTAAGCTATGTAATTCTACAAATCGATATTTCTCAAATGAGACTTGACATTTTTTTTCGTTGCGAGCGGCGCAATCATCACATAATATACATACACAATGCAAAGCAACAAAAAAAAAGTAAAGAAAAAAGAGGAATAAAAGTTCGAGAGAAAGACCGAATTTCCAAAATTGCGATAATTATAAATCTCTGCGGCGTATAATCGATACATGAGAATGCGCATCAGAAATTAAAAAAAAAAAATTCTAATTGTTCTTCGAGCCGTACGACGATCCGTGATAATTAACCGCATAATCTGTATAAATTTATGGACGCGGCGACAATAATGGCGTTAAGACGTCCGTGATTACTTGTAAACGCTGATGACAAAAAAAAAGAAGAACAAACAAAAAAACACCTGCATATCAAAGCGCTCCGTGTAGTACTGGTACTAATTAGTAGGTATATATTGATATTGTGCGCGCATATATTGTGTATAGTCAAGTGAGTGGCATCAATCTCCTTATACTCTTCTTTTAATTTGACATATGGCAATCTAGCGTCTGCGGGTAATGGGATTATTTTCACTCTCAGCTAATGTAAGGGGAAAAAAATCATTGACGAAACAAAAAAAAAATCAAGAAGTTTATATATCGTTGAGAAGAGTTTTGGCCTAATCTATGTGTCACATCGATGTGTTATACCTATATCTTTACCTATACATACTTACGTCAGCAAGGATCTACGTAATGTTTAATAAAGTGTAAGCGTGAGAGGTCGCCTGGTATATCCGTGTAAAAGAGCGAGAGATAGGCACTCAATTCACAAAGGAGAAAAAAAAACCAGCGAGGCGGTGTATATCTCGCCTTGCAACTTGCGATTATCGATACGTGTATGTATGTGCGCAGTATGTAGCATTAAAACACCCGATCTTATATATATGGGGGTACGTAATCTTTATAAAACCGAATGTACTCGATTACACTGATCTAAAAATGTACGCGCGCACGACACACGCATACACGGCATACAACAACAAAAAAGACAGTCGCAAAAAGTACATGTATATTTTTTAATTGATGGACAAAGTCTTGCGTGCTCACTGCGCTCGCCCGCAGTGAGAATCAAATGCTTTGACGTGCCATTAAAGAGGTATGGAATTTAAGATCCCGCTTCGATCAAAAGTGCGTATGTGTGTACCATCAATTGTTGTAATGTGACAAATTTACCATCCAATGTAAAGCCGACAATTTGTTCCGAATGACTTTGTATCTATTATTTTTCAGAAATAAATATTTAAAGCAATAAACCACTTGGTGATTAATTTCATGCTCCTGAACTTGGCATAAGTAAATAATCAACCATGTTTATTGGGGATGATTTTTTTTTATTTTTTCTTATTAAAAGTTACATTTTAAAAAACGTAGTACGATCGTCAAGACCAAAGCTGCTTCATGTTTATTGAACAAATAAAAAATATAAAGTTCTTGTTGACTACATAGCTATACATCTTAGACTTAATTGAAGACTACTTACTTGAATCGAATATTATTTTATTACAACAGACTAAAGCCTTAAACGTAAATTGTCAGAAGATGTGAATGAATCAATCATTTTTTTCAATTAATCTATATATGTATGTAGAAATCTTTATTATCATCACAAAAACGTTATTGAAGGTTCTGAATCTCTTCGTAGTTTCGTACTATCTTCGCAATAAATACATAGTTCTTTATATTAACAATATCTTCCAGATATTACCGTAGAATTTAGAAAAAAAAATTTAGTTCATCGCAAAATAACACAAAATTTTTTGTAATATACGTCGATATATCAACACTTACATTTAATAAAAAAAATATACAAAAAAATAATACTATGTTATGATTTTAATTACATGTTTTCTTTTTTATTTATGAAATCTACACATAACTTCTGAAAGACATTGAAATAAACAATCGCTTCTCTTAATGCATGATGTGTCTTAACTCGATTAAGGTAATAAAACCAAGTACCTCTCAGTATTTATAATCAAATGAATAGTAATGAGCTCTTTCAAAAGTTCTATATACAACTATGAATTCGTCAATCTTATGCAGCTTCAAACGTAACATATCAATGATGATTACACTATTTACTCATAATTTTTGCAAAATTGTGCAGTACCTTCTGAAAATATTTGACAATGGATGGAAAGGTGTACAAAAATTATGCATTATTAAATGCTCAATTAAAAACTTTTCATCAATCATTTGCGCTTAAACTATCATCATAGAAATACAGATGGAAGTGGAGCGCGCAATCATCCATGAAGATGGTAGGTATATTCCGGCTCAAAAACTAGAATTGCAATAAATAAGCCATAATTTTTCGTGTTGCCTCTCTATTAATCATAGAAATTATTATGAAAGTTGTAGTTTACTTTAGTTAAAGCTTATAGTGCGAATAATTAGAAAATAAACAATATCTCGAGTGAAAAAAAATGTCGATTTCCCTATGTGATAATGACAGGACCAAACGTAAAACAGATTCACAAAATTTGGAACACATATACAAATGTGCTTCTCATTTTGTCGATTAAATCTAAAAAAAATCGCTTCACGATGCTAGTGCATCGCACGTAGAAGTCTTAACCAGGAAGGATTCGCGTTGATTGCGCGTCGTCTTTGCCTTACGTTTTCTCGTGGAACTTGAAATAGTGAATCTTCAATGCCCTCAAATTCGGATACTTGACGTTGCACTTGGGACAAGCTGTACCTTGGCAATTCTTGATAGCATAATTCGTCAAATCAATCTCAGACCAAAGAGCACTTTTACTCGCTCCGGATTGATAAATCGCTTTGTGCATGATTATCATATGCTTGTTTATCGCGGTCTTGGAGAACATGTGTTTGTCGCACAAATTACAGTTGTAAATCATGTTCGTGTGTGTAGTCTCGTGATTCTTCAACGAGCTCAGACTGTGAAAAATGAGCTTACATCCTGGCGAGACACAAGGGAAAGTCGGCGGCCTGGGTTTGTGCTTGTGCGAGAAATGCTGCTTGAGATTTGAAATTCCTGGGAATTGTTTGCCACAGACATTGCAACAGACAAAACCTTCCGTACTCATCAAGGGCACGCACTCAGTGGGTTTTCCACCACCAGACTTCATCACCTTAGTGGCCACTGGCACTTTGTGCACAAGCTGTCTGTGTTGGTAAAGCACGCTCATGTTTGGAAAAATCTGCTTGCAGTCCGAGCATGTGACCGATTTCTTTCTTGACATTAAGTTTGACGGACTGGGTTCTGAATACTCGGTATTCGGTTCATTCTTCACCTCTTGGTAATCCATCGGTTCCGGTGGTGGATGGTGTATCAACGCTGTGGTCGTGATCTTCTTCGCAGGTATCTGCGAACGTACAACGTTCAAATGACTTTGAGAAGCTTTGTGCCTCCTGAGTGACGCCTCCGTGGCAAAGTTCTTTTGGCAAGTGTTACAGTAACAGTTGCGCCTTGACTGAAGTGACTGGAGATTCATCATCGACGCCACCGGCAAAACCTTATGAAGTTTTTTATGGCGTAAGAAGACCTTACGGTTGCTGTAATATTTGCCACAGGTTTCACAGTAAAAAGGTTTGTTCGTCTCATCGACAGTTTCGATGCGGTTCAGATCATTGCCGTTGTGATAGCCGGCGAGAATAGGGTTTTGCTGATGCCATTTCATGTGATTCTTCAGAGCTTCTTCGTCGGGGAACTTGTTGGTGCACAGCTCGCACTGCAAGTCACTTGCAAATGATTTCTCCGGTTTGTTACGCGCACAGTGCACATCCCACAGATGTTTCCTCAACTCAGCAACGTCCGAGAAGCGATCGGCGCAAACTTGACACTGCAGACTTGCAACGGTATTGAGTTGCTTCTGCGATGGATTGTTGGGGAACGATTTTCGAGCCTTGGCAGGTTTCGGTGGACTTGATGTTACCGTGTATCCCGGACCACTTAGCATATTCTCGTCCAAGCTAGAATTTTGATCCTTCTTCAGGCGATAATTGGTTCGCAAATGCCAGCCGCGATGAACCTTGAGAGATTGTTCCTCGCGGAATGTCTTGCCACAAACGTCGCAGGTGTGGCCACGCGCAGTGAGCGTAGGAGGACGTTGAACTGGGCGAGCTCGGGGAGGATTCGCTAAAGGCACTGCGCGCGACGTAGCTATGATGCGTTCGAAATGGTTCTCCTTGTGCACGTTCTGACAATGTTGAATGAGATTACCTTGGTAGGCAAACATCTTCGGGCACTTGGGACACTGCATCAAAGGCTTGCCGGTCGTTGCGGAGATCTTCGGCGGTGACGTTGACTAAGATGAGAAAAAAAAAGCATTGTGATCGATAAATATCGAAAGTTATGAGTGTAGCTCGTAACGCGTGAAAAGAAGAATACTCACCAGCAACTTTTCAGGCTGTGGTTGCAGCTGTGCATGAGATTGAGTCGACGAGCGTGGCTGTCCGCATCCATGCGCAGTTGCCGCATGCTCGTTGTAAGCATCGAGAGACTTGAATCGCCTCTTGCACTCGTCGCAACTCCAGCGACGCCTTTGTTTGCCGCCGTGCAAATTCCTCTCGTGTCTCTTCAAGTTGGCGTAATTCGAAAAGTTCTTGTTGCACTCGTAACAGTGGTTGAACTTGCCGCCTGGATCCGAAACAGCCGACATAGTCGACTGGTTGAGCGAGTTCTCCGAGTTGTACTCGACGCAAGAGCTGTTGGCGTTTTGCTCGCCTGCGTCTTGAATGCCATGGTCCTTCATGTGCACCTCAAGGGCACCCGAACTGCTAAACATACTTCGGCAGATTACGCAAGAGTAGATCTTCACTTTGAGGTGAAGATTACGATGCTCGCTGAGCTCGACCTTGGTGGCAAAGTTCTCGCCGCAGAGCGCACAGTTGAATGGTTTTTCACCGACGTCAGTAGGATGCGTCGAAGAATTCATTGGATCCGCATCTGCGGGATAACTACTTTCTGGCTGCTGCTCCGTTTCAGCTTGATTATCCTCTATAGGTACATCACGATGCGTTTCGTGATGAGTGAGGTACTCATCAGCGGTTAAGAATTTCATCTGGCACGTGTAACACGTGATTTCACGCTTTTTGTGCTCGGAGAATATGTGAGTGTAGAACTTTTTGTAAACCAGGTAAGTCATGTTACAGTGGTAACATCTGTAAGAAGTTCGAATGTTTGCTGGCAGAGTTGCACAAAGGTCACGGTGTTTAAACATGTTGGGTTTGTATCTGTAAATCATGCCACACAAGTTGCACATGTGATTATGAGCTGGATCTCCATTCATGTAAGGACCAGCTGTACTCTTCTTACTCAATGGTGAAAACTCGACTTGTTTAGGAACTTGTGCTGTTGGAGTTATGGGCTTCAGTTGTGGTAGTGGCCTCAAAGGCTCATTCAATTGCTTGTGTTGCTTTTCAGCATGTTCGGCTAAGTGATTTAGAAGTTCTGATCTATTGTTGAATGGTTTAAGACACATGTTGCAAGTGAAGTACTTTTCACTGCCTACTCTAGGAACTACTAAGGCAATTTTCATAGCGCATTCAAATGATGCTCCACAATGAAGTTTGTACATTGACCTATCAGAAAACTCGGTGAGACAAGCAATACAAGTGTAAGGTCGAAGATCTGGCATATGCTGCCTGATGTGATTCAATGTATGTCGTCGATCAAAGAATGTTTGCTTGCATGTAAAGCATGAGAATGTTTTTAATTGACCTATTATATTCTTTTGAACTGGTGTCAATGGGTCGGTTTTTATCATCTTTTCAAACTGCATGTCTTCTGCACTGAGTTCCATTTCTGTTTCTGTAATGGATTCTGCATTATCTACATGGTCAGTTAGCTTTGATTTTTGCCTAGTCACAGTGGCTTGAGCAGGTATTTCTGTTTTACTAGCAATTCCATGATACCTAGACATGTGCTGTGTATACGAAAATTTAGAGTGCAAATAAATTTGGCAATCTGGGCATTTTTTCTTAAAGAGGCGAGCACCTCTGAAGTGTGTATGAGGGCCACGGCGAAATTTCTTCTTTCTTCTCAACTTTTGAGCAGCAAATTTCTGAGTAGAATCTGCTTCCATGATTCTGTCGTTATTGACAGTGTTTCCTGCTGCTACTGCCATTGGATTGATCAAGAGTTCTCCACTATTTATTGACTCAACATCCACATTAAAATCGTCTTCATCTTCTGTATCCAAAGGTTCAGGTTTAATGTGAATTCCAGGAGAAATTTCTCCATCTTTTCTTCCAGTATGCTTTGTCAATAATTCAGCATTACTTTCTAAATGAACATTTTCACTGTTCGAAACAACTGGATTAGCCTGGAAAATGAAAATCTGATTAACATATGCATTTATTGAAATACAGTTACTAGCATAAACATGAAATTAAAAGGCTTTTTTATCTTACAGTATTCGACTTATTTGATGCAGCCTGGCCATTGTTTTCTGTGTGTTCTACATCCATAGGTTCTTCTTTGATTGTAACCATAGGCTAAAAAATAATGCATATAAATATTATACAACTTTTTACTCACATTTAAAAAAGACAATTGTCAAGACATTCTTTCAACTCACAGGGATGGGACCAGACTTTTTTGCTAACCATTGTTGGAGCTTCTCCTGCGCACGCAAACATGAATCTTTGTATGAATGCCAATGGTTTACGTTGTTGATGCATGATGTGCACACTTGAGTTGACACTTTATCAGTGGATGAAACCTAAATGTGGATCACAATATTAGAGTAAGTGATGAACTTTTATAACATTTTTGCAAAAAAAAAAGACAAGTTACAAAATTCTTTGCAACTTATATACTGACATTAATTTGCAATGTGAGAACTTTTGAAAGAATTATCAACCATAATAAAGCAAAATAGTCTCATGAATAGTTTTTAGAGATTCTCTCATTTTTACCAATGAGAAGTAAAATGAACTTATAAAAACGAATTTGTATTTCATAAACAAATTTTATACATGTTCAAGAAGAAAATAAATTGAACGAAAAAATTTTTGTATTGAGAGTCCATTTCTTAGCAAATAAAACACCGTACTTTCACTATAATCAGATAAGGAGTAGACCGTTAATTATCGGCGTTTCGGAACAACTCACCGTCATTGACCTAACCTTAAATCCCGGTCTAAGCGCGAGTTTGTCCGAAAAATAAACAGTCGCAAGGAATAAACAAGAAAACGAAGCGTCAGCGTTACCTGAATAGAGAGGCAGACGCGAATTTTGTCGGCGAAGGGCACAGATTCATGGGGCACGCCGAAAATCGAAGACCTGGTTTGGTCGGTGTTGAGGCAAAGCCTGCAGGCATTCTCTAGGCTTATTTCCACGACGTCGTCCATCCTGATGCTGTTGTCGACGGCGGCGTCGTCGTCTCACCCTGATCAAGGACAGGCGGCGTCGTTTTGTTATTTGGTATCACCACTTTCCCGACATTTGCACATATCCAGAGCGCAAACCGCTCGCGGCCGCACACACATACACAAAGAGAGCGGAGAGTAGTTTGATAAATTTGCAGATGGTTCGGTTCGGCTTTCCAAGTGTTCCTTCGTTCAAGAGCACCGGACTGCCGCCGTTTGCTTTTTTTTCTCCTGCGCCTGCGCAATCCTCGGATGTTGCACTTCTCTAGTCGAAATTGCAACTGATGTTAAACTTTTTATCGGATTTTACAACGAAAATCGTATAAATTATCGAATGATAATTCATTGTACGATTTTTCAGAGTATTTTTATTACTTTTATCAAGTTTTTTGAATAAACTGATTATTCAGATGTCAAGTCCAAGTTACTACGAACGTCAATGCAGTGTACCCTATACTCAAAGCTTCCGGTCGTCCTGTTTGAAAGTTCTCCCGGCACGAAGCAGGTCTAAGATTATCAAGGAGACGATTTTTCTAGATTTTAGTCGTTTATCAGTGAAAACTTTTGTTGTGAAGGGAAGAATTGTATTTGTGTGTTCATTTTGTTGAGTTAGAGTGGAAAAATTTGGCAAAAAAAGTAGTTGTAACATAAAAGTCAAGATTTTCCTTTGTCTGCGGTATCGACGCGACTAGCCATTGTTGTTCGGACGAAGCTTTCTTGTTTTTTGGTAAGTCCTTTATCCTTAGAAAGTACTTTTGAAGAAAATATACCTGCATTGTGAATGCTTTAAAAGTTTTTTTATACAAAATGTGGTTTTTCTTTGTTTTCGCTGCTTTTATGACGCCATGACGCAATAATATCGTTACTGTTTCTTTTCCAAGAATCGTAAAACTTGATCGTTCGCAAAGTTGAATTTTTCGATACTAATTCTGAACAATAAGCAGTAAACGTTAGTTGTAGAAAAAGTATGCCCTGTTAAGTGACAATGTGAGTAGTGCGAATAATATACCTTAAAATGCACAAATATAGTCTGAAATAGCTTAGCTGGCTGCCCAGTGTCAAATTTCATTGATAAGATCAAGTACCTGCATGTTATGAAAACTGAAACTTCAAATCATATTTACTTGTGTGAATTCATAGATATATATTTGATTTAGAATTTTCTATTTTAGTTGGTTACAATCTTGATGTGACATTCCCATGGACACTTGTGATTTTTAAGACGCAGGATTTTCAAACTGAGATCAGTTTCGAGTCAAGAACTATCTAACGATAGTGGTGAGTTTAATTTTGAAAGAAAGTTTGCAAAGATTCTTTTATATATTAACAAATAATGTTTCTCACTTCTATCTTTTTGTTTCATCAGTTATTTCTGAGTAAAACTCGATCCTGGAATAATAGTTTTATACGACTGCATCAAGAAGACATTGGTAGAAGATATAAAACATTGGTGAGTTTTTATATTCTTTTATATAAAAATCCAATACGAAATTAGTTTGTACTTTATCAGTTAAAAGTGTGGCTGATAAATATTCATATCTTTTTCAGTTTTTACGTTGTTCAAATACCCAGCAAGTTCAACCTCCGCTGCAGTTTCTACAGTATTGGTGAGTCCTTTCGATATTCATAAATAAGTTTTGGTTCTCTGGCATATCAATTTAATTTATATCAAGTATCGCATGAAAATGCAATAGCTCAAAATGTAAAGCAAAATAATTTCTAAAGTAAGAAATATCATTTTAAGGTGTTTAGCAAATTTATTGAACAAATATTTCTATACATTTTAATTTCTGAAATTTTTAATGATAATTAAAAAAGTTTTGTTGAAAATTAAATTATTAATTTAAAAATATCCAATACAAACTCATCTAATGTAGCAAAATCATCAATGTCTTTCGAGTTATTCCTCATAAAGTATAACAATCATTATTCTTATAAAAGTTAAAAAAAATCTTATGAAATTATTTAATCTTTGTAAAAATCAATGATTCGATGTATCAACATTTTTTAAATTAAAAACCATAAAAGTTTGCATTGAAAATTGGTCATGAGGAATCAAGTAAAAAATAATTCAATTTCAAGAACGTAATTACAATTATTTGTCTGTACTTGTCTAAGTATTGGTTCTTTTTGCCATTACTGGCTTATTACATTTGTATGTGAACATTTTTTTTCTTGTGTAGCATTGATTAGGGGGCCCTTGAATTGTACATGCAATATATTTTTTGCTTCCACTAGTATTATCGCAGCTTGATTACTCAGAAATCATTGCATTTCCTGCTTTTCAAAAGACAATTCTATGAATACACATTGTACATTATGTCTTATGTCTAGAATAATTATGTACCTACTCATAAATCCACATTAATTTTTTTGAATGCATATTTTGTATTTAATGCAAAATAATGTTGAATAGGCATGTTAATATTATGTTAATAGAAAAACTAAAATTTCTGTGGAAATATTAATGGGCTTTTATGAACATCAACACTCATTTTTCTACATTTCTTTTTTCATATTGAAACCAATTACGCATGCATTGTTTTATATATAACCAACTCATGTTTATCTAAATATATAATGTATATATATGTATATATTGTTACATATTGTACATCTTTTGTGTCGTCTTCCGCAATAATTTACATGGATCTTCTTACATTTTAAATAGCTTATACAAGACAGAACACAGTCTAAACTTGTTTCTTGACATATATCGTCTTTTGACATGACATAAACATGTAATTTTTTCGCCAGCGAACATAGTAATATATATCATTCCTAAGGCCTTTCAAGTATAGCGAGTGCTTGTTTGTTTTTTTTTTCTTTTTTTTTCAAATTGAAGCGATATCAACAGCGTTCGCGCGAGTCATAAACCCGTTTCCGGTTCCCCCGTTCCCTTCGTTCAAATCGCAGAGACGCTTGTGCACGAAACCGCGGCGCCGAGACACTTCCATGCGACTGCTCAGGTCGTTAGGCAATTGGAATGGAAGCATGATGAGCTCCGTTGTTGAGGTGTCTGATGCTGTTGCAGATAGTCAAGCACGTTGAATCTTTCCTCGTCCGGATTGACCACCTTATTTGACCTTGCTTTCAACTCCCTAAAATTTGAAGCGATCATTACTTTCTTTAGTTAAGCATTGTTGTAGCAAGTTATGCTAATACTCTTCTAAACACTGTATGGTCGATTTTGCAGTGTTTGAAATCTGTTTGAAATTTTGCACATTTTTAACAACGTGAAAATTTTTCTTTAACTGATAAGGAATTGTTTTGAAAATCACGTTACGCTCATGTATTGTTAATTTATTCTATGAAATCACACGTTTGTACTTTAGCAATTTTCGTTTAGCTTATTGTAATTCTAAAGCATAATTACATTCTAATTATATGTAAAACTTTCAAACATCTACTCAAGGAATCAAAAAACTTTCAATCTAGGCATTCTAATCAAATTGATTCTATTACTCGACGCCATTGTTATTTTAAAATCGTCGACTACAATAATAATATATTTCCATTTGAAAAGTCATAACTCTGCTGTCAACAAGAAGTCCAAAGCGCGCATTTAACGGTCTTCGTGAGTGCGTCCCCAACGATAAGTGACGTGCCGCGGGGATCGCGTATATATACATCGCGCGAGAGATAAGGCATTCTTGACTGTAGTCCTAATCGCCGTTGGGAGTAAACAACAAAAGCGCGAGCTCACCTGGCGACTGCTTGAAAAGCCAATTCGACGTTGAGGCCGGTCTTGGCCGAGGTTTCCATAAAGGGCACCTTGTACTCGTTCGCCAATCGTTGACCGTCTTCTTTTCTTACCACTCGTTCCGAGCCACAGTCGCATTTGTTTCCTGCAATTGCAAAATGCTGTTAGCCTATTTTTATTTTCGTGAACAAAAAAATTTACCGCGACATGAAACTTCGCTGTGTTTTTCACTTGGAATTTTATGTACTTTTTTTACGATACTTCGGCCGAATGACTGTACATTTTTCAATAGCTATACGGGAAAGTCAGTTTATGATTTTGAAATAAGTCCGGATTTAGGGCGGACGGGTAAATATAATTCGAGCAGAAAATTTTTTGTCCGGAATCACGCGGTCGGATAAAGTATTGATGTCACGTTTGAGTTTTTTATTGTACGAGGGACTCAATCTCGGACTTTTCATAAGATTTTTAATTAAAAGCTTTATAATCAGTCTTTTTCATGTGAGTCTGTTAACTATGATTCATCCGAAACAATTTACTGAGCTGCATCTCAACAGTAATAACCGTTTTTGTAAGTAAAAACCGGCAGTAATCGAATAAATTTTTCCTGTTTTCACAAAGCTAAAGCTATTTTTGAAGCGAAATTCACCGGATTCGCCTTTTAAATATTAATGGAATTTCTTTTGCTGAATTCTACATTTGAATATGTACCTTTTTCATATAGCGTTCATTAACTATTCATTTTAGTCAAGCACTCGAGTGAAATGTAAAATACTTTCGAAAAAAATATTCTCTGCTTTGAAATTCGCGATTGCTGACGTAAAGCAGTTTGCTTATGAAGCTGGAGCTGACAGACCGACTTTTCCGACTTATAATTTCGAAACGCTAAATTACTTTACTTGCCCAGCCACACTTATCTTAATGCCCTTAGGAAATAGAAAGCACAACGAATTTTTGTTATATTCCTTTGTGAAGGACGTGAGAGTCGCGATAGAGAAGAAGAAAGAACGAGAGAAAGAGGGAAGACCAACGCCTGGAGAAAGAGAAACAGGAAAGACTCCTGGAACAGGAGAAAAAAAGATAGAGAGGGGGAGGCAGGAGCGGGTTGGACTTCAGTCTCAAAATCGGAGAGAATACGAGAAACGGAGGGAACGAGAGAGACTCAGTTTCTCAAAGGAAGGCCCATCTGGGGAAAATGGTCAGAAGAATCGAAAGAATACGAAAAAATGACTTATGTGAATGTAGATGAGCAGGGACGAGAGAAAACGGAAAATACTACAAAAAATAAAGAAAAATTTGGAGCAGGCAATTTTACTTTTGACAAAGATAATTATAGATGGAAATGGGGTGGCGATGATGATAATAATCGGGGATGGGCAGGTTGGAAAAGATGTTAAATTCAAGCAATATTGAATAAAATTAATATCCTTCAATTTTTCGGAATATTTGAAAATCAATGTTATTTCTTTTATATTTATCATAAAATATATCTTAGAAAACTACTTCATTATTTTTTAACATATCATACGATGACTAATTTATCGGAGTAGATAAGTATACCTACTTAAGAGGATGACGGAGTAAATGACCGCTTCGGGAGAAACGATTATACATAAATAATTTACAGTTTACATGAAATAT
>JAWWMK010000008.1:1875040-1916984 GCA_035047105.1 Galeopsomyia nigrocyanea
TACAAAATTCCATAAAAACTTGAAATTGATCGCGTGTAATCGTTTCTACCAATTTTTAGGTTAGGTTGCGCTCCGTCTTCCTCTTAAAAGGCCCATTTATTATAGTATTAAAATTCATTAGAAACTAAAATGGGAGTGGGCAGTGACTTAAGAGAGCGACGAGCTTAGAAAACTATCTAGACTCATAGTGGTTCATCCAAAATTCAGTTTGGCAGCTTCAGCTTCATAATTTGCTCGCGAGATTTTTATAAAGAATCCCTATTTCAAGAGCAGAGATAAAATTATACAAAATATGCAACGTAATTAGCACAGATGTTCCGTCACGCCCATTAAAATTCATTCCGCAACCTATTTTTTTTTTTCTCAGATGCGTCGATAAAAATTCCTCTAATGGCAGCGAGTATATAATAGCTAGCAGCACACCTACGCACTAATTTGTATTGGCATCTGAAGCTTATGTACTGCACATGTCAGCACAAAGGCTCTATATATGTGACAGTATAGCTTGTTGCATTCAATTAACAAGCCATAAGAACTCGCGCGTATATACAATAGACTGCAAGTAATCAATCGTTTTTTCCCCTCGGCACACTTTCACTGCACCCACACGTCGTTGTATCAATCAGACGCGCCTGATTTGTCCCCGTGCAGCCGCAGCATCATCCATCCCTATCCCCCCCAATGTGATCCCGATATATAATAACTCGTCCTATTACTCTCGAGACATATAACGCGCCGACGAACTGTGTAAGTTCACGCTTGCTAAAGCGTCTCGCTGAAGGTATATTTTTATCACGGCTGCGGCGATGGCTGTATAGAACGTTGACGCTTACCCAGTAGCATAATGACCACGTCGTCTTGAGCGTATTCTCGGATCTCGCCGAGCCAGGCCCTGATGTTATCGTAGCTCTGCTTGTTCGTCACGTCGTAGAGCAGAAGCAGCGCTGCAAAACAAAGAATAAAAAGTATAACGTGTCGCGGGACACGCGGTTGGAACGATAGCTCCCTTCGCTGATACAACAAATTTTAAAAAAAAGTGTTTAATTACTACTAATAAAAATTAATTATATTCTATTTTTTAACGTATAACTTATTAGTGTTTCAAGAGTTTTTGGTAATTTTGAGGTCTTAATATTCACTAGAAAAAATTACAGAAGCAATTATAAGGTATCGCGACTTGGCGTTGAATTCCGACACGTAGCAATATTTTCGTTGATAGCTTTAACAACCGTGACCTTATGGCACATGCTTTAGAATTTAATCAGCTTCACTGTGTCGAAGTTTTGCGAAGTTCGGACGTTCTCTTGAAAATCAATTTTCTTTAGAATTTCCTTAAACTTCGTAGATCGGTACTTTTTATCATTATCTACAAAATGGTGAAAAAATTAACATAGGTACCGGTATTAAATTTGGAGATAATATTCAAGCTAAAAGTTCAATACTTTAACACGTGTTAGATAGGCTTGCCTTAATTTTACGGTACATTTTCTGAGATTAAAAACACAATTTTCTTTAGATTTTTTTTGAAAAACTAGTATATTATTCTAGAGGTTGTAACGAATCATATACAATAATAAAAAACATAGGAACCGGTACTATTTTTTATGCTACACTTTTTCAAAGTTTGAAACTACGTGAGTTTCCCCGATCGGTCCGCATAGAATAACATGGCGCGACGCAGAAGACTTCTGCGCACGAAGCGGTGCTCATTTCATTTATACGGAGCTCGGAGTGAACTGTCGGTCACCTATAACGTAAAACAATGAGAATTTTCTAAAACTTGGCTCAAAACTAGTTTTTATATCAATTAACATGTGTGCAAAGTTTGGGATCAATTCACCGTCTAGTTTTCGAGTTATCGTCATTGAAAAATCGATCTTTCAGCACGGACTCTTATGGGAATAATGGCGCCGACCCCCTAAAAAAGTTGTAATTTCACTTCTATCTATTAAAAAACAATGCCATTTTTTTCAAAAATTGAGCATAAGTAAATTTTGTTCAGAAGAATCCGAATCAGTTTTAAAAAATACAAGTCACCATCTAGTTTCAGAGTAATACTGTTTAAAAAATTGTGTTTGGGGTATCTTACTATAGTATGTGCTGAATACTCGTAACTTTGAACGGTTATAATTCCCTTGCTGCTGTTTATTACTCAATTATTATTATGAATTACAGTAGAAATAATCTTTGTTTCATTGCGTAAACCACGTTTACTTATATTTTTTTAATTTGTTTTTTCTTAGCTATGCACGCACTATACATCGCTATAGAACTACCCTCGGAACTACCTTAACATTTGTTCGTTTTTCAGATGAAAAATAAGAACAGAATAATTTTGAACGACATTTTTTTATTTCTTCATAACTCGCTGTAAATTCTTTGATTTTAATGGAATCGCTTAAAAACTTCCTCGCATACTTTTGCGAGCTGGCGCTGGGAGGCTATAGCGCTCGGGCTCGGTCTAGCGGCTAGCGATAACCTGCGATAAGGAACTTCGTTCCAAAAAGATAGATGAATGCGAGAGAAAGAAGAAAAAGTGGCACGAGATAAGCGGACAAGCTCATCGATTATGCACGAGTGCGCCAATGAAAAAAAGAAAAAAAAAGTGTTATATATTGTCACGAGAAACCAGCAGCTGTAGTTTCCTCATATTAAAAATAAGCCAAGGTTCTCTGCATGTGGCAATTGATGAGTTATGAGTTTGCTCGCACACGCGCGACACGAGTTTCTAACGTCTAATTACGTTAATGGCGCTCGCGCGCGAATTTTGCATCACCGAGATCATTCTTGTAATAGACAGCTCTACTCGAGGAGGAATCTCGTTTAAACTTCCCCGAAGCTGCTGCTGCAGCGATTCGCGCATGACAAGCTTGGCTGAACTTGGCAATAAAATTAGCCAACGCTGAGCCGAGACGTGAGAGAGAGAGAGAGAGAGAGAGAGAGAGAGAGAGATTGATTGTTTGTCGACGCGAAAAGTACATGCGAAGCTCGACGACGGCGTTCCACTTAGCGCTCTCGCCGCGGGATAAATTCACTTTGGGAACCATTTATTTTCCATATGAATTGCTCGACAGATTTGAATAGTCAGGGATTTTACGTAGATGCTCGCGAATGGTTTTACAATTAAGATTAATCCGTGATGATGAAATTGTCCTTTTCTCGTGCATCTTGGATGTTCGAGATGATGAGATATGGAATGGAAAATTGTATAATAGCTGAAAGTATCTTTTACCATGTGCGTCACGGTAGTAAGCATGCGTTACGCTTCGGAACCTTTCCTGCCCAGCAGTGTCCCAGATCTGAAGCTTTACTTGAGAATCGTCCACGGTGACCATTTTATTCTGCAAAGAGAGTTTCAATTTATTCCGTGATTCAATGGCAAAGCATATACGTCAGTGTCTGTTGTGGTGTGTATTATGTATAATGACGTTTACGGATAAAAAAAATTGACTTGACAAGTTGCTTGTTAAAAATGTATTGAAATAACGTGAAACGTCACCCTAAAGTCAATGCCGACAGTTGAAATATAGTTGCCAGAGAGAAATTGGCCGTCGCGAAATCTCGTGAGAATGCAGGTCTTTCCCACTCCGCTATCTCCCAACAGCATCACCTACATATATACGTCAGTTGTATATGATATTGAGAATTGATCCTGTTATTTATTTGACTTTTAAACGACGGTCTTCGTGGAAAAAATATATTTTTCTGGCTCTCCGGTTAAAACCCATGACGAAAGTTCGTGCACGAAATATCGCATGGCTAACAGAGGCTGCGTGTATTGATTGACGCCGAGCTGCATCTATATACTGCGGGGAATATGCATCCGTGTCGGCTGCGGATATAAAAACACGATGGAGTTTGTTCAGCTCCGCTCCGATAATTTTACTGCATTCGAAGCTCTTGTTTGCTGTGTATATGCACTCAAGGCTTTTCATGCGTGCTTGTATTTTTAAATTCAGGTTCCCCCTTTGCTAGCAATTAATCAATTTTTATTGCATGGCCTCGCTTAAACAAACATGCGCGGAAATGTATGCATAAAGTTTTCAACGGCAGAGAAAAAGATGCGCTCGCGAAGACCATCGTTCAAAACCATGTAGAAAAAAAGCAATCTCGATATTAAAGCCTCGCACAGTAAAAAGAGAAAGCTCGAAAGGAAGGAAGGAAGAAAGAAAGAAGACGCAATCGACGTGCGTATTGAGAGAAGCACCTTGCAGTGAAGGTCGCAGTGTTCGGGTGTGGCCGAACGTTGCGAGCAAGCGCTGTCGTTCGAGGACTGGCGGCGCGCAGGTTGGTGGTGGGGTTGAGCGGCCCCGGGGGCCTTTCCATTGCTGGTGGTGGGGGGCCAATCGGAGCGTCGCTGGCCGGGCCCCTGCTTCTGAGCGGCGCGCACCTCTTGCGTACTCATGAAAGCCTGATCGTCGGAGCACCAATTTGCTCTTCTTCTTCTCGACCACTCCTTGGTCGGCGAAACTCGCGGATTTCTGCGGCCCACTGCTGGTGCCTTGTGCCTCGGCACACGCGACAGGGCCTAGCAAGCACAACGCAATCGCCAACAGAGAAGAGGTCAGTCAACCTCGCTCGTTCTGCTGACGCTTGTTGTTGCTGCTGCTGCTGCTCGGCGTAAGAGAAAGAGAGAGAGGAAAAGACGTATAGTCGTTGCGCCAAGCGAGAAGCACTTTGCCACTGCAGGAGCGTAATGTTTTATTATGGAGCCCCCGTAATTTTTGTCCCGTTTACCTGTTTTTTTTTATTTATTAAGTAAACTTTGGCCGTATTAATTGGTTTATTTATATCTTGTAATCTGATCCTTTTTAAGTTATTAACTGAATGATGTATTGGCTTTTACAATTGACTTTTCTGGTCTCATCTAAAATGTACAAATTTATCTTTAACTAATTAATTATTACATACGCGTATTTGTCATGTCTTTTTGTAAAATATTACATAATTTATTACAGATTTTTATACAGGTCAAAACAGTCATGCAATTGTCACAAGAAGTGAAAACCTCTTTACAATTAAAAGAAGTATGTTTCAAATGGAAAATTGACAACTGGAAAGTGAACTCTTTTTTTGAAACTCTAATTTCAGAACCCTTCGAAATACCAGAAAAAGGCGTCAAATTTATCCTTATGTTGGAGCTTCAGGATGGGCTTTTATTGTGTGTCTGTAACTTGCATTCCGAAAAACTTGGACAATGTAGCACAGAGGTTTATATTTCAATTAACAATCAAAAAATCAAAATGACTTGTCAAAGCGGTCTCGATAAAGTGGTCGGTGCTTTGTCCTCGCCAAGCAATCAAGTTTCTGTCAAAGCGAATCTATTTCATTCATTAGAAAAATATTCATCTAGTAATGAACTTGAAATACTCTGTGAAGTGAAGTATGGTTCCTATACTTCTGTACGTACAGATTCACATGATGAGAAAATTATTTCATATGATTTTAGAAAATTATTCCGCAATGAAAAACTCTGCGATGTGACGTTTTTAATAGAAGAACTAGAAATAAATGCACACGTAGCAGTACTCGCTGCCGTGAGCCCTTATTTTCTTGCAATGTTTGAGCATCCAAATACAGTAGAAACTCAAAAACGAGTTGTTGATTTCAGAAATGATAAAGATGTCACAGCACAAAATTTTCGGGGTTTCCTTGCATACATCTATGGGGATAAGAGTATTGTTGATTTAAGCAGCATTGCATCTGACCTTCTTATTTTAGCAGACAAATTTAATGTAGAACAATTGCGTAAAGTGTGCGAGCACTACATAAGTGCAAATATCGACGAAAAAAATGTTGTGGATATTATACTGTTATCTGACAAATATCATTCTAACTTTTTAAAAGAAAAAGCTTTATGTTTCGCTAAAAATCACATTGGTATTGTAAAAGCATCGAAGAAATTCGACGAATTATGCAAACTTACTGACGTTATCCGACAATTATTATAATATTAATTTTTTATCAATATGATACTACCATTGCACTTTAATAGCAATTGTAAGATTAATAAAAAATATCAAACTATCTTTACTTGTTAAATATTCATTAGGTAAAATAACAATCCTAACGAGTTACTTGCTCAAAAGCGAATAAAAATCCCTTTCTTCTTAACATTGCAAAGAAGTACAGTAAATTATTTATATCCGTCTCAAGTATATTATGCCATAGTTTACATTGTAGATTTTTTTAATGTTTTAAAAAAATGTTTTCTGCGTATACGGGTAGCAATAGAATCGGACAAGAGAAAACTATTTTATGAAAACACTTGCAGTTGGATGATGTTATCAGCTATACAAGTGCATGTCAATATTAAATTGCGTGTATTTATGGATTTTGAAAAAAAGGTCAAACTACATTAAACGTAAGACGAAAAGTCGATGAAATGCGTAAACAAAAACCGCACGTAGCTCATGTTTCTCTGACGCACTGGCAATGAAGTTACCCTTGACCGCCGGGAAATAACAAAGTAAAGCAATTAATTCACGATAAGCAATAATAAATGCAGAAAATACACGCGTCGCACATGGTAGCTGGTATCGTCGAGTTTGCTGTTAAATTTGAAGTTTGAATGCATTGTTCGCTAAACCCACGAGTTTCATGCGTAGTTAGCGCTCTGCATGTACACTGTTTTTATCATTTCAAAAGCATACAAGTTCTACTGATTAAACAGCGTTTCCATTTACTCGCCCGTCATTGTTATTATATACGTTATAACATTTGCGAAATTGTTGATTGATTATCAGAAGGTATATATTATAGTACAGTCCCAGGTAAAGTTTGTGTATGATATGTTTCGTGAATATTTATACTAAAATTATATTTTTAATTTCTGAGAAAGTATTATGGAATTTGAGACTATAAGACCATTCAAATATTAACAGATTTTAGATGTTATATTTAAGATCGATAACGTAAAGCGGGAAGTGAACCGGAAGATATTAGCTGAAGAAGCTGCGTCGCACCAGCTCGTTCAATCGACAGAGTTCGTCAGTATCCCAAACAGAATTGCCAGGTGTTTAAGCCTGATCACGTATAGCTCGAATTAACGGCATTTTCATGCCCAATTATTGATTTGAAATTGTCCGTGAAATCTATAAGGATTTATATAAAATTACAGACACGATCTAGAAGCTCAGATGAAAAACGAATTAAGCGCAATGTAACATTTTAATTCGCGAAAAATTTTCACTCCAAATTTGCACGTGGTTGACGATGTATACAAAATTTGTATTCAACACGAGTGTAATGATAAGTTTTGTATATGCGAAAATAGCCCTTGGTAATGTAAACATTTATTTAATAAATATCAACCATTCATGCGAGGATTTTCTTTCCAGTTGCTTAAAAACTGACTTGCAGGTAGTAAGATTTAAAACTACACTTAGCGCACCGTTTAAATTTCAATAGTCTCAAGAGCCATCCAAAAAAAAAAATACCAACCCAATCGCTAGAGAGCAGCATCGAAAGAGTTCTTCCGTGCACGCACACTTTTTGCTCCGATCCTCATCCCATGTCGAAAAAGCGGCGCATCTCTTTCTCTCGCAAACCAGTCAGCCGAGAATGGTCCCTCTGGCAGGCGCAGAGTCTCTCAGCCTGCCCACTCTCGGATCGGAGGCCCACCCACGTTCTCGAAAAAAAGAAAGCGTTTGTTCTGCTTTTTAGTGGGACCGGTCTTCCATTCGTATACCCGACTAGTGGCGCCCCAAACTCGGCGATCGGGGACCCACGGCAACATTTTCATTCTCGCTCTTTCTCTCTCGCGCGCACGGCTCTTTGTGAGTGTATACGCGCGGGGCACTGACACCATCTTGTCACGTGATCTACGACTGCTCGCTCCTCGCGAGAAGCGCCTTTGTACGCGCACGTTGTCTAACTAGAGGCAACCGCTTTGTATGTGTATGTGTGTATGTATGTATTTATGTGTGCGAGCGTCTCTCTCTTGTGTACGTAGGCTATAAAGTATTCGTCGCGTCGGCAACGAGCCTTGATTCGGTCGGTCGGCTTTTGCCTCTTTGAGAGAGGAGAAAAAAAAACTTAACGTGGATTTATTAGGCGGTCGCTCGCAGCTACGATTGCGCTTGATTACGGTGCTTTGTCGGAAGTACTGTGTACATTTTTATTTCACTTTTTCTCCGGCGTACAAGCTTTTCCGAAAGCGCCTCCTCGAGCAAATGAAATATCGTGAGATCGATGCACTACTGGCCTACTCTGTATATACATATAGAAAGCTTATCTTTTTTTTTTCACGCACGGCTGTTTAAGTCAAATACATGCGCATTTCCTTTTGCCGAGTTTCTACGCTGCAAGAAAAATCAAAAGTGAGACTCTCCGGGTGTATATAAGGCAAAACACTGTTACGTAATATCACTCGGCGAAAGGAAGAAACGACGTCGAAATAAACATATAATCTGCGCCGTGAACTTACGCAGAGAGAAAGAGAGACTCTTGTTAACGCCAAAGAGCTTCTCGAGTTGAATGTCCTTATATACTCGCGAGGTTTTTGTCCTCCTTACATAAAGACATCCGGTTATACGCCGACGACGACGACGACGACGCCTATAGTTGACGAAACGAGAGGACAGAAAGAAAAAAAAAAAACATTGCTCGTGAGCACGGATTCTTTATGGACTTTCTAATCGCATTAATTGCCCGCATAAGCGCAGTCTAATCGAAATCGGGATGTTTCTAGCTCTCGAAAACACGTTCTATCTGCCGGTAGCTCGTCGTTCGAGAGCAACATGGCTAATTGCCCACGGGCGACGCGGATAATTTTATGTAATGCGTATACTGTATTTTCTCGTTACACTCGAGGAAGTGACTCGGGTAGCAGCGTGTTACGCGAGTAGTTGGCCGGAAACCCGTGTACGCGATGAAAAAAAAAAGAAAGACATTGATAGGAAAAGTCGAATGGTGATGGTTTTTCGGTCGAGTTTTATGGTATTATACGTAATGAACTGTTACTTCCTATCGTTTGGACTTAAAGAACGTTTTCAATTATGTCTTTTTTTACGGTAAACGAGTTAAATTGTAAACCATTTCACAGTTAATTCATGCGTGTAAAAACACGAATAGATATAATTCATTCTGCAACGATAAGCACGATCAAAAGTAATAATGCGCGCAGATACGAGTGTATTTGCAAGAGAACTCAGTGAAGCGTGTTTATATATTCCGAGCCATTTTGCTCGTTTTTTCATTCTCTTAATTCCCCTCTTTTGGTGTAGTGTGCTTTTTGCCCTTATCAGAGAGCATACGTGTGTGACTTTTCTACCATTATGCATGCGCGCGCGCGCGCGTTGCTGCCGCCGCCGCTCAAATCCCACTGGGACGATTAATCCGAATCGAAGGCGAGGCAGAGGCAATTACACTGTCGCGCATAAAGCGCCTCGAAAGGGAATTGTAGCCTGATTCCTTTTTTTTTTTCTTTTTTAATGCTACTGGAATATTTTACGCTGTTAGCCAATTAGCTGTCGTCCGAGTATAATCAGCATTTATCGTATAATATATACGTTAGTGCTAATTAAAATAATTAATCGGATGTATAGTACGAGTTGATGGGTTTTGAAGGAAACCGTTAATAATGCCGACGAATTATCGCTCGGGTACTTTTGACAAAGCCACCAAAAAAAAATTGTAAGCACAGCGTACGGGAGAGTATTATATACGAACAAATAAAAGTTAAGTAGGGGAAAGTTTTCACATAAGCCGCTTTTGTAATATAAGCTGCACAATATACCGGCACAAAAAAAGAATGACCGAATTACCTTACGATCGCTCAGCATATTGGAGCCCTATAATTTGGCGAGATTTACGAGAAAGAGAGACTGCGGCTGAACGGCGCGAGAGAATATCGCGAAAAACCTTCTAAGCGCTCGTCGAGAGTTCTTAGTAAAAGGCGCGCGCGCGCGCAGGAGAACGTCAAGTCATTAAAATTGCTCATTGCCTGCGTCTTCGCTGAGCTGCGGCTGCTACGCTGCTTGTAGGATGCGAAGAACCATTTGAGGAATGGCCAGCACACGCGTTATAGTTCAGTTCAATAAACCGCTTAATTAACATGCTAATTAATGTATTGATTGCGCTCTCTCTCTCTCTCTCTCTCTCTCTCAACTGCTGTCTTGTCGTCTTATTGCTATTACGGGCGAAGCATTCCGAGGCTATCTGATAGAGCGCAATCAATGTTATGATTGGCCTGGGAAATACTTATCGCCACTTTTAATTTGAATAAATATGTACCGGAATGGCGTTGCGATGAATAATAATTAGCGCGTAATTAAATTTAATTAGATACATTTTTTTTTTATTAATACTCTTGAAAGAACGCAAAATGAGCGTTGCAAGTTCCAATTTAAAAATAGAGATTTATTGTGGTTATGAGCTCAATTGAGAAATGAAAGTGACCAGTTATCCAATGAGAAAAAGACTCACAAGTTATAAAAATTGATCGCACTCAGAGTAACTATGACAGTGCCATTTCACGGACCGACAAGGAGCGTCAATCAGAACGATTGCTGTTCCCATGAGATCGTCGGTCTCCCGCAAGTTTTTTCATCACCGTGCGACCAATGCCCGAGGAGTCGAGTATTATCCATTACAGAAAAAATTTTTTCCCATTTTCCGTCATCGGGACTCGAACCGACGTCCTTTGGAACGCGACGCGGCAACGCTAACCACTCGACTAACTCTGCATCTCGGGCATGCGCGTGAGATACTGCTCAACACGCCGGGCTTTGAGATATTGAGGAAAATGGGAAATAACAGCTTATTTATGCGATTGGATTATTATTTTTCACAAATTTTAGTTGTGATATTGTTGTCTGTCGATCTGCTAATAATTCTATAATTCATTTATTGCAATTATTTGCACAAATATAAACACTTTAATAAAGATTTATTGACATATTTACAATTGAAAGATATTCAATATCATCGCGGAAAATGGAGTTTTTATTCGAGTTTAATATAATTCATCTCATTTTTCCGTTTAATTATAATTTTACGAAGTTCATAAAGTGAGTTTGAAAAGTTGAAGTGAGTTTGAAAAAAACAGAATTTTATGAAAAAAAAAATCTTTTTCTAGGCAAATTGGCTTATTTACTTTGAGCACTTAAAAAAATAAGAGTCAACTTTTCATCGATATATAATTGTTAAAAACTAATCCGCTCATTAACTTATGTATTCTGTAAAATATTAGTTTATTAAAACCTTTTTTGTCGCTTTATAATGAATTATGAAATAATTGAAACGAATATAGGACAAGTAAATAAGTGTCGTAAATGGAATCGTTTAAAAGTTGGAAATTATGCATTCTACTTTTCACGTTCTTTCACAAAGCATCAAGCTACATCGAGTTGATCCCAGCGCTCGGGTAATTATCACGGATGTTTGTTTGGTCAACGTTGTCGGATTATCATTTTGCATTATTACGGTTCAGCGGTTACAGCACTTACGGTAGAATATACTCCAATAATACCCAGAATAGGTTTGTGGATTGGAATCAATAATTATTGTGATTATCGACTGTCGGGACAGTGTATTCAGTTATTGAAGTTTTTAACGATTTAAGTATAATCAAATGTCTATGCGTGAAATGTTTGCAGTTCATCTTTTAATGTTTACGCGACAAAACGGCTAATGTAGTAATATTTTAAATAGCTGGTATGAACAATATAACACCTAGTAATACTAAGTAAAAGAACCTTACTGTAAACAACGCCTTGCATATAATTTCTCAGCTTTGCCATTGACAGTATTAATGTTTATATATATCAAACTCTACCGTTTATGTTTATGTTGTCAATCAAAAAGAACAAAACAAAGTGTCTTCTATTTCTGGTTGGACTGAAAAAACTTCGAATTACACGAAAAATTATTATTATTATTATTCTTTTTCTGAGCTAAAAGTTGTAGGCGCCACAGAGAAAATTTTGTGTGAAATAACACATTTAGAAAATACGAAAACAATAGGCCCATGTTCCGTAAAAATACTTCCAGTTACTTATGATAAATTCTTGAACAACTGAGAATTATACGATATAGATATTGTATTTTTGATCGGTACACGGAGAAAATGTTCACCTGAAAAATTACGGTGACCGTCACGTAAAACCGGGACATGGTGTCCGTACACCTAATTTTTATGATGTCACGTAAATTTTACGGTGACGGAACCGCAATTTTTACATTATTGAAAATGTGCAAAGAAAATCTCGCAAAAATTCTAAAGATTTCTGTTATTTTTTACGGTGCAGTTTCGCAATTTTTTCCCCTACCAACCAACCAGATCCGCTGCGCAGTACGCTATGCGCATCGAGTTGTTGACGACTACAGCTGACTTCAGAAAAGCCAACCTCGAAAATGCATTTTTTGAAACCAATGTTTACTAATGAATTTCATATTCTGCTATCAAATTTTTTCATGTAAACATCTCTTTAACAACCAAGAATGTATTCTGATTGTCCAAAGCTCATAATTATGAGTTTATCAAATATCTGATTAAAACGCTAAAAATATGCCTGGAAATTCTTCGTTACCGACGCCGGTTTACGGTTCTGCACCGTAAAAATTGTCCGGCATGATCTTAATTTTCACAGACACCTCACTCTCGTCCCGGGATTACGATGCGTCACCGCAATTTTTACCATGACCATTTCTGTACTTTTTCCGAGGATATTTTCTCCGTGTATATACAGAACAAATTAAAGCTATATACTATACTTCTTGCGGCAGCTAAGTCCTTACTTTTTAGCTTTGTTTAAAAATAAAGATATGACAGAAAATACAAGCCATAAAGTGGATCTGTCACATGATAACGATGTCGCGATTGAGAACTTTCAATTAAGGTTTTCTTAACTACATATATGTTCAATTCCACGAAAAAAAGGGTTTTTAGGAGAGCGCGGTCCTACAGGGCATCAAAAGTTTTGTAATGCTCTTACCCACCCTCTCCTTTAATGTTTCATCGCTTTTTTTTTGCTTGTAACAGTGTTAAAATCACTTGAAAACTCTGGTACCGATAAAAACGAAAATCAGAGCTTTTCTGGTTTCTTATTATTTTTTAGACTTTAACAAGAAACGAAAAATTATAGCGTTAATCGGACTTCAGAATCGAATCCTCCGGCTTAATATACGTCGGAAACCATATTTTATTTTTTTCTATTCGATATTCCGACCTTTGTAGAGCTCTGAAAACACACCAAATTGATTGAATGTGCTAGATTTGCCATTTTATTAGTTTTTTCGAGTTTTTATGCACTGTTGTAGTTTAAAAAGCTCTATAACAAGCGTCGGAATTTCGAGTAGGAAAAAAAATTATGGTTTTCGATGTATTTTAAGACGTAGAATTTCGATTCTGAAGTCAGATTAACGCTATAGTTTATCATTTTTTGTCAAATTAGGTTCTATTAGTATTATAGCTTGAGAAAATATAATAATTACGGGCGCACCCCCGAGTTTTTAATTTGCCAAAATTAGAGCCGAATTGTGGCAGTTTTTTGTGGAATTGGCCTCTATGGATATATAAAAGTTTTGATGAATTGAGTAGCTCAGTTCATGATCTTGTTGTTTTAGCAGATAAATTTTATGTGAAACAATTACTTCAAGCTTGCGAGCTGTACATAAGCAAGAATATTAATGTAGAAAATATAACAAAAATATTAATATCGTCAAATAGCCATAATTCTAAAGGTCTCTGTTAATTTTGCAAAATCTCATATTGATGTAGTAAAGAAATCTGATGATTTTGATGACTTATGTAAGATTATACCGCCATGGTAAAGCGTTTATTATATGATTGTTCATTTCTACAAACAATCAAAAAATCCGTAATCAAGTGAAATAATAAAATTTCGACTTGATAATATAGACATTTATTGCCGACCCCTCCCCCTTCTATCTTTTGATTGTCGTCTTATAAAACATTGAGGGTTTGCAAGCAAATTGTTTTTATCTGTAACAATATTTTAATTAATAGCATTGTAAATTATAATATCTTTCAAATTGCACTACACATTTTCAGTAAAAAATATTGAATGAAAAATAATACCAAGATAAGTACTTTTATTGCAGGTGATCATTTTCTATACTAATTTTGTAAAAGCAAAGTATGCAACAAGTAATTTCAGCTTATACAATGTTGAGGAAAAAGACAGTTCGTCTTGAATGGACCGTCGAAAATGTCAGCGTTTCTTCTCTTATGGGAATAGTGACATCTCCTAAATTTGTATTACCGGAAATTAATAAACTTTGCTGGTTCGTTTACAGCAATAAATCGGTTGCAGTGTACAAAGAATCGTGCTTGGAACTGTCATACGCTAAATGCGACTTCTATGGTATTGGTTCAAGTGATAACAGAGTATCTTTCAAAAGAAAGTGTAGGTCTACAGATGATCATTACACAAATTCTGGTAAAAGTTTTCATGGTACTGCGTACGATATAACAAATTTCACTACACTGAATGATTGTCGGACTTTTGTGTATGAACTAACATATGGTATAGATGATTCGGATTATAATGAAAGTTCCAATAAATCTATGATTTTAGCCGAATATGATAAATTATATGAAAATCAAGAGTTGTGTGATATTGAATTTTTAATAGAAGAAGAAAAAATTAAAGCACATAAGACTACTCTTGCTGCGGCTAGTTCTTATTTTCGAGCCATGTTCCAACACGATAATTTGGTAGAAAACCAAAATAAACTTGTAGATTTTAGAAATGATAATGACATCACTTTTCAAAATTTCCAAGGTTTCCTTTACTTCATATATGGTTGTAAAAGTATCGATGAACTCAGCAATATTGCAAACGAGCTACTTGTTTTAGCAGATAAGTTTGATGTGAAACAATTACGAGAGGCTTGTGAATTTTATATAAGTAAGAGTATTAGCAAGGAAAACGTTACAGAAATTTTGATTTTATCTGACAAGCACAACTATGCAGTTTTAAAAAGAAAGGCCATTATTTTTGCAAAAAATAACGTCAATGCTGTGAAAAGTTCAAAAGAATTCGAAAATTTATGTAAACGTACCGAATTGATGAAAGAATTATTGTAATTATTGTAAGTTTTTTGCATGCTAAATAAATCACGTAATATTCTAATTTATGTTGTATCTATTAATTAATTATATTCCAGTTCAAACTTATCACAAAGAATATTTTTATAGACGATACGTATAAGCTAATAAATTACAATCTTATTAAAATAAAATAATTGTCAACTACATAAGCTAAATATTATGAGAAAATGACCTATTGTTTAGGGTAAGCCCATAATAGAAATTTTCAATGTCATCCATGCACCTGAACACACTTATCCGATCACACATCACTTCAGCTGGTCGCCATAACACAGGTAATAGCACAAGAAGCTCTCTCTCGCGCTCGCGCGAAAAGCTCGCACAAAAAGTCGACAAGAAACTAAAGCGACTCGCGCGATAAAGTGGCAAGAGCTACTCGCGCGATAAGCCTCGCACGCCGGAAGTGGGAGACGATACTTAGGCCAAGCCGATCACTGGCGCTCGCGCTCGCGTGCGCCCGCAGTCCGTTCGGGCTTCCGTTCCAAGCGATCGCTCTTATCGGTACAAAAAAAAAAGAATATATAGAGGTGGGGATCCAAACGATCAAATCGAGTGTTATCGTTTTTATTACCCATTGTTTTGCGTCGAGCTTGTGCAGTTAGTTTGCACATTACGCTCTCTCGGGAAGTACACCGTTGGACTGATTTACGAATGAGGCTGATAGATGGATTTTTTTTTTTCGACTGCTGGTGTTTGAGAAATTATCGCGGAAGTGTGTTGTACGAGTCGGTTTGGGTTTTTTTTTTGCGAGAGTGCTACGATTGTTACAGCTTGACAAATCGTTGAAGTAGCAATAGTACGCTTAGAAAACGTGTTATTTCGAGGTAGTAGAGCGCGCGTATCGGCTAAAAACATTGATAACAGTGCGCGCATAATATACCGTATTTAGCGTGTTCGAAATGTGTGTATAACAGTGTTTCCGCGCGCGCGCGTGCTTTTCGCGAGCGCACGTAGCATTAAAATTAATCGCTGTTTCAGAAACGTCGCTATATTCCACTAAAATTGCAACGCAAACGTATATAACGAACTTAATCCCCTTGGTCGCATGAACGATATTTGCGAATGATATTGAAATCATTACGGAGTTTATACATTTTCTACGTGCCACACTTTTCATTTGTACGAAACTCGCGCTCGATATTTTATTCCCCTTTCAAATATTATCCGCATGTTCCCCATTCTAAAGGGCAATTTACAAAACGACCGAGGCTCGTCCCCGTGAAAAGAAAAATAAAAAGGAGAGCGCGCGTACAGCTAACTAGCCATTGAAACGCCAAGGCCAGCGTTTATTTATCTAGCGAGCCAGTCAAAATAAGCCCTCGCTTTGCGAGCCTACTAAGAGGCTTAAACCATCGCGTAATAAGCGTACGCACACACTCGCTGAAACGCGTTCGATACATTTTGAATTATCGCTAGCGTACAGGGGGGTATTGTGCCAGGCGAAGCGAGACTCCCCATTGTCGAGTGACGGATGACGCGGCGGCGGCGGCGGCGGCAGTGGGCTGGAGAAGCGCGGGGAAAAAGACTCTCTCTTTCTCTCTGCCCCGAGGGCTATACTCATGCTACTGCTGCACATCCTTCGCCAGCCGCGAGGGATTGACAGCAAGGTTATTCAATTAGAGAGCCTTTTTCGCGAAGACCATCGTCAAATGAAATTTTCGAGCCGAGTGTACATGTAGGACCCTCGTGACAATGTCACATATATATATAGAAGCCGAGCTGTGCGTCTCTTGCCTTGCGGAAAAATTTCGCAATCGCACGCCCGACTTACCACGCGCCATCGAGTTTTTCTCCCGAGTCACTCTCGGAATACGTGGCAGAGGATTTTCTGTTGCGGGGAGAATCAGTGGCCGAGAAAACCTATCCAACTTCAGCTGCGACGTAAAAAGAATTCGTTTCATTCTCACAATTTATATTTGTTCTACATCCAAAGGTTGTGATTCAAATTAAATGCTCGTTATTTAGTTTAAAAAAGCACCAGAAAAATTATATTCTACACGACCTTCACATAATTATGATAACGCAAATAACGGTTTCTCTGGTTTCTCATCCTGCTCGTTATTTTCACTGGAATTATCTCGAATGTTTTTCCAGCTCAAACATATAAATCTCGACTTGTTTACTAGGAAATTTCCCTTTGAAAATTGTGTGCGGGGCAGTAAATGAAAAGCTTACACGTGATGCGGCATTTCTTTGAATTCAAACTGTAATTAACATCTTGTGCGTGGAGATTAATCTCATGAGGAAAAAATAAATAAAGTAGATTATAACATTTTCCGCAGTACGAACAAAATCATTCCGAGAATACGGTGGATTAACGAAGATTCATTTTTATTGAATTATTCAAATTTGCCGAATAACCAATCTCTCATATTTCAATTTCTCCGATGCAGCACAGGCTGCTCATCAAAGCTTCTCCATATCTCATTTATTCCGTCGAGCCCCTCGCGCAAACACCCGGGGCTTTTCAACTACAACAGTCTGGATCTGTTATTACATGCAGGGGGCGAAGTTATATTGTGCGAGCTCGTGATTTTTTATATAATACGTGTTCAATATAGGCTTGTATGCTTTTTGCGAAAGATTGTTTTTGACGTGCATCGAGAAGATATATGCATCCGAAGGTTGCCGGAACATCCGATAAACTATCAGTTTTTTTATGGTAGTTGTTAAGTAGTGATTTATTCGAGGTACTTTTTTACGGCATGGTAAATCGAATTTCCGACGTAAATTCAATAAATTGTCTGAAATTCCAAGCGTCGTTCAGAAAATATTAAATTGTTTATTTCAGTTGTGAAGTGCGAATGTCGGGAATGGATAAGCACCTGTTTATTAATGCGTGTTCTACCGTGATACCATTCAAATAGATTTGAATGTTATTTCAAGCGGGTCACACGTGTCGTCCGTCAGTGTGTATATACAATTTACTTTTAATTACGTTGAGTGCTTTTCTGTTCAAAAACGTTTTTAATGAATTTGCGATAGAAATACAATTTTACCGCAAAATCCAATAAAAAAAGTGAACAAAGGCATGGGAAAAGCTTCGGCCATGAATATCAAAAGCCTTTAACGTTTCTCTTGTTATAGAAAATCCAATATTCGTTGTGAAAGAATTCAATATTGTAATAATTCAATCAAATTATAATAAAATTCAATCAGGACCGAGGTTTTCAATGCCAAAGCAGAATCAAAGGCTCGTAAGAACGAATTTCTGATGAAAATATAGAATAAACACGACTCAACATTCTATTTAGCAATGAAAATAACGTCGTCTCAGGTCTCGCTGAAAGGCAAGATGGAAAAGGCTGATGTGGAAATGTCAAAGAGAATATCCAGGGAATCTATTTACTTAATAAATGCACTCCGACAAGAGACACGAGATATATTAAGTAAACAGCTCTAAGATTTCCGTTTACCGAAGGTTAACTTGATCGTCAAAGCACTATAGGAAGAAGATTATGGCTGATCCTTCTGTCTTTGACTTTGATATTGCTAGTTTGATCTTAAGACGGAAAACCGACAGGAGATTGCGAGTCGCAAACTTCCCTCCGTGCCGGAAGGATGCGTAAACGGCCTATGTGCGCGGCCTTTTTTGGAGTTGAGCAGCGCACGGATGGCGGATGCATTTTTATGATTGAATGAAGTACATGTTCTATTGAACTTAAATCCAATTTTTGATTAATTGCTACACGATACTAAAATGAGCGATTAAATCTTTTGTATAAATATAACTTATATCGATAGATTTGAAAAGGAGTGACGTCATTTTCTCTCCCGCTTCGAGCTCTCTATAGATATTAAAACTGAGTATGCAATTTTTATTTTAGCATATTTCTTTTAAAAAAAAAGCTGAAAAATCAATTAAAAATCATTGTTTTAATCACTATACATCTTATTATTTTCATTTTATGAATCAACATTATTTAATAATTAATAATTTTTATCTTTTATCGTATGCTTACAGGCTTGAAGGTGAAAGTTGAACATTTCATTCATAAGAAAAAAATATGCAATCTGAAACATTGATGAAATTTGACACATTGTTGAACACCAAAAAATTCAAATATGAATGGACGGTAAAAGAATGGAGCTCAGTCAAACAAGTTAAAGTGTTGAATACTGAAAACTTTAAATTACCAGAGATAGAGAAAACCTGCTACTTTGAAATTGAAGTGTGCTCTGAACATCGTGATTATTATTACTTTACAGCATATGTAGATGCGTTCAAACCATCAAATCTTTGTACGGTAACATTGTATCTGAATGAAAAAAAAATTACTTCAAAATATGATTCAGTGAATAAAAATTACTACGTCTATTGTCCAGTACGTAATGTTGAAAATGATTCATTGACTGTTTTTTATGAAATATGTTATGTTCTTAATACGCGCGCTACTATGAAGCAGTCACGTGGCCTAGCAAAAGTTTGCAGTAATTTGAATATTATGTACAAAAATAAAGTCTTATGTGACGTAACTTTTCTAGTGGGAACAAAAAAATTTGAAGCTCATGCTGCAGTTTTAGCTTCTGCGAGTCTATACTTTATAACTATGTTCAAAAACGAAAATTTCTTAGAAAGTAAAAACAGAATTGTTGATTTCAGAAGGGATACGGATATTACTGAAGAAAATTTCAGTGGCTTTCTTGAATTTATATATGAATGTAAACCTATTTTTGAGTTAAAAACTATTGTCATGGAACTACTTATTTTAGCAGATAAATTTGATGTAAAAGCGCTACACGAAGCCTGTGAATATCATATATCAGAAAACATTAACACACAAAATGTCATAAAAACTCTCTTTTTGTCTGATAAATATCATTGTCATATTTTGAAAAAAAAAGCTATCATGTATGCGAAAAATAATATTGCCGTCGTAAAAACATCTAAAGAATTTGAAGATTTGTGTAAAAATGCCGATCTGATGAAAAGCTTGTTATAAATGCTTTGTATACAATTTGAAGCTGTAATTATTTATTTAACAGTAATAAAGTAAAATTCACAAAATCGAAATGCTATTTAATTCACCTTTATTTCTGAATTTCACCGCATATCATCATCGAACAGAAACTTCTATTATTTTATTCGCATTCACTCTCAAAAGATATAATGTCAATTGTTTGTCAAAAATAGATTTTGAGATGCAAATTGCTGCCCAACGCTAAGCCGTTAATTACTTGTCGATAAACGATTGAACGATTATTAAGATCATTAAGTCTGGACAGTCGCAGAGGTAGAAACTGGAAAGCTACGAATGTCCGAGGTACAGCGTTATAATGATACAGTAGCCGCACGTATCCGTTTGGAATCCTATTACTATAGAATGAATTTTATATACCTTTTGCTAGAGACGTCAAAGCACACACCTTTAATCCGATGAGGTTTTTTTCTGTCCTTGCAAATTGAGCTACAGCGACAAAGTGAAGTTCGGTATCACGGCCGTGGCTTTGTATCTAACGAAAGAGATTCTAAATTGGATTTCTTGGAAAATTCGATTCTATCCGCACTTGCTGGCAATAATTGATTATTTTTCAATGATGAAACTATATTATACAGTTCGAAATTCAAGACATATTCAGTTTCAAATATCATTAATCAAAGGGTTAATGTAAACCTAAAATGCCAAATTGTTTACTTTTAATTATCTTCCATCCACAAACAAACGAAACCATTTACCCAACCAACAAACCATTCCCTGCGGTAAATTCACACACGAAGTCTACCGAACGCTTATCTGGGACAGGCCAAAAACGCACTCGTCTCGTCGATTCAATAATCCGTATAAGCTCAAGGAAAGCCCTTATTTAATACACGAAAAAGTCTTTTAGCGGCAGAAAAAAATCCGTTTGGAATGCAACCGAGAACACACTTTTTGCGCCTAACAAGGGAGTGTAAAGAGCTTTAGTAAAAGGCTTTGTAAACGAGGCTGTAAAAGGTTGAGATGATCCGACTTTACATGCGCGTTGAGAAAAACCGTCCAGGACATTAATCCAGGTGGACTGCCGCGTCGAGAGACGATTCTTCCTTGACTCGTGCAAGGACTAAGCTTTGAAAGTTAACTCGAAGTTTACTGCTTCTGTCACAAGTCACTTGCTCTGTCGCGACTTTTGCTGAAGGAACTTTTTTCATTAGTGTGTGGGGTAGACTTATTTTTAAAACGCGCTAAATGGTTTTTTTTCTACTTTCTCATTCAACCGATATAATCGATACTTTTGCACTGTCAAGCGTACATTCAAACGATAACTTTTGGGCAAGTCGCTTAATTTTTACAGAAAAGCCAAGCCAATACATCAGCGCACTGTACAATAAAAAAACTGACACTGCAAAAATGTCCAACATTCACTTCTAAACCACCAATTTTATTTTCACCATACAAACCTTTTTCACGACGTTGAAGATTAATTAAGTCGGAAGCCAATGAAGCGCGAAACCCGCGCGCTCTATTCGAATCCGCGAAGCGCGCGCGGACTCGAACTGCACTGACTGGCACAGTCGAGAAATAGCCGGGCCGATATTCCACCCCGGACGCGCGCACCACCTGAAGTACCAGCAGCCCGCCAAAGAAGCAGCCGTCTGCCGTCGTCATGGTGACACGCGCCGGCGTACTGCAAGCGCGCTCGGCTTATGCTTTCACTTGCAAAGCTATTTCTATCCCCTTTTTTCAATTTTTGATACTGCGTTTTTTATCAAAAGCGAATATTCTGACTGACAAATTTCAAAATGATATACCTATATTTTAGTCAATGAGATTTATATCCGAAAAATAACTTATTTCACATAAGATTTTTTAGCATTCAGACTACTGAATTTCTATTTGTATTTATAGGTTTTCTCTATAAAAGCTTGACTTTTTAAATCATCATGTCAGAAGACGGGGTAACAACAATTGAAATGCGCACGCGTTTACAATCAAGCAAAGTTTACTTCAGATGGACAGTAGAAAAGTGGGACTTGACCAGTTACTCGCAACAAGAATTGAAATCTCAAAATTTCAAACTTCCAGAAACAGATAAAATTTGTTTTTTAACGATCAACCTCGATAAATCTACAACGACTGATACTTTACTGGCGGTTCACTTGGAAGTATGCGAACAACTTCAGAAATGCGTTGTTAGTGCCAGGGTCATAAATAATGAGGGATCAAAAGTAGAACTTGAAAAATACGGCAACACAGAGACAGTAGAGTACAAAGATAAAAAATTCTATGCTTTTAGATATAAAATTGTGGAAGAATATTTCACTGATAATACTTTAGTATTTGTTTGCCAAATCGATTATGTTTTGGAAAATTATAAGTTGGAAAAAATATCAGACTCATCTGAAGGCATATACAAATTGTATAAAGAAAAAATGGTTTTGAGTGATTTTGATAAACTTCACAAAAACGAACAACTCTACGATATAACATTTTTATTGGGGCAGCACGAATTTAAGGCTCATTCATTTATTCTTGCGACAATTAGTCCATACTTCTTAGCGATGTTCAATCATGACGATATGAAAGAAAGCCAAGAACGTATCATAAACTTGACTGATGACGACGACGTCACCTTGGAAAATTTCAAAGTTTTTCTTGACTATGTATATGGTTGCACAAGCGTCTATGAAAATAAAGAAATAGTTCGTGAACTTGTTATATTAGCAGATAAATTTGACATATCTTCGCTGAAAATAGCTTGCGAAAGTTATTTAATTGATACTATTACGGCAGAAAATGGCGCTGAACTGCTTCTTTTTGCAGATAAATATAATTGTAATGCTTTGAAAAAGGAAGCTTTAGATTTTGCAAAAGCACATCTAGAAGTTATAAAACAATCGAACGTATTTAAGGACATATGCAAAAATTTTGATATAATGATGCAACTTATTTAATTCATAAAAAATGTGTCATTGCATTTAATATAATTAAATGCATATTGGCTACGAATTTCTTTCATTTTTTAACATAATTTCTTTGTCGGACGTTTTTAACTTTTAAACATCCCTTTAAATATTCTATTCAAATACATTGTATTCTTACTTACTATAATGATTGTTACATACCAATATCCACAATGCATGTGATGTATTTGTAATGTAGAAACAAACAAAAAATAGTCGCAGCAACTGTTTGTACTTAATTATGTTGTGCTCAACATCTTACTGTAAAGATAATTAAGAATCACCTACAAATATACACATATAAATTATAGGGTTTGATGAATCGATCACTGTGATTAATTTATAACATTCTGCTATATTGCACTGTATTACATTATACGAGGAACCCGTTTATTGGAAACCATAATTTTCCAACTGCATTGCATAAAAATTATAATCTTGCATAAATAAGAAAAGTTAATTTTATATTACTCTAATATGATTCTCGATTTCGAACAATAAATATTATGGTAGTATTTGACGAAAATATATTTTTGCAGGCACCATAGACGCAAATTTAATATGCATTCTGTAACAAAAGTACACACCACTTTGGAATTGAGCGAAGCTGATTTTGAATGGACAATAGAAAACTGGAGTCGAAAATCGATGGTTTATAATGAATTGTGTTCTCAAGAATTTCAACTATTGGAAATCGGGAAAATCTGTTTTTTAAGAATAGTAGATTATAAACAATCCACTGGCTATATTCACTTTATTGTAGATTTAGAAAAATGCAACGCACTCCAGAAAGCCGCTGTAAAAGTTCATTCTTTAGATGTGCAAAATCAGAAAATTAATTTAACTCACTATCAAAAAGTAGATATAACACGCGACAAAACAACTTTCATTTCGTTTCACTATTACGTAAATGAGACATGTGTAAAAGACGATTCGTTGACTATATTTATTGAAATAAGCTATATTCGAGAATATTCCGAGGTAAAGGGTCTTATTAGTAAATACACCGGTGTTGCTAAATCTTACACAAAAATGATGATCTTGGATAATTATGATGAGTTATACAAAAATCAGGAGTTATGTGACGTTACATTTCTGATCGATAAAGAAGAAGTTAAGGCCCATATTGCCATTCTTGCTTCGGCAAGCACTTATTTTCGAGCCATGTTCACACATGATAACATGAAAGAAAATAAGAAAAAAGTTGTCGATTTTACTGAAGATACTGATGTTACAGTAAAAAATTTCAAAATTTTCTTAGATTGCATTTATGGTTGCAAAAATGTAGCTGAATTAGACGAAATTGTTTCTGAAATTCTTGTTTTAGCCGATAAGTTTGGAGTTAAACGACTGCAAGAGTCATGTGAATTATATTTAAGTGACATGTTAAATGAAAACAACGTTGCAAAATTTCTCCTGTTCGCTGAAAAATATCACTGTGTTGCCTTGAGAGAAAGAGCTTTGACTTTTGCAAAGACAAATATTAACGTTGTGAAAAAATCTGATGAGTTTGGAGAACTATGTAAAATGGAAGAACTAATACGCCAACTGCTGTAATATTTACCTTTTTCTTTATTATGATCTGTAATTTCATGAACGCATGTATCAGAGGTCTTATCTCCGTCTTACATTTTGTATTGTCAATCATTATATCTAAATTCTTTTAAAATATTTTGTGAAATAAACATGTATCTGTCTTCAATATATAGATGTATTTAATGAAAATCGTATTTATGAGGTGGTGTGTTAAGATCAGATCTGGCAACTTTCTATTAAGATTTGTATCACCTTGTCATTCTTAGTCATAGGTTTACTATATTATCAATTACATATTCGATATTTGAAAGAAGTAAATTCCATGGCATTAATCTTTTACGATACGCTAATAGTTTGAGTCAATGAATTTTAATATCCTATATTTCATCTTTGAGTTTTGACTAATTAACCCTTGCCATAGCATCTGCCAATAATACCGTGGTAGTGTGAAACAAGGAACATAATCAGAGCTCGCTTGATTTAATTACATGACATTGCACGCGATATTCAGCACTCCGGCAATGAGACTAATTTAACTGAATAAAATTATTGAAAATCGCTCTCACGATCGACTAGTGTGCCTCACGCAGATGTGATGTACTCGCAAATTCTATGAAATTCCATTTGCGTGTTGCCTTGAGGCGCGCCTCGAATTTCAATTAGGATCGTATTCTACTTAAAGCTGGAGTCTTCATTTGAAATTTATACTTGTTTCAAACTTTCATCGCAATGGTAATTATATTAATGAAATTGCTAGTGCGTATATTTTAATATACGAAATTTAAAAAAATCGCTATTTTAATATTTCTAAATTTTAATAATACCTGTCTCATTTTCGAATCACGGAAAAGTTGATCTCAATGTCAATTATGTCGTTACTTTGGCACTGCAAAAAATAATGCATACACCTTGAAAATAAAAAACTTGGGTTTGGTATGTAAGTACATCGGCAATAACAAAATAGCGACTTAGAAGACCAAACTGCAAAAGAGAGAAAGAGAAGCGAGGCGGCGGCGGCAGCCCACTTCAGGCAACGTCAGTGCTGCTGATTTATCGCTCTTCCAACATACCGCTCAAGACCTCCGTTCGCTTCGCGATTCGTTTCTTCTTCTTCTCCTTCGCACTTTATCCAGCTTATTTGTTTTTTTCGTTTTACGAGGACGGGAAAAAAAAAATTCTGCCGATTTTATACCGCAGCAACGTGTAGAAGCGTTGACAGCTGCGCGCAGCTCAGATTTATCTTGTCAACTCGTTTTTGCGTATTAAAAGCGCGCCCGTCAGAGGGAAAAAAAGGATAATTGAACATGCTTTTGTCTCTCGGAGAGAAAAGTCTCGGCAAGGAAGAACGAAAGACATAAAATAATTACACGCTCGAGTGTTCTCGTCGTCGTCTGGTCGGAACTTTTTAACCGAATTTACCCGAAGTCGGAGTAACAGGTGCGATGCGGCGTATGAAGGGAAATTCGATTTGTTGGCGTGAATTTTTTATCGGGCGTTTCTCTGTCGACGCGAGCGCGCGCGCTCTCACTCGTGATTGATTGAAGTCGAGCACACACACCGCCGCATCGCAGCTCTATGATCGATCGGTTTATGTATCGGGGCTTTTATACTTGTCCGCTGAGCGCGTGTGCAACACGTGATCCCATCGATGAATAACGTATCGAGAGGATGCTGTGTACGAGAGAGTGAGAGAAGCTCTCGGCTGCTGCTGCTCCACTCATCGAACCTGCAGCGAGGGCTAATTTTATCGACGATATACGCTTCGATGCTCCAACGCACGACATTGATTCGAGTTCAATGGTGGAAGCGCGTAAGATGGAAAAGTTAAAATTGTGTTATACGCGTTGTTATATATACGGGTTTTCAAGGCTATTTCGAACAGAACGAGGCGAATTTTCACTGACTGAATTTTTATTGAAAAAAGAATTTTTTTTTTTGCTAACCGCGGGGAGATCTTTTTTTTAGGAATTCGAATCAAGTGATGGAATTCATATTCGGCATTGTGGAGAATTCCGCTCTAACGAAACATAACAGGAGATAAAAGGAAATTTTATTCGGTTCTTTTAAATTCTTTTCTATATCAACAGAGTACAATTATTTTATTTTCTGCTTTAAGTATAGAATGAGTCGGTCGCAGCTGAGAGAATAATTTTTACCTTCCTATGTATATTTATTTGGCTTTGTAATGTAGTTTGAGAATTAGCATTTTGAAATATAAGTAGTTAACCCGCTGCATTATATAAACAATTCCATTTAAAATTTGTTAAACTTTCTCGCAAACTTTAATGAGCAGAATTAGTCAAATGAGGTTCCGTTGCCATATAGAATAAGGTACTTTGGAAGTTGAAGCGAGAGGCGAGAGATGCTGAGGAGCGCGATGAAACATCGCCAAGATGGCGCGTTGCCCAGCTCTACTGATCTCGTTTTCAAGTGCGTCTCTCGCTTGTTTGTCTATATAGCGATCGAGCTAAAGAGAGAGAGAGAGAGAGAGTGAGAACAACTTGTTGAACGCGTGGAACGAGCAACTCAGCAGCAGTAGGCAACAATTAAAATTTTTAACTTTCTAACCATCGAACTTTGTTATCTCATTGTTATAAACTGCCGACTCCCGCGTGCGCGTAACTCCCGACGGCGAAAAGCAATTTTCGTTGATGCGAAGCAGGTCAACGCGAAATAAATTGTTACATAACAATTTGAACACGTATTCCAAAGCACATCGTTCAACCTTCGCAAATCCGCTTGTAATTGCGATGTCACGGTTCCGCATCGTTTTTCTTTTCCATTTGCGCGCGAATATATATACTGCATTATACAGGCGGAGGAAACGCGGGAATAACTTTTTTCCACGCGGCTATACAAATCGGAGATGAAGCCATAAATTAAATTTAACTCTCCCCTTCTCGCGGAAATCCCCATAAATATTCATCGAACTGTAGGCTCTTGTCGCGCGCACGTAGTATCCGAAAAAGGGGATGACGCGCCAATGCGCGCCGCTTATACTCTCGAGAGTCGTCGTCGTCGACGACGACGTTGCTCCTTGTGTCGCGAGAATTTACACAGTGCCGTCGTCGCTTCGATGTTTGTATTCGGACTTGACGTTTACTGTGTGTATATACTAGTAGCCGCTGCACGAGCAGTCGACGACGATGGGCTTCCCTGATTTATAGACCGTTTCACTGGACAATCGGACTAGTATATCCTACGTTTTCATTTAGATGTAACCGTTGAATGCTATATAGCGCAGTATTGTCTTTTTGCACGCATGGCATGAGCCATCTCTTTGTTTTTCTTCTGTAAAACCAGTTTTCGTACTCTTTTTACAAAATTTATTCATCACTCGCGCTAAGATTATCAAAAGCTCATTTTTGTATCATAGACGACGAGTTCTGATTCATAATTCGATTAAGCGTGAGCTAAACTTCGTTGAAAGTGCATTAGTATTCACCTTGATATAGAGATTACTAGAGAAACATCCCTGTCACAAGCGACATATATGCAAAAGATACGTGCGTGCCAAGAGCACGCACGTCTTCCTCCAAATCGTGAATTAATGTAGTCTTGCTCTGGCTACGCGTGTTGAAGCGTTTCGTTAGGCGCAGTGCCTAATTGTCGCATATTGTATCACGTATTAAGCTTATATAAGGTCTTCTCATGCAATAAAGAGCTTGTTACTATAATAAGGCTGCACAAAATTAATTGGCTATTCGCTTCCGCAAATTATAGACATATTATATTTTGCACATAGGTGATGCCTCCGGGAGATCGGTTATTCTGATTTATTACACGATTGACTTGTCGATTCTAAGAAATATAATATAATCGAAACTTTGATATGGAATGAAAATCCGCGAAAGGATTCTGGAGTGTTGCGCCGTGTGTTTGATCTGAAGAAAATGAAACTATTTTGCAAAAGTCTTACCGTGAATCCAATTCCAACGGTTGCCGCGAAGTTGCTGTGTTGAAATTTTTTTTGATCGAACTGCACCAGCAGCGACGTTTTTCCGACTCCGCTGTCGCCGAGAAGTATTGTCTGAAACGTTTAACAGAAGCTTCATATTTTTTAAAAGCATATTGTAAGATATTGTGGAGTATACTATATCTCCAGAATGATATTATTTATAGAATAGAAAAATTTTAGATAGAATTATACCCTCCCAAAATATAAAATTAAAATCACCCTTTATGCATCTATTGTCAATAACTATAATAAATTACGAGAATTATTGTTCAGTGACTATGAAATAATTGCATGTAATTTGAAATGTATACGTTCTTTTTAAGTAACTTATAATAAAATCTTGTTACACATTGCAGATAATTCAGATTGTAAAAATGCAGCAACCTATAATAGACATGTGTTCTGCTTGGAAAATACATCGACTTGATATTCAATGGACGGTGAAACAATGGCATGTTATTGACGTGACAAACACTAGCATGCAATCTAACTCATTCGGATTATGCACCAGTCGTTGTTATTTAGTGTTTGACCAATTTGAGTCAGATAAAAATAAAAAAATATTGAAAGTTCTTTTATATGGTATTGTAGAAGAACACAGGACGGCCGTCGTAAAGTCTTTTTGTATTGATGATGGTAAGAGATATGAATTGAAGAGCAATCAAAACGATTTTGTTACTGAAAACGGTATTAAGTTTTATAGACACATTTTCATTGTTGATGAAATGTTTTTGAATAAAAATAATGAAAATATAGATTTTTACATTAAGTTTACGTATTTTACGAAAAGTAATGAATCAAACGTTAGTGTAGATAGTTATTACGTAACAGAACAATTACAAAAAGCAATTTTGGATGACTATGACAGAATGAATAAAAATGAGGAATCACTGCAGCAAGATAATATTACTTTTATAATTGACAATAAGCAAATTCAAGCACACAGTTTAATTCTAGCTGCAGCAAGTCCTTACTTTTCAGCAATGTTTCGGCACGAAAATTTTAAGGAAAACAAAGAACGGACAGTTAACTTAACCGATGATAACGATGTCACACTAGAAAATTTTCAAATCTTTCTTGAGATTTTGTATGGTCGTAAAAGTATTCAAACTATGAGCATTGAATTGGTCACTCAAATTTGCGTTTTAGCAGACAAATACAACGTAAAAGTACTCTTGGAACCATGTGAATTCATTTTGAGCCGTAATTTGAATAAAGACAATGTAATTGAACGTTTATTGTTTGCTGAGAAATACAACTTTGAATATTTAAAAAAGAAGGCTTTAGATTACGCGAAAACAAATATCAGTGCCTTAAAACAATCGCAAAATTTCGAAGATTTATTTAATAACAAAACTCTTTCACTGCAATTATTTTAGATCCTTACTTCTGTATGATATTATGAAATTTGCTAAATATGCTATGTAAAACATACTTGTAACGTAATTATCAATAATTAAATTGCTTAATGGTTTGCTAATGTAATAAAATTCAACTGTCTTCTCAATAAAAGATATTCGATGTCATCAAACATAATTATCTTTGTCAGAACTAACATTTCCACTACTGCTGTTCATTCCCCTTTTTTCCTTCCATAGTAAAGTCGCGATCTTTTAGCATCATCGCGCAAGGCTAAACCACGCGGACGCTACTAACTCAATTTGTATGCGCAGGAGCGCGCACTGTTAGATGCGCGCGCGTATATTTAAGGCCGCCGCTCAGGTCGGCGATGTCGGCCGCTTAATCGCATTCCACTCGTAACGGCTAATCCTCGCAGACTTGGCTCGCCTCGCATTCTTTTGCTCGACTCTAAATTAGGATGATTAGCTCGTGTGGACAAATGGCCTTAATCCGCTACTGTTGCCGAAAGGACATTATTCTGCTTGAAAAATTCCCTTTGATAACCCTTTGAGAAACTCTTTCTTCTGCGCTTATAAAGTCATCAGCATAAAATGTTCAGCGAAACTTTTGGTAAAATATCTATCTCCAAAGTTTCTCAATGCAACCTGCAGCACGGCAAAAACCTTTATGTGGAAGGCTCGAGTTACAAATGAAGACAGCGGCGGCGGCAAGCTGCGGGCTTTTCGCACGAGTGAGCTAACTAGATTCAAGATAGGCAGTCTCACTTGGAAGTATATAGTATAGTGGCGGCTATGCGTGCGCACGGGCTCTCGCGCGAGCGCGAGGCGATGCAAAAACCGGCTGCGCCGGGAGATGATAGAGACCCCCTACCGGTTTCACTTGGGTTTGCCGCCTCTCTTTCTCTCTCTCTCTTCTCGCAGAACAGATAGCCGATCTTCTCCCTCTCGTTAAGTTTCTCCGAGTGAGCCGGCGCGATTCGCCGAAGTGAGTGCGAGAGAGACTCGGTAAAATGGATTATTGATGAGGCACGACATATTTTTCTCAGGCCTCCTCGCAGAGCCGCCTCTCTTAATGCGGATGTACGTGTGATTGCAGTTATTTATCTCGAACGAGCGCGCGCGCGAGCCTTAAACTTTATATACGAAGAGAGAATATATTCGTCGTTTAATATCGTGCGGGGATTTTACAAAAGAGAAAATGAATAATTCCGATTTTAATTGGGCAAAGCCGCTTATGTACACTTGAAAAATTGACTCATCTCCTTACTGCCTCATTTTTTTTTTCTTCATCTCTCTCTCGAGAGCATAATCTTGCAATCTCATCAGAATAAATACTGCCGAGCCATCAGCAGTGATATTCGTTAATTCAAGCCCATAAACGAGCTCGCGCGATGCACTATACTACTGCGCGGAGAACTCGCGGAGTACGTCCGAGAATCCAATGAGTGGCAGCGGCGGCGGCGAAGAAGAAGAAGCAGAAGAAGAAGAAGAAGGAAAAAAAGGAAGAATCGCCGTAAGCGCGGTGGCTAAATGCCACTCTCTCTCTCTCTCTCTTTCTCTCTCGGCAAGCTCAGACATTGTCGATCATTATTCCGCTCGTTTCCCTCGCAGCGGCAGGCCGAGGGAGTTCACCTTGAATGAGATACTTCGCCGAGGACTCGTTTCGCGGATTTCTTGCCTCCTTTTTCTTCGCCGCGCTTCCAATTACTTTCCATTTTCGCGAGAGTAGCGCGCGACTACGTCGTTTTCAGCTCGGCTCTCTCTGCTGCTGCCACTGCAGCAACGTTTAATTTACTATCGCGAGGGCGGCTCTACCTCAGCTCTGCGGCATCGCTGATGAGATGCCACTACGGATAAGCTTTATTTTATCAAGGCCGCGTGTTGCCTTTGTCGAGAGCTTGTGGCACGTGCGCCTCGCGATGCCAACGCTTATTCCGTTTACAAAGGTATGTCGGGATTCCGAGATTGCTTCAACTACTACGAAATAGATGTATTTTGGCGTTTCAAGATTTCGCATTACTACATTGAATCAAGAATTTCATTTTTTATTTATTCATGAAAAGGTTTTATCTAAAGCGTTATATAGACGTCTCGTAAATAGCGTTTACATAAAAATTTTACGTTATATTTCATGTTTTTAGGTCAGAAGTTTATGTGTATCTTTTACTCCTTCAATTACTGATGAACCGTCTAGACGCGACGACAAATTTATCATCTCGCGCACATTGATTTTTCAAACCCGAATTACGTCAATAATGCATCATTTACAATCGAGATAAATTTAATGTCTGTTTGAAAAAATAATGGTAAAAAAGATATTCGCTGCAGTAGCACGATTATTTGTGAGAAAATGAATCTGAAATGAAGATTGCCAACTAAGCTTAAAAGAATTTAATAACGTTTCTTTATTGTATACGAAAAATGCAACCTCCTGATATTAAGATATAATTGCAGCTCGAGTTTTCTGCGTTCCATTTCGTCGTCTCTCAAACAACTTTGTCGGTGAAAATTAATAAACGGGAGTTACGCTTGAAATCCAAATGAATATTTTCGTTATCAAGCTTTTTTTTTCTTTAAAGAGCTTGAAATTAGTAAAAAAAAAACCTTTCTGCATTCATCTTATCGAATATGATTTACAGAGAAAAGAGAGCTTAATTCTTATCTAACCTTGTGCACAAAGTTGTCGGGATTATCGTAATCCTTTCTAAAACTGCTCCAAAGAGCGTCGACCAACTTGGCCCTTTCCTCTTGCGCGTGAGCCTGTGGTCCATAAGTAGCGAGCACCTCGGCCGGCGGCACGTAATCGCGATAACCCGTAGGCGAGGGCGACGCCATAACCGCGGCCTCGCCGAGTCTCTCCAGATTCCTCTGCGAGTACTGGCCGATTTGCGGCGGCGCCGCCACGGGTGGAATATACGTCAATGTCGACGTCGAGGCTGTACTTCTGTCGTCGGGATCCTCGAACACGTCGTCGCTGAAGCTGTCGTCGCCTGGCATTATCTGTAAAAACAAAAATGAGTTCTCGTTTTACGATCCAATGTGCTGACATACGGAGTAAACTTTTATTGCAGACCCGATGCTTCAAGGCACCTGGCAAAATAAAGCAGCGATACGCAATGTTTCGTCATGTTAAAAATCAGTTTTGACAATTGTAACTTTACACCTGATATCCTATAACAAGGCGTGAATAAATTAAACGCAATCGATTTGCCGATCGAGTGCTGTAGACTCAGCTTTCACAGTATATAGTGCATTCTCAATGTCGATATTCAAATCAGCGCGCTCTCGCTGAAAACTATTTTACGCGGCAATAAACTCTCCCTTTAGCGATGCTTATCTTTTTGATCACCGTTTAAAATATATACGACCAATAAACAATTGTCGAGCAATATACTTTTATAATTACGTCGAATTAACGCGTTTAAGTTTATACCGGAAACATGCCGATCTAAAGCAGATGTGCGTAATTCTAATCCACGCGCGCTTAATTTCATTTGCCTTTGCATTGCACGCACGCTTATGCTCTCTCTTGCATCAAACGAATAGCTATTACACGCGCAGCCACAAGTCGACACCCAACTCCGTATCAATTACAAACCAACTTGTATATTCAGCGATCCTCCTCCCATTGCAAAGTTAAAGCCCAACGGCGCGGGTGGCGGAGTTTACCCTCGGCAAAGCAGCAGCTAATTCCACGCGCGGCGCGGCGGTGCAGGCAGCAGCCTCGCGCGCGCGCGCCCTCCATTACGATTTCGACAGCCGCCGGCAGACCGCCCCGTCTCGTTGGCGCGCTAAGCAAGGGTCGCGCGGGGGCCCCACCTTTCTCTCTCTTTCTCGCCGAACGAGCGACCCTCGTCGGGGCCAATTACGAGGCGTATCAACAAAAGAATTACGCTCGCACTATGCGCCGAGAAAGTGCTCGTTTAATTATTTATACCGCAGTGTACTTATGCAGCATCGAATTTGTATACTTGTGTGATGGAAATTTTAGAATTTGCGCTTGTGAAATTCGTTTCAACGCGCGATTCCGCCTTTGTTGATGATGCTCGATTACTCATTCGCTAATCTGCGCAGCTCGCGGGAACGAATTAATTCTGCCGTTCCTTCAAGTTGAGCTCGGCAAACTGCGCAAATCCGCGTGCTATAGACAAAGTACATTTCATTCGTCTAACGATAAGAGCGCGGCGTTAATCAAACGAATTTTCCCACGATATTCTGATTTGTTCTATTGCCGTGTATGAATTATATGCACTTAGTCTTCGCGTTTAATAGAGGAATATTAATTATTTTAATATTCCTACTTATCTGTTGATGTGCGACTAAATAACGACGTAAAAGCAATCTAAATTTGAAAATTTTCGCGACATATATTTCTTTTTTATTATCTGCACAATACTCTCGTTATCGCGTTTTTGGGGCAATTCGGCAACGAACAATTTGCAATTTACTTTAACGAAGCTTAATTTAAACGTGTATTATTCGATATACCTGTACTTTCATCGTTTCTCTGGCAACAAACAATACCGAGATTGCTTTCAAAAATAGCATATAGCAAATGCGTGTTGAAACGGTGAAAATCAACACGTTTATACGCGAAATTATCGAAATTGTTCACTGTAAAAGTACGTCGGATTATTCAATCAATCTATGTGTACATTTGAAACTTTTTTGAGGGATTGCAAATTTCTGTGTTATGTATGGCAAAAAAAGTGCTGAACCGCGTTCTTTGAAAGTTTCGAATAGAAAATGAATAAATAACCGTGTAACTTATATAAAAATGCGCTCGAAACGAAAATCATATGTAAAATATATTTCTTGATGATATGTGGCTTGAAATGACAAACGCTTTGTTGGTCAAATGAACGACTTTCTTATAAAAATACGGCTTATAATTACGATACTTTACAATAACAATTTTAATAAAAATACGCTAAAGTACAAGAAAAATAGGAAAATCAAAAGGTTGTACGCGCGCGCGCAGAAAATATGATGAAGATTCTTTGATAAAGTCGTGTAGCGAACAAACTGAATTTTTCATAAGTGCTCGCTACGAAACCGCATACTTCATAATCCACAAATTAAATATTAAAATTTTCCCAGAAACCCCGGCACATTATTCTAATTAGCCTTAAAGCCTTATAATAAAATCCTCGCGAGAGCTGTACACCTTTCGGAGTCCTTTTTTTTTTGCCATTACGCCGCGGCGCGCGTTAAGAGTGTGCATATTGACACAGTCAGCGGTAATCCCGCACGGCAGTAACATTACGAGCTTGGTGCGTGCTTTTGAATTTTTAATATTCTTTACACACAGGAGCAATGTGCGTATTACGTATAAGTATATACTCACGTTGAGCGACGCGGAGGCGGGTATGCTGACCATGGTGGGGCTGTCGCCACCACCGCCCCTCATTCTTCAGCTTCACCAATAAGTCACGTCTTTATTATGAATGAGTCGTCTTGATTTATCACACTGCTCTCGTCAGATTCCTGAAATTCAAAATTCAAAAAGCCATTTTTAGATCTAAAATAAATATACATATGCTACACGCCGTTCGTATAATTTCAGTGCACGCGGTCAATAACCCAACATAACCCAATAAAAGGATTTGAGTTTCGCGAAATAAAAACTATTTATAATCAAATTAATTATCAATTTTATTTACTAATTTAGAATAACGCGGCATTGTATCTTTTAAATGTTTAAAAAGCATATCCATTAAGGGATTAAGAAATTTTAAACATTTTTTTTGGGTTTATTGGGTTATTCATGAAGGGGAAAGAAAAATTATTCAATTCAGAAGAGAAAACGGCGTATAAATTCTCTCCCCGAATGAGAGGCCTCTCAAACGGCAAACCAAAATAGCCAAAGCGTTTGCACGTGCCAGTCGAAACTGCGTATACACACACAGGAAAACTCCGTTGCCGAGATAGTTTTAGAGTAAAGCCGAGCGAGTGCAATCTGTGCCTGCCTCGCCGACCGTTGCACGCGTTCATTCATAATTAAAACGAAGCCCCATCAGCAAGCAACTCGTGTAATGCATGCGCTAGCCGCGCTGCTATACAAAGCCGCAACCAAACGACCGAGAGGAGACCCTTTAGTTGTCTTTATCCTTCGTTACGATGCGTCATGTATATATGTCTGATGTATACGTGCCGTGCACTCAAGCCCCATATGCACTCCAACTCGACTTACCGACGCCTTTTAGTTTCGAGGTTTCCTGCAAGGATTCATGTCAAGTGGGACGCACGAACACCGCGTTATTGAGTGTTTAATTAACTAGCTATACGTAGCTAGAAGCACCCTCCAATTTTTAAATGTTGTTGGATTAGATGTTGAGTAACACCTAAGCAATCCGCTGGGTTATCAGGGTTATCATTAGGGTTATGTATCATATTTTTGTTTCAAATAAATAGCCTGATGAGGTCAGAAAAACTACTGACGAAACGTCGCAACTAATAAACATCTGTATTTTCAATTTTGAAGATGCTCCTATCAAACATCTGTGTCATTTAAAATTTGAAAACCCGTCCCAGCCCTTAGCTGATTGCTTAGATATTACTCAACATCTAATCCAACAACACCGCATTATTAATTCCGTTCACTAAAAATTATGTCGCTGTGGAATAGGAAATTCTTGTATAGAATGATTGATTAGTTGACAGGTCGAATTTTCAATTTAATTGACCCGCATTTTCATTGAAATCGGGTGCTGAATCGTTTTAGTTACGTTATTAGAAGTATAATTTTGATTTATGTCCAAATTTTTAAACAAAACTATCAACAATTACTACTCATTTAAAATTCCCTGCCTGCTAGAAGTTATAAAAGTTTTACGTTGGTATAACGAAATAATTTCGGTGTTAGTAAAGCCAAAATACTGCGATCTCTCTGCCTTTTATTTTTTTTTCCATTTCCTATACACATACGTTTTTACGACTATGAGGAGAGTATTGAACTATACAGCAGTAGTATTGAATTTTATTTCAATGCAGTCTTTTGTGTCGCGTTTTCTTTTACGAGTAGATATATAAAAATATTAAAACCCTGCGCAGGAGTAATTGATATAGCAATTCGTGACAAAAAAAAAAAACGCGCAGACAATAGCGCGAGTGCTGTCATCGGCACTTTTGTTTTAGCCGCAATAAACCTCTTTCATCCCTCGATACTTCCATCCCAATATTAAAACGCAAGCGAGCGAGCGAGTATCGCATACACATTCAATGGCTATTCCCATTGAGTCGCAATCTGCTGCACACGCGGACACTCGGCGCTCTTGGGTCGAGAGAGAGAAAGAGAGCCGGCAATTTATCGCGTTGAAAGACCAAAGGCCGAAAAAGACCGCCATAGCTACGTTCGCCGCACGGTCCGGGATCTTTATCTCTGTCGAAAGGCAAATAGAAGGAGACCAAAGCGAGTCGGACGCAGAAAAAGAGATATAGAAAGCTTTGCGAAATCTGGTCGCTTCCATCTGTCTTTCGGTCGGATCACGCTCACCGCTTACTGATCACTTTTCTCTTTCTCTGTTTCTCTCTCTGTCCATCTTTCATTCGTTCTTTTGCCTCTTTACTTCGCTTGCTTTTTCGACCCGCAGCAGCACTAATACATTTGCCAAGCGATGCGCGCTCTGCAAATAGTCACTGTATTTGCACGCCTCATCATCTTTCTCTCGCGTCCTTCGCGCGCGCTCGCATACGTTGCATGTCGCACATGTGTGTAATTGAGTACACCAACAACGCGTTAATTTATTTACCGAGCCGAACGGCATCGTCGCTATTCTAATATTTACGTGTTGTGTTGCAAAAGGAACTGCGTTTCGTAAGAAATTGTTAAATTTATCTTCTATGTATCTTTTCTCTTTCAACTTTCACGCTATCATCAATAACAGATTGCTTTCAAGATTGATTATTTTCATTTGAAATTCAATTGACGTGCTTCATGTTTAGATGGCCATTTAGCGATCAAAGTAAAGCTCATAATTGAACAATGCTAATCACAAAAAGAAAATGTTATATATTCGAATGTCCAGGGTCTACTGTCACTCTGTAACCACATTCACACTGTTGATATAACCTATTCATTCTGTAATATTCATTCGTACAAGTCAGTCATACGTCTAAGTTATGTACACACTTATTCAATTGAATAATATTTCTTACTAAAGTATAATGTTCATTCATTCATACACAACAGAAAATATCGGAAAAATGACACGATAATCAGGATCTGGGTGGACAAACAACTTTAACCTTCGAAAAAAATCGAAGCGTCGGTAAAGAAGATCCCTTGTATCAAAGTTATCGGCTCGAATCAATTTGTTCCGCGCCACACACATGTCACACGCATCGCTCCTTTCTCTGGCACAATAGCAATATAAGATCGTTGATCGGCCCACCCACCGGATCGGATTGTGTCTGTGTGTGTGTGTGTGTGTCACCCGCCCACGCACGCGCGCCTATTGGGGAAGGTCGTGCGGCCTTTTATCGCCGGCTCAACATCTCCCCCTATATATGTTATATACCTGCATTATACGCACTGACTATTGTGCCTGCAAGCGACTTTTCGGACACGTGTGCCACACGCTCGTTGATTTTTAATTGGCAATGACGCAAGAGGCGTCCGCGTCGAGCTCTCGCCCGATAGACCGTTGCGATAGCGCTCTTACTTGGTTTCCTTTCTGCTCGTGATAGTGAGTATTTAATTTTTGGTGCTTAATTAAGGCTTCGATAGCGATATAAATTTACTTATAATGTTGTTGAAATAATGAGAGGTTATATGGTTTTGTTATTATTTTTAAATAGTTATCAATATCTGTAGTAATCATTATAATTGTTTATGATTTTGTATGATATTTCAATTCGCAAAATACCACTAAAAAATCAAGAGTTGACTCAAAAAAAATTTTTTTTTTTCGTAAATTTCAGTCAAACTCATCTCGGAAGTCCGAAAATCGATAAGGGAACAAATGGTACATTAACTTTTCGCAGCCCACCGGCCTCGGTAGCGCAGTAGGCAGCGCGTAAGTCTCATAATCTTAAGGTCGTGAGTTCGATCCTCACCCGGGGCAGTTTTTTTTTCTCTTTTGTTCGCACGATATAGCTTATGCAATTGGCTTAATAATCAACAGGTAACGGCTTGCGTAAGTCTTTCCCATGTGCTCTTACGCGAGACGCGGTGAAAGTGATTCGAGCTGCATTGATCGATCTCGAGGTTTTTTCCTCCTTGTATGTACAGTATTTTCGCGTAATTGTTATATTATTCACGAGAAATATTTATGATTATGGGAATATAATTTTTTTCCCACAATAATCATTCGATCATAAAATATTCATGATATATCAATTTCAATATTGATGTAACCATTATAGCATTCGCTCCGAGCATTAAGGAAATTTCACTTTTATTTGTCGTTTATATTCCGTATTCCACGTAGTATTTTCTTGGAAAATATAAAATCAATACAAAAGCCCTAATGGATATCCACGTTCATAAGCAATAAAAGCGCAAAGAAGACGTATAAAAGCTTTCAAGAAACGCACTCAAACAATGTGCATTCGATCGTAATGTATACACAACCGAAATATTTTACATTCATTCAGGTTTTAGTATTGTTTTTACATGGCAGTAATAATTGATAATTCGGTTGCGATGTAATAATTGATGTTTTTAAAGGTATACAATATTTAATGGACGGACGTTTCATAATTTTTCAGTCTCAATATTTTCGTATATTTATTTAATAAAGCGAATAAAAAAAATTTACCTCCTTTCTAACATGCCAATCTGTGTAGCAATCTTCAAAACCACTCGGTTTCAGTATAAAACTTCGCTTACTCACGCACAGCAAAAAAAAAAAGCTCAATACCGGAGCAACCCCCCATAAAACTCGAGTAAACTAATTCCGTAGCTTGCGCAGAGGTTAAGGCACTCTGAAACACCGCTTCGCCCTATACTATATCCACATATACCTATGATCTGGTCTTTGCGCAGAATCCGTGCACTCCCTCTCGAGATTCTCTTTGATTAATAAATGCTCATCACGTGTCCGCTTGCGGCTAACTTTCTCGTTAAATTGAGCAGCGACGATGATAACAAAAAAAAGAGGGAAAAGAAAAGACTGAAAATAGCCCGCGCGGCGAGAGTGTCGCTGACACGTGAGAATTAAGGGATCGATCCTCCGACAAAAATAAACCTTGGTGGAAAAAAAAGGGGGCGAGTCTTGCACGCTTTGACCCACTTCGCACTAAGCTTCGTACAATTTAAATTATAATGCATGGGAATTGCATTGTCGAGCAAAACACTAGCTCCACTAGAGAGAGTGTAGTTTAATTTGATTCGTCAAACGGATATAAATTGACATTCGATTACTTGCAAAATTCGAACTAAATAAATCGAGTGAAAAACTTCGCAGTTTAAATCGAACCGAGCCATTAACCAATAATCAATTCCACAGCCGAATCGCGCAGGCTACCCTTAGAAACTCACCCTTCAGTAGAGTAAAATCCTCATGTAAACAAAGCTCGACACAGCAGCTGTTCATCGGCGCCTTCGAAAGCTCTGTATATGTTCGCCCGAAGCTTTCACTCCGTCTGGTCGCAATTAATCACGTGGTTCTTGATTTCATTGAGAAAATACAGTAGTATTATAATACAGAAACAGGCGGTTGTCGTTGCCTGTTGCAAGAGCAGACTAAAATCCGCACACACGAATTACTTGGCTTGCTCTCAACACACACGAGCGGCGTTGACGCGCGCGTTCGATAAAAACATTCGAGCCGACGCAAGCGCGCCCGCATCCCGACCTAACCTCCCATTCTCTCTCTCTCTCGCTCGTCTCTTCTTCTGCTTCCTCTCTATATACACCCAACTTCGAAGCGCCGCGCACTGCCAGCCAAAGTTGCGTCACACAAAAGCTTGTTGCGTGCGCGATATACTTACGGCCACTTAATTGAATGCACGCGAAGAGCAATTACTCAGCAAAACTAGGTGAAGTACGAACATCGTGAGCTTTCGTAATTTAATTTCAAAGAAGAAGACCAAAAAAATGCATTCCTGTATTGAACTCATTCTAACGAAAGCTTCTTTCACATCAACACGATATTCCATATAGTATTCGCTATCTGCGTACACTGCAAGGATCACACGGTATATTCCCTTTGCTCAATTCGGAAGTCAACAAACATCGCTCTCGCGTGGCAGTCAACTAAATATATTACAGCGAAACCAAAGTAACTACAAACATATTACAGGAGAAGAGAGAGAGCGCAATCGAATCGAGTTCGAATTTACCGCGCAAACACATGCTGCATCGGCATGCTTGCACGTGCTGAAGAGAGCATATAGTTGCACGTATACACGTACAAACATACACACACGAGAGTGGAGAGAAGAGCAGCGGAGTTTCCTTTGAAGCTCACTGGGCCGGATCGATCCGCTCTGCTGCTGTTGCCGCGGTGACGTCGTCGCTTGCAAGCACACCCACACAATATTTACGAAGTGGTATAACAACACAACAGATGAAGGACACGCCGATGTCAGAGAGAGAGAGAAAGCGTGAAGATGCATGAATGATGCAGTTTCATGGCTCGCGGGTGAATTCGATTGTGCAATGAACATCGCTCACGGGGCTTCTTTTCCAATTGTTACGTGATCGAAATTGGTAAGAAATAATTTAGGCTTTACTAATGAAATTGTTGCTTTCCGAGCAAATTTCAAGTAGTAAAGTCCGGATTGAGAAGACGCGCAGTAAATCTGTTCTCTGGCTCGCTCGTATACAACAGCAACTCTCTTGGCTTTACCGCAACGACGTTATCATCAATATCCTATCTTTCCGTTCCAAAACTCACGTAGGTATCTTTGCAGCCAGTAAAAAAGGCCAAGCAGTCTGCATCGGATAGCGGGAGAGAGCGCACGGAAGCGGAAGCGTGGACTCATCAGTGCGCACCTAACGACACATTGGGCTTCCGGGGGCTGTTGCAGTCGATATATAGCCAGTCAAAGCAGCTGCCTCATTTCATATGCGTCACGCACGCCCGATGTTTCTGATTTTCTGATTTACCGCTCTCTCTCTCTCTCTCTCTCTCTCTCTCTCTCTCTCTCTCTCTCTCTCTCTCTCTCTCTCTCTCTCTCTC
>JAWWMK010000008.1:1917084-1930560 GCA_035047105.1 Galeopsomyia nigrocyanea
GGGGGCTTTCCAGTTATAAGGAACAGCTGACGTTGCGCAGTGCGCACGGCGCACACTCTTGCGTGCGCAGTACGCACTGCGCAGGGTCAGCTGTTCCCTACTGGAAAACCCCCGATAAATTTCAGTCAGTTTGTGTAAACTCGGAAAAATCGAAAATATTGAATGAAAGTTGATAAATTAAACCTAGATTCTGCACAGTTTTTCCGAGATTTTCACTATTTCCCGGCCGATGCGAGACCTTGGAATAGGTGCATTCGATCGCCGCTCCAAAATTGACTTATCAACCTGATCGAAGCCATCGTAAAAATAAAAAGTTTAGATTTCGCTCTTTTTTACTGGAACATTTTGTTAACCATGCTTTGAGCAGATTAAAGATATAAAAAATCTGCGATATTCGTAAGGCTGAATTCTTGAAAAAAACATAATACGAGCCATCGCACTGTTGATACAACTTTGCGATCGTATTTCAGTCCCAACGCCCAATTCCCGATATTCATATCGTTCTTCAAATCCAGTATCGCACCAATATGCAATATGAAACATCTCGTTATCAAATTTTGAAACTTTGTTTGCCCGAACAAGCACATGGCCGCGCTATCGCTTTGAAACCTGAAACCAGGCCTGAAACGACTCTTCAACAATTATCGATGCCGACGATCATTTTCAGATTCGAAGAATCGATAAAACAGTATAACGAAGCTATTTTCAAAGGCAACTTGTATAACAATAAAATGCCAAAACGAGCTACGTCAGCTTGGGTTGTTGGTAAACAAAAAGGTTAAATACGTCTGGCATGCGAGAGCCAAACGGACAACGCAGTTGTATTTTTACTTTGGCCCGCATTTGGCCTCTCTCGGTTCGCGGCGGTGGCGGCAGCATGCTGCACGCGAAAAACTTGGCTGCCACTCGCAAAAGCAAAGCTATATGCGCTGAAGTGAGCTAAGCATCGTCTGTATGATTAAACGGTATAACGAGCACGAGTCTCTCTCTCTCTCTCCCTCTCTCTCGCGAGAGCGAGGGGATTAAACATTGCAATTCTCTGGCATACGCAGATGCATTCATAATCTGTTGGTTTCTGTGTATCGCGATCTGCGCGGCGCTTTCCTTTCTCTTTACCGGCGCCCTCTCCTACCCTCTGCTTGTGTAATCCGCTATCTATCCTGCTGTGCAGGCAGGCTAAGTGTGTGAGAGTGCCAGCAAGCAGCCTCAGCATTTGCGCTGGTGCACAAAGAGCGCCAGTTTCTCGCTTGGCTCGGCTTGGCGTTCGCGGTAGCGCGCTTACTCACACCGACAATGGTGGTGTTCTTCTTTGTGGCGGCAGCGCAAGTTAAAGGCACGCGGCGGGGCAAGGGGAGCTCGCGACGACACGCCCATAGCGCCGGTAGTGAGGGTAGCCGCGTGGGCCGTTACAGCCTCGGCATTGGCTCGCAGACCGGCGTCCCGGCAAATGGCGATGCCGCAGCTGGCGAACGGCCAATCAGACGCGAGCTTTATACTTGGGCATAAGCTTCTTGCCGATGCGAGCAAGTCGACGACGCTACGCGGCTCAGTGCCGCGAGAGCAGAGGACACCGCACCAGCCGAGCGCTTTCTCGCTCTCGACTCGTTTGTACACTCCGTCGACTCTGTCCGTGGGGTGAGCGTCCAATTTTGGACCCATCGATTTTTGATCAATTTGGTGCACCGCTGGGCATTGGTGACGGCGAAGCGTTTCGCGAGAGAGCGCTTGCAGTCAGCTGTAGCGATCGCGAGAGTTGAACACAGAACCCAAGTCGACTGCTGTGCAGTGCTGGCTGCTCCGCTATATAGTGACCGAGCGACGTTGCCACGTCTGGGCGCACAGTCGATCGACACGCTTTCCACATTCACCCTCGCCAAGTGCCAAGTCCGCGAGGCTTCGTGTCTTTGTGGCGCGCGCGAGTGAGGACGCGCGACAGTGTGTGTCCGTGTGTGGCAGTGCGCCGCCGGCAGTTGGTGTGCGAAGCGGCGAGATTACGCGGATTAGCATTGAGGCGGAATCGAGAAGAGCCGAGCGCGCGAAACTTGGCAACGCCGCGCTATATCTCGTGCATCCATCTCCGTCGCTCGCTCCGTCTCTCTCTTGCGCTCGCGTGCGCCGCTATATCTATATACACACACGTACACACGGACAGCGCGAACGGCGGCGCAGCAGAGAGCGAAAACGGCTGTGCTGCGTGCGCGCGCTGCTCTCACACACACGTACACGTACGTGGCCCCTCAATTCTCGCACACTCGCAAACGCGAGAAACTCGTCGGTGTGCCGAGGACGGCGCTGCCGTACGTACGCATTAAAAACACACGGACGCGCTAGCAGCAGCACACGGAGCGTGTTTCCTCGCAGAGCTGTGTGCTGTGCTGTGGCGTGCTCCCCTCCACGATCCCCACCAGCCCGAGCCCACGTATGGGTCGGACGAGTCCAAGGGGAGCGCGAGCGAGGGGCGCCTGCATCTGAGGCTACGAGTGCGAGCGAGACGGAAGGATACGGGGAGGGGGAAGAGAGGCGCAGCAGCAGCAGCGTAGAGAGCCGAGAGCGCGCGCGCGCCTTCAGTCGGCCTCGAACCGGAGAATGTGACTGATCGGTGAACGTGAGCCAAGTGTCACGCTGCGCCAACCAAGGGAGAAGGGAGAGAGCGGCGGCTTTGCTCCGAAATCCAGTCGCAGCAGACGGCAGTGGCGGCGGCGCATAACCTCAAACGAGCAGTGTTATTGTGGCGGTGTGAAAAAGTGCATCCCCAGTGAGTTGTCATTTGGGAGCAGAAGGATCGCGGAGTGCGCAGTGCGCGACAGCGGCGGCTCTCGGCGACGAGGACGGCCATGTTTGGTGTTTACCCAGGGGCACGTCGCGAACGCGCACTGCTCGACTGAGAAACAACTGAGTGAAATTGGTCTGTGAGTGAGTGCTGACGTCACGCGCGCAGAGCGCAGCGCGCACGTAGTGAAATCGACAGCAGCAGCAGCCGGCAGTAGCCGGTGAGAGCGCTACTAACTTGCCGGAAAACGTCGACCACGACCTCGTGCTCTCTCTCTTGATCGCGAGAAGTTGTTTTTCTCCTCGCGTAAATAAACGACGACGCGAGTGTGTCTCTGTGTGTCGGTGAGTGCGCTGCATTATTGCAACGACAACAACAACAACAACACGTGTGTGACAAGGGCAGCGGCAAGTGCAAGTTGTTTGTTAAGTTTTAAGTTAAGTGTGACATAGTTGTCGTTTTCCCATCCCCTCTGCGACGAGGCCTTGGTCCGTGCTGGAAACCGTAGCTGCCGCTCTTTGCGAGGCGGCAGTGAGTTCCGGCACAGTCGCCCAGCCAGCAACGACGATTTCGCAAAGGCGCCCCGCCGACAAGCACCGAGGGGGAGGTGGAGGTGGTGCTGCTGCTTGTGCAGCAACTGGATCGTCGCTGCTCGCGTCGTCGTCGTCCTCGATCTTGGACGACTACGACGTCGCGCACCGCTCGTCCGAGAGGATCAAGGTCAAGCGAGCTTGCGAGGAGTCGGTGCAACTGCTCCAGCAGTCTACCGCCAGTGGCAACAACAACAACAACAACAATACTATCGCCAACAATAACAACAACAGCAGTAGCAGCAGCAACGGCAACAGCCAGATCAATCGCATCAAGCGAAAGATTATAGCCAAACTGTTCTCGGCCAACAAGGCATCACCGAGCAAGGACAGCGACGACGCAATTGGCAACGGCATCATGGACCCGAGCGACCGAATCTACGCGGCCGAGAGGATCACGAAGAAACGCGAGAAGCGGGTAAGTTAAAAGTCCGTGTTGTGTTGTGCCGCCGCGCTGCGGGATTGAGAGAGAGAGAGAGAGAGAGAGAGAGAGAGCTCCGCGTGCAGACGCTGCCGACGAGGGAATGATGATGTTTTGGCTGTTTGCGCGAGCGGCCGCGCGATGGCGACACCGCACAGGAGCTCGCCGCGATTCGTGCGCATGCGCCACACCCACACAAGCAAGACCGCCCTGTCAATGATGCAAACCCACACCAATTCGACCGCGGCTGCTCCGTGCCCCAACCCCCTCTCCTTCCTCAGCTTTTTCCGTTGACCAACGCCCCCTTCCTTCGTTGCCCCTCCTCCCGACTCTCGCGGCTGCTGGCGCCTATTACTACTCTCTCAGCCTTTCTATTACACGCTCTCGTTCGCGAGCAGCGCCCAAGCTGCTGCTGCTGCTGCTGCTTCCTTTCTTTTATAAAAGTGTATCAACGGACGAGATACTGTTACTTGCCACCGCGAACTCGTTTCTCACTCTCGCGCACTTTTAGCCAAACTATACTAGCAGCAGCAGTTTCTTTTCATTTCCAAACGACAACTTTGCCGTGGGGAGGGTCGCGCGAACGTGCTCCGACGAGTCTTCTTCTTTTTTTTTCTACGTTACCGTTCAACGACTCGCCGACAAAGGGGGAACCTGATGCTACAAGTACGAGAGTGAGAGACAGATGATTATGTAGGAATTATGGCTCGAGTGAATGCGATTAGATACGACGACGACGACGACGAAAATTGTGCGCACAGACGTTCAAACAGATAACAGACTCGTCAAGCTCGTTAATTTGAATACCTTTATGCAATCAGCTTGGCGTTTGTGCAAAGCCATTCATGCCGTTAGAAATGGGCCGCCGTTTGAATGCATCTCGCGCCACGACTATGTCATTCGCTTATTTCAATTAGGTGTTATTAATCGACACAGACACGATGCATCCTCTCCCTTGAATCACGGAATATTTGCACCAATCAACGTCACTACATACGATAGCAAATCGTTTAATAGATTCCATCATTGCAAACGATTTTGCATATAGAAATCAAAGGCGATAATTCAAGTTTGTCTGAGCACGCCCCAAGATATAAAGTGCAGCTCGGCTGTATAAATAGATGATTATATCGATTAAAAATAATCTAATCGGGTAAATTGGAGGATTCAGAAACTCCGTTTGTATATATGCTTTCATCTGGAGATGAAAATCTGTAGCGGCTCTCGGCTGTAATAAAAAGTAACGGGCAAAGTTTGCTTTTCCTCGAGAGCGCGCGCGAAGGAAACGTCGTCATCTATACCTTCTCTTTCTTTCTCTCTATCTGCCGGCTTTTCGAATGCTAACTTTAATCGTTGGGTTATCTGCGCGCTAGTTTTCACTTTACCAATTTGCTTGAAAGTTTCCGGGGCCTTTTCAATTTGCAAGTTAAACGAAGCTGCAGTGTTTGAACGTCGATCTAAATCATTGCAATATAGTGATGACAACAATCGTCGCTGTCAAAATTGTATCTTTGAGCGCAATAAATTGTCCGGAAGAGCAAGGTATAGAAACGCCGGCAATAATACGCAACGTGGCGTCAGGCGCATTAGAACCTGCCACGAGGACAGTTGTGGAAAGAGCGAGAAAGAGAGAGAGAGAAAAAAAGTATAGTAGCTGCGTGTGCGCGCACCGGGGCGAGGAAAAAGAAAAGAAAGGAAGACGAGCGGATGGAGAGTTGGGTTTCCGCGTGCACGCCTCTCCCCTGTCTTTTCACGCGCGCGGCTCGACTAAAATCCGGGGGATTGGAAAAGTGCTCTCTTGCAGTATATAGTGAAAAGAAAGAGAGAAAAGACGTAGCCGCGAAAGATTTTTCCCGCGGGGGTATTTCGCTCTCTCTCTCTCTCTCGAGACATCTTAATACATATATGTACAACTTTTATCTTTCTGTTTTTTTTTCTTCCGCGAATAATAACCATCGTTTGCGAGGAAAAAACAATCGGAAAGATCGACAATTTGAGATAAATTTTATCGAGAGCGACCTACATATCTTTTACGAGCGCGTATACGTATATATATAAGTATATGCACTACTGGCGTGAACTCGTGCCAACTACCACTCGCACACGCGCTTGTCTCCCTCCCCCTAAACAGCTGATGACAACAATGAAAAGCCGACGCGTACTCGATTCGTTGATACGTGTTTTTGTCGTTTAAACCGCGCGCCTGTCGCCGGCTGTTGATCTTTAATAATCGCACGCAATGTACTTTTATTAGCTGAATTTAGATGCTGCATACTTTGAGTATGGATTCAGTTTCTTGGCTATTCTCGAAAACACCATCATGACTTGAAATTAATGCAAAGTATTTTGCGCAAATGTCTTGGTTTTTAATAAACTTTTGTCCCATAAAATCATCACCGTGACAGTTTGTTTCGCTTGGAAATGAAATTGTTGCGTCAAGTTACAAACACAGGATGACTCATGAACCTTTGGAGAAAAAAAAACAACCCAAGGGTACGTAAAACAGAGTTTTCTGTTTACAAACAATTAAAATTCCCAAATGCCTATCGCTCCAAACTCTTTTACTTACTTTACAAACGTGCACATACCGAACTCTCTGACAAAAAAAAAAAACAAATCGTAAGGCTGAGCCAAACGAGAGAAATGCAGCTGCGGCTGAACGTATGACGTGTTTATAGGATGCAAATGTAAAATCATGACGAATCGTACAGGTGTCTCTCGATAGATGCAAGCCCAGACATTGGCATTTCTCTCGGCGTAAACTCGGCTGCGCGGCAAATAAATCAGTCAACGCAATAAATAAAGAGGAAACGCTGGCGGCGGCGCTCCCTCGTAAAAATGCAAACTACGCGGAACGCGCGCGCCAGTCCATAATCACTCCATAAAACTTGGCGCTCCATAATTACGCCCGCACCATGTGTCTCCACCACCACCGCACATTTACAAGTGGCAATAAAGCCTAAAAAAGAATCAGTTTACGATTTGCCAAGGCCGTATTATTGTGTGTGTGTCATTCGTGTTGTTTTGTACAATGACCCTCGACGCGCGACGCGCTAGCGGCGACTCCAATTATCCTCGAAATCGACTCTTCCTCGAGGGGAGTCCTTCTTCTTCTTCTTCTTTTTTTTTCGCCGCCGCGGCGTTCAAATCACTACGACGACTAATGTCTTGGCTGACTAGGTCGTAAAACTGACGAGGTCCTGTCCAACTTCTTTTGAGTTTTTTTTTTCTTCTCTCCTACTCGTGGGCGGCTTCCTGTGCGGGAACGACGATTGTTTTTGCGCGATGCGAAAAGACTGAGAGTCGAATAATGTTTTGTGTGACTCTGTTTGTAATGGGATTCTCTTGTCTTTTTTGTTGCAGGGCAAGGTTGAGTACTACGTCAAATGGAAAGGCTGGAGCAAAAAGTGAGTTTGCACTCGATTCAAATTTATTAGAGGTACTTTTTTTGTTTTTATATACGAATGCTCCAACTTTCAACACTTTTCGCAGATACAACACATGGGAACCAGAAGAGAATATTCTGGACGCGAGGTTAATCGAGCTCTACGAGGCGAGTCAAAAGGGCGGCGAATTTCCAGCCAGAAGGCCCAGGCGAAGGGACACAAGATATAGCGTAAGTTTGCAATTTTATTGCTTAAATTTATAGTGGAAATTATTTGAGAGGCAATAGTAAAAGATTTTTCTCGGAAATGCCGTGATTATTGCTTCCTCAATTTTTGTTGCTGAACCGTTGATTGACGTAAACGAGTAGAAATTTTAGGTACTTTTGTTTTATGCGAGTAAACAAGCTGATGCTCAATAAACGTGTCTTACAATATTGAAAATATTTTTGATGTAATGATATTCTTACAGGAGCAAGTACTCGCTAACCTAGTAGTAGAGGAAGAGCCTGGTGGAGATGAGCCCGCCGGCGAGGACAGCCAAGACGAAGGTCACACCACAACAGGCGAGACTGTAGCAACAGTAGTGCCGAGGCCGGTCAATACTCGAGCGCCTGGCGACGTAGACGAGGATACGTTGGCGAGCTCGCTCGACGGCCACGAGAATGCCAACGACTCGGCATTCGGTGGCGATTCCGACGACTCGAGCAGTAGTGTCGACATACCGTTGCCGAGGCGCGAACCCGCCGGTACCAAGCGCAAAGCCGAGGCGTTTAGCAAGGAATCCGGCAAAATCGGCGTTACCATCACCACAAGTAGCCCGCCCAACAAGGTCCCACGGCTACTACCCCTCAAAGGAAATGCCCCGGCCTATCATGTACGCAATCGTGGTTTTTACAATACCATCGCTTGCTTTATCTTCTCTGCTTTGCTTTTTCTCACTTTTGCTTTTTTCCTCGCAAAGTTTGCCTTGATTTTGATTTTCCCAGTCATCTCTTTCATTTGTCTTGAAGGCTTTCGGTTTGTGTGTCGTAATTTTCTATAATCCTCTTGTTTTTCTTCTTGCAGTGTTTACCAATTCTTTCTTCATTTGCATTTTCACTTTAATCTCCATCAATAAAATACTTGAAGTATGGTTTTCGTTTAATAATTTCAATGTTTTCATTTCTTCCACTTTATAACAACTACGATAATCACTTTTGTTGTCACAACTTTGTAGCTGGCACATTAATCTCTTAAACTTTATTGTATATTTTACCAGCAAATCTCTAAATATTTTTTGACTAATTCAAGACTTGCAGAGTAGCAAAAGTTTCTATTCTTCAACTACTTTTCACCATTAAATATGGCTACAGTTTATAATGTTATTGAACCATTGCAATCTCCGTCACAAACTGTAGTCAAGATCTGTGTTCCTGTATCGCACCTGCTATTTACCTGTAATGCTAATGTATAACGCTGTTGGTACGCTAACAGTTTGCCCATAAACCGACTGACCGAATCCCTCTTGATTTTTAGAATCACAAGGTGAACGGCAGACGACCGTCATCGTCCAACGTCAAATCGACTCCCGAGGAGCCGTTGCCCGCAGTTCCGACGACACCGGCACCTGCAGTCCAGGACAAGAAACGACCCGAGGCAGACGTGCCTCGCGGACCGCCACCTTCACTTCCTCGCGCACCCCTATCTCCTCAAATCGACACTCCACTCGAGGCGGCCATCATCAAAAAGAAGCACCACGAGCACAAGAGTTTGGAAAAGGACAAGTCGGCCCTCAACGGCTCGGTGAGCGTCGACGCCAACGGCCACAAGTCCCCCAGTCCCACAGACGCCTACACCAACAACAACAGGTTAAGCGCTCCAACCCTCAACGGGCATCACAGCCCCACCAACAACAACAACAACATCACAAATAACAACAACAATATCAGCAATAAGACGTCGCTGAAGGCTGATATCATCAAGGCGGATACGGTGTACGTACCGTTGACGAGCCCCGGCACCGATTACTGGCGAGCGCGCAACCCCGTGGCCGATCAGGTCTTCATCACAGACGTCACCGTCAACCTGAAGACCGTCACCATTCGCGAGTGCAAGACTGAGAAGGGTTTCTTCCGCGAGCGAGATCCCAAGACCGACGTCTATCAGTGAAGTGATACAGAGCCACGTGTTAATGTTTCGATGTTTCAAAGCTTGTATATATAAATTATTTTCGCACTAAAGCACCGGCTGATTGTGACAGCGAGCGAGACAGAATGAGTGTGTTGTTGATTGATTGAAAGCGAGCGATACTTTTTTGTAAAGTGACCTAAACACGCGCACTTTTGTTTTTCGATACAAAAAGAATTATCCGTAGTCTCTTTTTTGCATCGCTTCTCTTTTGTACTTTTTTGTTTCAGCGATGCTCGGGTTGAGGATTCACTTGATCGAGAGAGAGATTACGGAGTGTAGCAAAGACATAACGTACGAAGTAAGGCAACTTGGTGCGAAATTTTCGAGTCGATCAAAGACCTCAAAACGTATAGAACGCTTGGTAGTTGATAGATTTGCTGAAAAATAGAGATGAAAGAATACGGTAGAAAAGTATGGAGCAATACTTGTTGCAGGTTTAGAGAGAGTGGATCGGATATTAACAGTTTACAAGTACAGGAAGTCAGTAGGGGATGGTTTAGAAGCTTGAATGGGTGTTTTTATCGCTTAATGCAAGTTGACGATAGGTTCTTATTATTTGCGTGAGTTCCTAAAAATTGATCATTTTTAACGAAAAACTTTTTGGTCTATAATTGTACCAAGAAGAACAGACGTAACCATTTTACTGCTTTATAGTGCAATGAAGTGAGCAAAATTATAATCACAAGCACAGTTTGTTCCTTTTTTTCTATTGAAAATACGCAATAGACTACACGGGCTCTTTTTTCAAAAGGCATACTTTTGAAAAAGAAAAAAAAAGCATTTGTTACAATACTATGTATTTGATAATAGTCGGCGCGATGAACGGATCGATCGATCTTTGGTAGTCGTGGATAAGTCTTTGAGCATATCTCAGCGTTTCGATTGTATGTCTCTTGAGTTTACTCTACCTACATTGCTATTGAGATGAGTAAACGGGATTAAGATTAATGAAACTTGCTGACCAAATTTTTCGTCTTACCAAGCGTAGACAACTATAACTTCAGTCGTAATTGTTTTGTAACTACTTACATTCTGTGCATTTCTTTACATGCACTTTCAGAACCAGTAAATCCGTGATATATAGGTAATTAATATACATACCCTTGGAAAAAATACTAATCATACATGTTGCTTATTTATTGACATCAGTTTTAATAATTTTAGAATTTTGAATTCTTAGTATTATAGTATTAAAGTGTATGTATGCAGGATGTCCCATTGAATCAATTACGCATTCTGTTTTTTTTTTATTTCATGAATCATGCACTGTGTGTACATAAAATGAAGCTTTCTTATTGAAGAAGCGAAAATGTGATGATGAAATTACGAATTGAAAAAAATTCTATTGAAAGAACTGAAATGAAATTGATGAGACAAAAAAAGTTTATTTACAAAAAGAAAAAAATGCTTTTTACAATGGGACAACTTGTATGTTTAACTAGAATTTGCTCCTTTGGAGCTCCAAGACTCATACATGCAAAATGTAATAAGTGTACAGCCGAAAAAAAAAATTAAAAGCATTGAAGCGTGACAAAAAAAAAACAAGGAGCGAATTCAAACAATGCGTGTCTTGTATAAAAGAAATTACATTGTAAATAGTAAAACAAAAACGTAGTCGAGTGTCGAGTGTGAAAAAGTGTGAAAGATTTGCGTGTGTTGTAGATTATCGCATTATGTAATGTAAATAGATATTTGAATCCCTTGTGTTATAAATGTTACACCACGCAAACGATTAACAAACGAAAAGGGTAACAAAGAACGCTAATGAAATGAAAAAAAATGAAGAAGGGAGTGGATATAGGAGAATGATCTTTCTTAGGTTTAAAACTTTTGAGGATAGACTGTACGCGTACCTTCGATATTGTTTTCTGTACTTATAGACGATCGATCTACCTATACCATAATCGCATAAAAAAGATGAACACAGGCATATACGATATGTGAACCCCGGTAGTACCAAATCCAACAGTAATTTTAGTTCTGTCTGGTACAGATTCCTTATATTTCAATAAAATCATTACATGAATTTTTTGATGTTTTATTTGACCCTTTCTCTTAATAAAACAACTTAATGTTTTTCTATGTCAAAGAATTTTTCTACTTGATCGAAAACTCGGCCAGACAAAAGTTATGCGATTGTTAAAAATTATTGCCTTTTTATTGCATAATTTCCTTTTAAGTTTTCAAGAAAAAAGTTTTAAAAACAAACTAAATCTGGAAAAATAGAACGAAGAACTTGAAATACGTTTTTCAGTGATTAAAATTTTTTATGACTAAAAAGAAAATGTAATAATAATTTTTTTTAAATCGCAAACAAGTAAAAAATACGCTGCCAGCTGCTCTGGCGGAATGCTTCCTTGGAGATAGAAGATGGCTTCTTTTAATTCATTTTTCATAAATCGTTCTTTTACATAAAGACAAAAATGACTGAAAAATTGACATAAAATGAGAAATTTGCAATCAAACCAAAACACTTGATTGAATAACTAATTACACTACCGGTGTGCTTTCTTTGGAGCTAATTGAAGCATGTAATAACAAAAAACCACACACTTTTTCCGATTATAGGGACAACTTTATTTTCATACCTATAAAAAAGGACTGTTGCTTTAAAATGAGATAATTCTGGATAGATGTTTGAAAATTCATCGTGCGACAACTCGTTTTGAAGCTTTATTAAATTCATTCTGAAAACAAAGTTACAGCCTTTTGAACATAATCATAACTTGTATAACTTACACCAAAAAAGGATTATTTTGGAGTGAGATAATTTGTGCAACATGTTACCGAATTTATCGTGCGACATCTCATTTCAAAGCTGCTTTCATTATAGCTTTAAAAAGATCCTCCAAGCATTAACAAATTCAGTAGTAAAAAAAGTTGCAGTGTTTTACGCATAGCAGTGATTTACAAACTTTGCGCACTTGAAATAAAAGATTTGCTTTAAAATGAGATAATTCAGAATACATGTAACCGAATTCATCGTGCGACAAATCATTTTAAAGCTGCTTTCGAAAGCTTTCAAATGATTCCTCACACGTTAATAAATTCATTCTAGATACAAAGCACAACATTTCCATATGAAAACCTACTTTTTTGCTACCTTTTTTTATTAATTGAAAAATGGCTATAAAATTTTTTCTACTCGACAAATGTACCTGAAAATTATTTTCCCACCTACCTTGAAGGATTTCAAAACATGTAAACAAAGATTCATTAAAATCCATCGAGTAGTCAAGTCATATACCGGTTGACAATACACACACACACACACTCATCCGCCGGACAGACGGCATAAAAAAACGACTTTGTCACCTCCCCATGATTTCTAATGAAAAATATATGAAACAACTTTTCAATGATGACACGCAGAAAGTTTGGCTCTTTCAAAAAAATCAATTCCGAAGCGTGAAACATTGAAAACAAAAAAATTGTAGCGAAAAAACGGAAAATTTGAAGAAGAAAAAAGCGAAAACAAAGCTTCCAAGGAAGCAATATTAGCCTTTTCAACATTTATTTTGCAACTAAAATTGTAGATGTCCAATAGTTGGTCAAATATAATGACGAGAGTAATAGAGGCTGATTGTATCCAACGGCTGGTCCTTTAACAACAGAGCCATTCGCCGCTCTCTTATCACAAACATAAACATTCTTCTCCCTACACATTCACATAATCTCTCAGGCATATGAGCAAATCCACAAAAAAACTGCCGTAATTCGAGAAAGTATTTTAAAATATTCAAATTGGGTGCACTCTCAATTTTAGGTGCACGCTGTTTTACGAGGTATAAAAAGATTCGTAATTCTCTTGCCCATCTCCTGAAATGTGACACCCCCGTTTTTGCGAAACGAAAATCTGCGGTTTTGTTGTTTTTTTAAGGTTTTTTGGAATTTCATAAGAAACGAAAAATGTTGGCGTTAATCTGATTTTGGAAACGAATACGTCGAAAACCATATTTTGAAAAAGAAATTTTCTACATTGAATTTTGATCCATGTAGAGCTCTGAAAACACGAAAATTTCATGAAACATGTGAAAATTGCATAATTTTGAGTTTTTATGCATTCTTATTTTTTAAAAGGCTCTACAAGGACAGGAATTGCGAGTAAAAAAAAAAATAAAACATGGTTTTCGATGTATT
>JAWWMK010000008.1:1937226-1982916 GCA_035047105.1 Galeopsomyia nigrocyanea
AATAGGGCAATTAATACCGTCGTCAAAAAGTCTCGGACAATTTCCCTTACAATCCGGGGGGCCATCTTCACAGTCCTATTTTTTGTCTCGGCAAACTGGTGGTGGGATTTTTGCAAACTACTCATTGGAGGTGGGATTTTTTTCCACTGACCCGATGATTTAAATTAGAGCTCATTTTAAAATGTTTCTATACACCAGTTATTTTTTTCAATTTTCTTTTCACAATACGCGATAAATGAAACTCAAACGCTAATTAAAATTCCACGTTTTACTGCAAGTAGCTCGATATATTGAAAATCTATTAATATATTGAGCATCTTGATAAAAAAATAAAGCTATCGTTTATGAAATTCAATTACAAGTTTGTCACACAAGATGCGCATAAGCCAAAAGTAATTAGTCATTAGTGTTTGAAATTTTGTACAAAAAGAAAATCAAACATTTTCCAGAAAGAAATGATTATTGATTGGTGTTTACAATCTTGATAATTCAGAAGAATCGTGCTAGATTCTTTTAATTTTAGTTACTTTTATAATTGTTACACATGCCGGATATTTAATTTATAATTTGGCTAAAATTTTATTTTTTTGCAATCAAATTAATATTAGCATCGTTATCAACAATATTTTGTTAATAATCAATATTTTTCAATGTGATACGATTATATTTTATAGAGATGATTTTTATTTTTATATATTACTCAAGTGCAAGGTAATTTGCACAAAAATTTGTGAATGAAGAATTTGAAAATGAATCGTGAATTTTAAACATTTATATAATGTACTATATATGTATATAATGTTTATCAAATAATTTCATATATACATTATGTTGATATTAATAAGAGAAAAATAAACTCTGTAAAGACATTGCATTTTTCAAGTTTGTTTTAATTTTAATTTTAATTTACCAAGTTATTTTAGAGTCCTAATAAGGTAAAAATTACAGTCTATTTATTATAGCTACTTTTTTAAAATAATTGATTGAAATTGTAAAATATCCATCATTAATGTTATTTGTGCAATAGTTTTAGCAGTAATCAGTAAATTTAGTGTAATTAAAAAAAATATTTTAGGGATAATTTTTTTAACGACACAATTATGAATCAGTACGTAACACAATACGAAAAAAAAATATTTTAATGACTAAAAATATAGTGTTTGATTGAAAAAAAATTTCACTTTAGAAACATAATAACTACATTTAGAACATGAGAATAACGTTATAAGGTGGTATTATAAGGCGATGAGTCCCAAATGTTACCTACGATTTTTTTCCAACAGATTGTTGACTCGATCGAAGCAAAAATAATTGTTGGTTATTGGAATTTTTTCCCTGATAAATAATTTATCTAAAATCTTGATTTTCAACGTGTAAAAAAATGTTATAACCTCATTATAAACTGCACAATAACAATGCAGATCAGCTGTGAGCCTTGTTGACTTTGTCTCACGTGCGTCTAGCAGTAGGTACTGGCGTCTCTGGGGAGGTGAAAAAGTATTGAATATTGGTGGGAGCATGGTGTGGTGGGAGAAAAGAGAAAAGGCGCACGCGTTGAAAGCACGAATTCGAGCAGTCGCGACTAGCTGGTCAATCAGGAAAAATTCGGATTATAAAAGAGCATCCGTGACAAAATTTTTCGCTCTAAATAAATTCACTACGAAAACAAATTAAATTCTACCGTCATGATCACTCAAAGACGACTCTACGCGACAGTGTCGTACGCCTAACGTAACGCCCTTTTTTAGACTACCAAAGTTATATATACTCACGTGCTTGAAAATAAATCACCTTGGCATTCGAAATTATTTCTTTTGTACGGAACTTCCTTGGACTAAATTTTTTGATTTGCGGCTAGGCACGGCTCTCCTGGGAACATTTTTTTGATCATTAAACGTAAGATAAATTTTATTACCAATCTTGGAAAATCAATACGCCAATAGGGCTTCGATATAATTCATTTAATTTTGCGAAACGTATGTATGTTGCAAGTGATAATAATGTTCTGTTACACAATCTCGAATGATTTCAATATGCATATATACGCGTAAAAGTATTGTATTGACTTTATATGTTAATTTGATTATACCTGTTTCTATAATTAATTAATTTATTTATTTATTACAGAATTTTATCACAATATTGACAATTTTTCCAGTGGAAAATCACGACAATGGCACGAGTTTTCACCAAAACACCTGTAAGCATGAATTATGTAAATCTATTGCTGCATCGTCCATTTGTTATTTTGCAAATGCAATCTAACAATTACTCCGATAGTGCCAAAAATGTTGATTCAAACAGTCCTGCTAAAGTTTTAAAAAGAAAAGTTACTAAAGGTGAACTAATGCATGATGAGTATCAATCAAAAATAGTTGAAGATCTGCAGCAAGTCTACCAAAATATTCAAGGCTACGAACCAGAGAAGGAAAGTTTTTTAACAAAGTGGATTGGTGGCAAAAGTAAGAAAAAGAAGAAGGCACCTCAAGGGCTCTACCTCTACGGAGCAGTAGGTGGAGGTAAAACCATGTTGATGGACCTTTTCTATAATTGTTGTCAGGTATCCAAGCTCTTGATTGCAAGTGTATTGTGAGAAGGAAATGTATTATAGCTTTAATTATTCCTTGTACAATACATTTTACTTTCATAATTTCTATCTGATAAAAATTCTATACTTAAATTTCTTTCAAATATTAACAGGTGCAGAATAAGAAGAGAGTTCATTTTCATTCATTCATGCTGGATGTTCATAGTCGAATACATGAAGTAAAGAAGGGTGTGGTTAGAGATTACAGTTCTACCAAGCTTCAACCTTTTGATCCAATAGCACCAGTTGCTGCATCGATTACTGAAAATACATGGCTTTTGTGTTTTGACGAGTTTCAAGTGAGTATTTACAACTACCTCATCTGTAATTTACAACAGAATATAATTATTTTGTATTAATAAACATCCAATTATGTTATAGGTCACAGATGTTGCAGATGCTATGATACTTAAAAGATTATTCATTGAACTTTTTAATAGAGGAGTTGTGATGGTGGCAACAAGTAACAGAAGCCCTGATGATTTGTACAAAAATGGATTACAACGAGGAAATTTTCTACCATTTATACAAGTATTGAAAGATCATTGTAAGATAACATCATTAGATTCTGGAGTTGATTACAGAGCAAAGGGAGTGTCAGGAAAAGAAAAACACTATTTTATGTATGTATAAAATAAATTGTGAGAAATAGCAACCACCACGGATCCATAATTTTAATTCCAATTTCAGCAAGGGAGAAGAATCTGATAAGGCTATTGAAAAGATTTTCAAGTACTTGAGCTCTATGGAAAATGATGTTGTGCGCCCTCGAATTCTCAATGTTAAAGGCAGAAATGTTACTTTTGAGAAAACATGTGGCCAAATCATGGATTCTACATTTACAGAATTGTGTGATAGACCACTAGGAGCAAGTGATTATATTGAAATTTCACATGCCTTTCATACTGTCATTATTCGTGATGTCCCTCAACTTAATATGAAAACCAAGTCCCAAGCTAGAAGATTTATTACACTTATAGACACATTGTACGATAATAGGGTAAGTCATTTGTTTTTAATATTATTGTTGTAAATTTAATTGCTGAATAAATAAAATATTTCAATAAATTTTAGGTACGAGTTGTAGTTTCAGCTGTCGCTCCATACAACCAACTGTTTGTAGCTGAAGGAGATGAAGAATTTACAGATGAAAAACGTATGCTCATGGATGATTTGAAAATATCTCATGGCACTGTAAGAAAACATTTATTTCTTGATAGTAAATCGTTTTGAACAAATTAAATTTAATGTGTATTTTATTTGCAGGATGATCACAAATCAAATATTTTTACCGGTGAAGAAGAACTGTTTGCATTTGATAGAACTGTATCTAGATTGGCAGAAATGCAAACAGCAGCATATTGGGATCAATGGGAACACCACAGATAATAATAGTGAACTTGAAATTCCATCAATTGACTATAGTTTGATAACTATACTGTTTTGGAGAGAATAAATTGTTTTCTCCAACACATTTTTACTTAAAAATATAGTATTACTATTGTGATGCTAAAAAAAGACTTGTGTACTTATATAGAAGTATGTTGAATACTGTAATGTGCTGTTGGATGACTCAAAGTAGTTTATTTATTTATTTATTATTTATGTCCGATGATGAACATTGTAAATATGTACATGGAAACCGAAAGATTTATGAATGTTAAGTAATAAAAAAATCTTTTGTTACATCAATATGAACGTTCTTTATTTAATTAAAATTTGATAATTTTTATTGAAACATTGGACGCACTTCTCACATTTTTCTCAAGTTAGTTTAAAATTTCCCGCTGTAACGTCAGTTTCCGCTTATCGCATTCGTTTCCGGGTCACCCGCTGCGTTTCTCCTACTCCTGCAGAGGCAGCCCCTCCCGTAATTGCTCATTTTTGATAATTTTTTGTAAACATGCCAAGATAAATGATAATCTGCTGTCCTGCTGACGTGACTTTCTCTTTCATTCTTACGGTTTTGATCTTCTAATAGTTAAAATCTCAAATTTCCATAAGAATGTCAGACGTAAATACTTCTGTGGTGGCTCACATAGGTAAAAAAGATTGGAATACTATTTTAAAGATAAATATTTAAAGCAGGAAGGTAAATTATGTTTTTTTTTTTTCAGAAAAAGCTTCCAGTATAAACATTAATGAATCTGAGATTAATGAAAAAGTTGAAAAAATTATAAATAAAGCAAAACGAGTAAATGATGAAGATAAAGTTAAATTATTGCTAAATGCTATTACTCATTTAGATTTAACCAGTCTAAAAGGTGGTGAAACTTTTAAAGATATCAAAGAACTATGTCAAAAGGTATGATTGTTTAATTTTACTTTTTTAAGCTTGATGTTCTCAAAATTTCAACATTGTTTGAGGGAGTTTAATTTTCAGGCTGCAAATTCAATTGATGTCAATTTCGAATGGAAAAAACCAGTGCATACTGCAGCAGTTTGTGTCTTTCCTGCCAGTGCTTGTGATGCAATCAAAGCTTTAAAAGACATAAATGCAAGAGATAAAGTAAAGGTAGCAAGTGGTATGTATTAATTAAATTGTACATGATAATAGTAATCAAGTAACAATGAAATGAATAATCAGTACATTTATGTTTAAAAACAGTTGCAGCAGATTTCCCAGCTGCTGCTCTTCCACTAGAACAACGTATTGATGAAATTAAACAAGTTGTTGAATATGGAGTAGATGAGATTGACATAGTTATCAGTAGAAAATTAGCATTGGGGCATAAGTGGAAAGAGCTTTATGATGAACTAAAATTAATGAAAGAAGCATGTGGTAACACCAAAATGAAAACTATATTGGCCACAGGAGACTTGCCTGGCTTGAAAGAAGTTTATACTGCTTCTATTGTAGCAATGTTGGCTGGTTCTGATTTTATAAAAACATCAACTGGAAAGGAAGCTGTAAATGCAACTCTTCCAGTGGGAGTTGTCATGTGCAAAGCTATAAAAGATTATTATGCTACTCATCAAAGAAAGGTATATTCTTTTACAATTTTAATGATCTATCAAAGAATACTTTTTATAATTTTAAGCTTTCAATATATTTCTTATTTTAGGTTGGATTGAAACCAGCGGGTGGAATCAAGACTTCAGAAGATACTGTGCAATGGATGAAACTCATTGAAGAAGAGCTTGGTAATGAGTGGTTGACTAAAGACTTATTTAGAATTGGAGCTTCAAGTGTACTTGATAATATTATCAAAACCGTGCATGCTCTGAAGCAACAAGATTAATATTTTACAATTTCTGTAAAATATTTTAAACTACTTTTTTTACAGCCTTTATTTTTAACATTTATTTTTATAAAGACAACCAATTAATACTGTGTACAAGACTCATTTTATATTATATTGAAGAAGGAATTTTTATATTTTTATACTTTTTATTCAATGTTGTTAAAAATAAATTCAAATATAAAATAAAGCATTTGTTTATTTTTCTATCCCCATTGCAACTTGTCAACAAATAATCTTAAAGTAATGACTTTTTTTGGAACCAATATAATGCAATTCTGTATAAATGAACTTTGAATTATTTATTTTAAATAGTTTTATTTACGCTTCCTGTAATAATAGAAAAATTAAATTAATTTTCAACATAATCCTCACATTCCCAATTTGAATGTGTCAGCCATGTTGGCAAAAGTGGCGCGACTATTAGCTTTCCTGAGGGTGTATCTACATATGCGCCTTGCGCCTTGTTCCTATTTTCAAATTATGTTATTAATTGCTTTAAACAATTATATTTGCAAGTTTTCAAATTCAACTATGCATATTATAGATAGATTAATCATGTTATGCGTGTTCCGCTTTGAAATTATATAAATAGGCGTAAAAATTTTGAACGGTTCAAGGCGCAAAGCGCAAGGCACAAGGCGCATATGTAGATACACCCTGAGACCTGCTCCGTTCCGTGTGTGGCGTGTGCGCTGTCTCCACGGAGCCTTTTCCGTCTAGAAATTCAAGATGGTAAGTCGAGTTGGCGTTTTCAACTTTAAATCCACTCGCATCAGTGATTTAACAGCACAAACGACTGTTTTCTTTCGTAAAATATGAAGCTGCAATGTCAAAGTGCAATATCGTGTGTGTATTTGGTGCCCAAATTTCGAAGTTTAACGAAAAAATGGATTGAACATTGGAGCTGACGTTCCAACTTTCCGCGAAAATTTTGTGATAATTATTAATGCTATGGTGTAATTATATCTTTGTTAAGCCATATCCAATTACTTAGAATTAAAATAGCTTGCCTCTTCTGATTGTTATAAGTAATGTTTACCGAGTAATTTTTTTATAAACAACGTGGTATCCTAACCTATATTGGTTACTTCGGTTCGCGAGGTTACTTTACTGTTGTATATACATTTGATTTACTCTTTTCAATCAATTGTTTTATCAATGTTTACTACTTTGCGATAGTCAAGTTTTTTCACTGATGCTACAAGTGTATTGAGTATTAAATGAGTGAGTTTTATTCAATAAATTATGTCTACATATAAATTTCTGTTCATAGGCCCGTGGACCAAAAAAGCACTTGAAGCGTCTTAATGCCCCCAAGGCATGGATGTTGGACAAGCTCGGGGGTGTCTACGCCCCGCGTCCATCCACTGGTCCACACAAACTCAGGGAGTCTCTTCCCTTAGTTATCTTCCTGCGTAACAGGCTCAAGTATGCCTTGACCAACAGTGAAGTAACTAAAATTGTTATGCAGCGTCTGATCAAGGTTGATGGCAAAGTACGCACGGACTCAAACTACCCTGCAGGTTTCATGGGTGAGTAAAGATTATTTACTGAAAGAAATTTATAGATATTTTCCATGCATTTGTTATAGCTACTTGAATCAATTGGTTTACCATCACACCTTTCTTATTTTATTTTCATGCTCAAAAGTTTTTTTTTATTCGTGGCCTACATCGAAGCTACAATATTTTAATATAGAATTTTGTAGTCAAAATAAGGCCTAGAATAATAATCCTTTCTTTGGTCACTGATAAAGTTATTAAATATTTCTTCAGTATTACCCAGATAGGATACAATTCTCTAAAATATAATCAATTTATTACTGAAATAAAGTCAATTCAATCTAACTAGCTGTGCCTGTAAATTTCAGATGTCATCACCATTGAAAAAACAAACGAGTTCTTCCGTCTGATCTATGATGTTAAGGGTAGATTCGCTATCCACCGCATCACTCCAGTTGAGGCAAAGGTAAAAATCTTACTGCTTCTAATTTACAATATATTCAATGAAGAAATATTGTTTTATTCATTTCAGTACAAGCTGTGCAAAGTCAGGCGTGTACAGACTGGACCTAAAGGAATTCCTTTCCTTGTCACACACGATGGTAGAACCATCCGTTACCCTGACCCAGTCATCAAGGTGAATGACACTATCCAGTTGGAAATTGCAACTGGAAAAATCCTTGACTCCATCCGATTTGACACTGGTATGTAAATTTTACTTTATATTCAGCATCTTACCAAGTTGTTTCTGGATCTGAAATAATTCAACTATTCAACAATTTATAGGAAACCTCTGCATGATCACTGGCGGAAGGAATTTGGGTCGTGTTGGTACCATCGTCAACCGTGAACGTCACCAAGGATCGTTCGACATCTGCCACATCAAGGATTCACCAGGCCATGTCTTTGCCACAAGGTAAATTTTATTCTTTTGCATAAAATATTTATAATAAAACACTTTGATTGGAATTTCTTAAAATATATAAATTTTCAAATTACTAAAGATTTTCCATGTATATTTTCAAATTTATTTTTCTATTTTCACGTAATAATTGGCTATATCGAAGCTGAAATTTTGACATTGCATGAATATTTCAGTCAAAAACTAGCCAAAATAAAAAGTTATCCTTCATTTTGGTCACTGATTGACTAAATATCAGTCTATCCGTATTACCCAAGAAGGATACACTATACTCAAATAAAATTTTTCTGGTTTTCTCTCCTCAACTTTTATAATAATATTGGAATTTACATTTCAGGCTGCATAATGTATTCGTCATCGGCAAAGGTATCAAGCCATACGTCAGTTTGCCAAAGGGCAACGGTGTTAAGCTCACAATTGCCGAGGAGCGTGACAAGAGGTTACAAGCCAAGGGAGTAAATTAATGTAAATTTTCAATAAAAAACGAATAAGCCGAGTTGCGCTTGGTAAAATAAATCGTTCCAATTTTCACTCCTTTCTCATTTAATCAATGTAATCTATATTTAAAGCGTTATTTTAAATTGAACACGTTTTGAAATGGTCAGCATTGTTTGTTTTGTCTTAAATTTGAAATCACTTGTTGGGAAGCCAAATTTCCGTTTCAAGCTCGAGAGCTGCTCGCAGCATGTCGTTGCATTTCTCGTCTCCTTGTTTTCCATATTTTCGGTGAACATCTTTGGCAGTTTTTAAATATCTAAAACAAGTAAAAGTTATTGCCAAATGGACAAAAACTAAACAGTTAATAACATAAACTTTATACTTTTGAACACAAAGTACAGTAGCTTTTATCTCCTTCTCAATGTATTTCGGAGCTTCTGAATTACTCGCTTCCATCGTTTCCGCAATTTGTTGCTCCATCAATGGACAAACCCTGATCCAAGCTCCTTCCTTTTTACTCGGCTTGCGCCAATCTCGCCCGTTATCCCACATTGAAGCCGATTGTTGCTCTCTACTGCACAGAGTTCTCAAACCACGACGATTATTCCTTTCTGTACTCTCCGAGCATATTTCTGACGGCTGCTGCTGAAACTTCAACATAAACCATTTAGATATAAAGTCCCTTCAATTAATAAAAGAACTTAAAAAATGATTACCATAGTTTTAGCATCGGGACAAAAATTGACAATTTTGATCGGTTCGCGACCAAACTTGCACCTTTTCTTGAGGCATTTATTGTTGTAGAATCGAGTTGCTTCGTCTTCCTCTTCGTCCTCGATATTCGCCGAGGCCCAAAGCGTAAACAGGGATAAACCAGTGTTGCAGACCGGTAAACCAAGCAAATCAAACAAATCGTGCAGCAGAGGCTTTTTCACTTCCGAGTCGACCTCGCAATCGTTACTTAGCGCGGGGCTAACGTTTACCTAAATAAACGTCGAGTTTTAGAGTTGAAAGAGTGATAGTATGTGATATTTACCTCGAGTAGCCAAGGCTTCAAATTGTCATCAATCAAAATGTCAAAGCCGAAAAACTCGAAGCAATTGGAAGATTTGGGAATGCCAGCCGCCTGACTGAGGACAGTGAGCGTGATAATACAAGCGATACGCTGCCACAACAGCCAGTCCAAGTAACCCGACTGCTCCAAATATCTCCTCAGCTGTCGAAAAGTCCACTTGCAACCTTTGTCAGAACAAAAAAAAGTGTCAGTGATGAATTGCGATAATCAGGGGCGCGAGATGAAATCACCAGCGCCGACGCGCTCCTTCTTCTCGTAGTAGCCGGGGCCGAGCTTGTTGAGGGAGAAATTAGTGAGGTGTCGGAATGGATCGTCGATGCTTTCGAGGGAAAACTTTTCGGTGGCGAATCGAGCGATGCCGTCGCGGTAGAGGTAAATGGCGAGTGGCTTGTACGACGGCACGCACACGTACAGCCGCAAGTCAAACTTGTAGCCGCCAATTAGCAGAGGATTCTCAATGTACCTCTGCACCACCGCCACGCTGTCGTACGTCAGATCGCTTAGCTTCTGCCAACACGGTAAAAACTCCATCAAAAATAGCTAGCGACAGCCAACTTGTATCTGCACGTACTCTAAACAGGAATATTCCCTTTCCTTGGCTCTGCCCTACTGGCTTGCAAATCCATATTCGCTCGTCCTTTTCCAAACGGCTGCAGTCCGCCGCGAGCCTCGTGTACTCTGATGGCAAGTTGTATCCGAGCGGGCTATTTTCGATAAAGGACATTTTTCTAAAATTTTCCCAGGCCAATTTTGAGGAATGTGTGCGACAAATACCTAAAGTCGTAAATGTTGCCGTAAACTTTCTTCATGCATTTCAGATGCCTCACAAGGTTGTCTTTCCTGCAGATCGAGTTTCCCTTTGGTATCCGATTGATAAACTGCCAGGGAAGCAGCGATTTGTAATTGGACAGAGAAAATCCACCCGACTTCCACCACAAATTCCAGCGGTCCTTCAACACAGTGTTATCGCCCGTGTACTCGCGCCACCCTCGTTCTGTGCAAACCTATGTACATGAATTGATGGCCCATTCACATTGCAGTCATTTCAGAAAAAGCTCAAAACTCCCGAGAATTTGATTCGAGCGCACGAAAAGCTTTTTGCGCTCGTTTGATTTATGGCCCCGTGATTATACCGAGCCGCGCTTGCAGAGTTATACAATTACAAGTCGCTGGATATCGCGTCACGGCATTTTCTTCATCCATATAACCGTGGATATGTATTATTATATATAGCAGTCGTCTCCTCGTCTCTCGTTTGCGCGCGCAAGTTTTGCGTGTACGTAAAGCGAGGACGTATCGAGTTTTCCTTCCTGCCGTGAAACAAGTTTGATGAGCAAGGACAGGTCGACGAACCTTTAATTATTCCGAGTATTTTTTTTTAAATCAAGTATGGTTCTTTTTCTGCGTAATTTCTTTTCATTTCCAAGTAATGTATGCAACTATTTAATTAAAGATATTATGATAATTTGCTCAGGGGTAAAAGTAGCTGGCTTGATAAAACTATAGTTGAGTAACAAACTTTGAAATTACAGGCTTCAAAAGTTTTATAAATGAAGATAAATGAGGGCTTTTGTTGTAGTTTAAAGTTTGTAGCTATTTTGAAAACAAATTTATCATGCGAGACGCTTTAATTAAACATCATTTTGGATGATGAATTATGACAGTGACTTTTAGTTCTTATTTTTCTAAATACATGCAAGTGCATTTATTGTGAAAAAAATATGAATCTGTTTAGTGATTTTTTTTTATAAACAATCAAAAGATGACCTGTACGAGTAGATGGGGTCCACCGCCGTTGTCATTAAGCCGAAAGACGAATGGCCCATCGAGGGTGTTGAGTGGCGGCATGTCCGCCGCGGTCATCCCGACTGGTCCTCGGCAATCTGTCTATCCCCGCGAGCAATAGTCCAACAACAACAACAACAACAGCCTGTTTGTTGAGCAGCAGCAGCAGCAGCCGGATCGATCGTCGTCCTCCTCGCTATGGTGCCTCGAGTGCCACTGCGCGCAATCAAATGCAGGCTACGTGCTAAAAGTCCTCGCACGCGAATCCCTCATCCCCCTCCCCTCGAAAAGCCACTTGCAAGTGTACAACAGCCAACCGAGTCGCGCCCAATGTTTATTATTTTTAGAGACCAAACAAAGGCACGAAAAAGAAAAAAAAAGGAAGAAAACACTCACACAGATAAAACGCTCTCGAGAGGGTGTTGTGCAGTGACGATTTGTGGCCGGCTGTCAGGCGAGCGATTCCGTGATACTGCCAAACTTTCAAAACACATCATCACGTGCAGCAACGTTTATAGGCAAATAGCGATCCGATCGCCGCAACTGACGCCCCGCACAGACTTTCTATATTACAGTCGTTCGAGTGCGAGCAAGTGCTGATTTAATGTAGCTTTCTTATTTTATTACTTCGCGTGCGCGTCGCGTCGCGCGCTTTATATATTGTGCATCATATATATGTATATATAGACAGATAAAACCAAAAGTTCTTAAAGGAGCTGTGTTTATTTTATGAGGTTTCGGCTTATTTCAACTAGAATGATGTTTCTGACAGTGCTATAGTTGGGGGAAATTGTTTGACGCTGAAACTTCGTTTTTCTCGTGTCTGACTAAATCACGATTTTATCTACTGGAAACGTCGAGATTTTGAATTTGGTCGACAAATGTAAATTGCTTTTTTTTTTCCTTTCACCGCGGTCGATTTATTTTTATCGTTTTTTTTAAATCCATTAGGTACCACGCCACAACAGTTTGCACGCGTTTGTTCATAATTATACAGTTCCGTTACACGTAAATTCCAACGATAACTCATCAGGCTAAGCCTCGTAAATTTACAATTATACCGGCTTGATGCGCGCCTCACGAATAGTTTTGAAAAACGAATGCAAGTCCCGAAAGAAGCGCTGATAGCAAACTGTATACATCAAGTGAAATATTAGCGTGGCTCGAGGCTATAAAAAGTATCGGATGTCTATTTTTTGTTGTTGGTCTAACTCATTCAATGACTGCGTAAACTCCACGTTATTACATGCTCGCGGACGATTTGAATGACGGAGATAAACTGTTGATTGCAAGTTTGCTCGAGAGCTTTATATCGACAATTGGAAAACTCGAATTAGGATACATGCGAAACAGATGGATTTATATGCACCTGACAGATGGAATGAGTTTATAACATGAAATTCGAGGTTACGATGGAAGAAGCTTTATTTAGAATGGCATTGATTATATTCACTACAATCTTTTCCCTTTTTTTTAGCTTCACTTTTAGGCTAAAGTGATATTCAAGTAGATATAACTTTTGCAGGCATGGAAATGAGCAGTATATTGATTCAATATTCAATTAGAATTTTACATTTGCTAAAAATCATTAACTACATCAATTTAATTTTTTTTCTTTGATGGACGATTATTATACATGTACGTATAACCAATTTATAGCTTTAACCAAATAAAATAAGAAATATGGTTTTAGTAATAATAAACTGACGGTATTTATACATTCTAAAAGCACCGAAAAAGCTTAATTGACGCAAGCACAGAATAGAAAGGTTGAAGAACGTCAATGAAGAATCAGCTAAAGTATTAATATACAGCATTAACGATCATAAGAAAAAGACAAACGCCGATGGGAATCCGAGCAATGCCAACTGTCAAACAACCGCACACACACACACACAGCTGATCGATAGCAGTAGCGAGCAAACAAAACACGCGGGACGACAGAGCTCGAAAAGAGCAATCAATCGCTCCCCCAACTCTCATCTCTGAGCAATTAAAACTACAGCAAACTACTTGAAAAAAAATAAAATGATGTATACGTGTCCATCGCGACGAGACGGCCAACTCTTGCGATGATGAGCTCCTCTCCGGTGCCGCCGCTGCTCCTCTCGCTCTCTCGTTCCCTCTCTCCCTCGTGTGGTGCACGCGACTCGCTACCCCGATACTCACTGGCGCACGCGAACTCGCAGGTGCGCGCTACCAGTTCCGTCGCCACCCCCACTACTAATACTACCACCAGGAAGCTTCGTTTATTTCTTTTTTTTCCCCCGTTCTCTTCGTGTTTCCACTTTTGTTTTTTTTTTCGCCCTTTTTTTTTGGACGAGGGTGCGGAAGAGAGATGATGCCTTCGTATATAGCGTGTATAAGAGTTTAAAACAGTTTGTTGCCGCACACGAAAATAGAATATGCCAAATGAGATTCGAGATTCGCTGGGGAGGGGACGACGTGTCTGACTTGTTTCGACTACCACTACTGATTTCCATGGACTTTTATTGTTTTGCCGTCTGACTGTGTGTGCAGATTTGTTTGTGGAAACTTTCTCTTTGCTTCGAGATTCACATCAATGATATTGCTGTTTCACTTTTTTTTCTTATATTCACACTCGTGTCTTGATGTAAAATCCACTCTCTTGTTTGCTTTCTCGAAATGAAAAAGTTTCGAGGAAAAAAAAAAGATGAAAATGATTTTAAATAGTAAACTAGAAAGATCAAGTTAGATAATTATTCTCAAGACTGCCTTGATGAGACGAGCTAGCAAGATTGATAATAATTATTATACAGATTTAAAAGAGAAACTTTTGAATGACCTTCTTTTTCTTGGTGACACTTGGCAAAGTAGGTTCCTCGTCGACAGTTTTGGGGTAATAAGCAATTACCCGAATGCACGCATGCTCGAGTGCGCTTAATCGCCGCATCCGACTTTCATCAAGACATTATAAAGTCACATACTTGCGGCAAAGTTTCTGACGTAAGCGGACCACATGATTCAGATTATTGTTAAATCCAAGCAGAAAAGTTTACTCGTCGATAAGCTAAATTGGTTGTATACGCGAGAAAAGACGAATCGGTTCTGAAGTTGTTCAAGTAGTTATCGCGTGAAAATCCTCTTGCGCAAAGCTCACTCGTCCGTGCCGTTGAGTCGGTTAAAAGCAATCGTCGTCATAGTCGATCATAATCCACGAGCATATAGGCGGCACACTACGAATCGACGAGTGATCCCTGCGGAGCCACAGACGTCACCGCGACGCGGCGAAGCTTTCGTGATTTCGTCGGTTTGGTTTCGCGTGCGCGCCCATCTTACCCTTGGACCCGCCAACACACTACACACGTAGGCAGAGCTCATGGTAATGACAAATCGATTAGCCGACTGCCTCGTTGCGCCTTGACGCGCGTCGCAAGAGGTGTTGTGTGCTAAGCCAACTCGTGCCCGCAATGTGCTGCTGCTTGCGTCCTGGGCGCGCGCGAAATACACTTCAAGTTGCTATCCTTTTTCACGCTTTCCTCGTTGGGCTTGAAGCTTTCACCACTAATTTCCGATATTTCAATTCTGGATAATAGAGACATATTGTAAAGTCGCCATTATCTTAAATAAAACCAATCAATCATTTCTGATTACGCTAATTAGTTGAGATAAATACTAAAAGAATGAAAAATGGATAAAATCTAATATGATCCCACATCGAGTATAATTAGGATGGGTAACAAAAATAAAATTTATTGTAATTAACTTTATTTTAAGCAACACAAAACACGGATGCGTGGGCTTCATTGTATCCATCACCCAACAACTACATAAAACCAAAATTTCCTTCAAAGATTCTATTCAAAATCATTTTCCATTATAAAAAAAAGTCAAGGTCCAATGTGTAAAATTCGTTTGCGATATTACTTGCAAAAAAAAATTGGTGTTTATGTTTTTTGTAGTTTTTTTTTCTCATTTAATTTTTATTATTATTGCTTAAAACGTGAAGCATACATTTATAGCAAAAAACCAGTTTTCGCAAAATATTCTTATTCGGCGATCGCAAAGAAGAACTATTAAAAATTCGCATTCTCGTTGTGAGTTGCCATTTTTATTACTCACTCGATCCGTTTACTCCAACATTTATACACAAACACACAATAAAGCTGGTTAAAATTTTTTACAACTTTTCATAATCATTTTGTTACATTATTAATTTTTTAAAAGACATTTTATTTTCAAAGTAGCAATTTTTTTTTTTTTCAATTTTATTACCACGAGTTTGTGCGATAAAAGATGGCACGAAAAAAAATAAAAATGCGGTTGCTCAACCACATATTCGCGAATAAATATGGCAACTAATCGATCGTTCACTCGACATGCACATCAATTAAATATTGCACACAACAAATTAACTTTCGCCGAGTCGACAAACTCTCGCGTCTTCACAATAAAGAACAAGAAGCAAAAGAGAATGAAAGACGGCGAGAAGCTTTCGACAGCAATGCAGAAGAAAAAGTGTGTTATTATTTTCAATAGCTTAAATTAATGTGATAATCGGTAAAATTATTAGACTCGCGCATTAATCTATATTGCTCGTGTCCACGACTTTTTTAAAGCTTGCTCATGTTTTTTTTTCATAAAATTTTCTTGTTAATTCGCGTGCTTGAGCATCTCCAAAGCAAAATTGGCGCTGTTTGTGAGAATTTTTCCAATGTAAATAGCAGTACTCAAAGTGAAGCAAGCGAATGCGAGCAATCAATGGCAAGCAAGTGGGCTTTCGCGTGATTGCACTTCAGCTGGCTCGCTCCCCTCGGGGCCTTCCCGGAAATTCGCTTATACACGGAAAAGAAATTGGCAAGTACTTAAGCCTACAACACAGTGTTTAACATTTACACATATACATTACTTTTTGGCATTTTTATAGCTTTCATTTCGGTGCACACGCGCCTCTTTTATCACTGCGATCGGCGAAAAAATTCTCTAAATAGCTAGTATATTTGATAATGCGCATATTATAATTAATATTCTCAAAGCATTTCTCTATCACTCTGTTAGAGAAACGGAGAAATCGTACAATTGCTTTATCGAGATTAAAAAGTCGTGAACAAGATTTATAATCGTGTCGATCGTCAAGTTATGTAATGCGACAATCTGCACGACGATCGTCATCAAGTTTCTTTTTTTCAACATTTCTTATCTATTATTACAAGTGTAAGCTTATAATATAATATATACTTTTTTTAATTTTCAATGTATGCAACTTTTTTTTTAGTGTAGATTGCTCGTGGGTTCGATTGTTTGTCGATGGTTCGTTAATTGATTGCCTAGCGCGCATGATTTTTGCAGAATGGACGACCTCCCTTAGCGTAAAAGCTTTGTCCCTCAAGATTTTTTTTGCACATCTGAAAAAAAAAATGAATAAGTATTTTACGCATTAATCTTTAGGTTTGCGCTCTCACCCAGTTTATTCAACGTTCGCTTACCGTGCAATTGAAGCACTGACTGTGATAGTTGTTATTGAGAGCTTCTACCCAACGATCTCCTGCTTCTACTGGGAAACCGCAGGCGAAGCATTTCGTCGTAAAGAGGTCATTCCAGTCTGTAGAAAAATAATTGTCAAGTTTAAACAATTTTTAAAAAGTGTTTTTTTAAATTGAGAATTATACAGAAAATACGAGTTATTTTCATGAAATGCAAAGTTCTGCTCAAATGGAAATGCATGATGACGTGGCAATATGAGTAGCTAGATTGTTAAATTAATTTGAGAAAAATATTTGAAACAAGATTGAAAAAAAAAAGCTTTTCTGTACAAGCAAAAGCAATGTTGACAGCAAGAAATAAAATAGAATTAAAAAAAAAAGACAAATTTAATTAAAAGCATGGAAAAAAGATTTAACAATTAGCTATATGAACCTCTTTCGCAATATGGTAGTCCTTCTTCAAGGAAGAAAGGACTGTTGCCAAAGCGTTTTCCGCAGTGCGCGCAGTTGAAACATTCAGGATGAAAGTGCTTTCCAATGGCATTCAAACAATCCTAAAAGAACGTAAATATTAGACTACTTCAACTACGTTACTACTCGTGTGTATTCCAACAGAGTGCGAAACACAGAGATGGTGATATACAAATGACGATACGCACTCCTTTGATTTTGTTATTGCACTTGTCACAGGGTGGGGCAATGAAACGTTCGAAACAGTATTCGCAGTAGAGCTGTCCCTTCTCCTCGACGAAGCCAATGTCTTGGAGGCCGCGGCGACACTGCGAGTTTGTACAGACAAAGTGCTCAGGGCACCAGATCTGGCCTAGTGCAGATATGAATGGACCCCTATACATTTTAAAACATTGACCATGAGTATCAAGTGATATTTATCCATGCAGCTAGGATGGTTACTCTGTAATGAATGGCATAAACGCTCACTGCGACACAAGCTGTACAAACCTTGTAATCTCAATTTTACAGCTACAACAAACAGGCTTTAGGCTAAGACCGTTGAGCTGGTTTTTAGTTTTTTCTCCGTTAACTGTTCAAACACACATGCCACAAGTTTAGTCATTAGTATTGCAACGATAGTAATAATCAACAAAACTTGAAATTATGCAATATAAAATCAATCAAAGTACACTGTATAGTGAGATGGTTATTAGTGTGTCATGCCGCTAAATAATCAATTATCTGCAAGAAAAAGCAGCGGGAACAAAAACCTAAAATAAAAAGAAAAAAACACATCGTGCAGGCAAACGGCAATCCTCGTGCTCGTCAGTACCTGACTTGGTTATTGCAGGCCGCGCAAAGTGGCACGCGCAGTGCTGATCCAGCCTGGTTGAGAATACCACGTCCGCGATTGGGAGCCATGCTGCTAGCGAAGGTAGCTCCTTTGTTGCCGCCGCCGAATCCGCAACCAGCACCTAGATCCGGGTGGGATGACAAATTTGGTGGGTCTACTGAACTCTGGGTCTTACTAGTTTGGCAGCGGGTTTGGGTTTGGGTGCGGTTTTGGGATTGGCTGGTGGAGGTTTCGCGGCGGAACCGGTTTTGCGTTATCGTGCTGCTGCTTGTTCTGCACGGAGGCGGCGGTGGCGTCTGGCAGGTTGGCTTGTAAAGCTGCACCGTCGGCACTGGCGGCGGCGGTAGCGGTTTGCTCTCGCGCTTGCAAAGCGTCAGCGTCGTTATCTGATTGCATAGGTTAGTGCGTGGCTGTTGCTGAATGGGCTTGAAGCTGGTGCACTCGTTCGAGCTAAAGGTCGTCGTGGACGAGCTGACTTTTGGACAACACGGGGGCGCGGGTTCGGGCGACGGTTCGGGATCCTCCTCGGGCAGGGGGATTTGAGGGAAAGGCAGGCTGGCCCTGGACGCGCCAAGACACTTGGGTGGACTTTTAGGACACGATACCGCGCGGTAGCCACGAATGTTGCAGCTGCTCTGAGTGGAGGTGCTGGAGTTGACGCTGCGAGTGGTCTCAACGTTGCCGAGGTTCGTTGTGCACTGACTAGACATGGAGCCGCAGTAGCATTTGGGTTTTTTGCAGACACCTCCGGAGGCGGCTGGGCACGGTGATACGCTTACTCCAGAACGGTCGGCGGTCGGCTTGATGTGAACGCCATCGGCGCCGATTCCGTCGCACGGCACGACCACGACTCCAGACTTGCAGCTCGCCTCACCGTGAGCTCGCACTGGCAATACCTGCACACCCGTCATGGGACAGGGTGGTTGCTTCGGTGGTGCTGGAGGTGGTATTTGATGGCAGATTCTACGGACTTCCGGCGCACCAGAGTCAATCACGCGTACGCCAGTTTTCTTGATCCTGTCCATCAGATCGTTCTTCTTCTTGGTGGGGCACGGCAGGGTGACTGTAGTCGTAGTGTTCTGAGCTATATAACACTCGTCGTCCGACGGTGGTGGTGGTGGTGAGCAAGAGGGTTCATCGGGCTCGTCGTATTCTTTGATCTTGTGCTCCATCGTTCTCACGTGATGGCTACCGTCGCATTCTTCGGTGACCGTGTCGTCGTGCACTTGAAAGTGCTGGTGTTGACCGACCCACGATACCGTCTTGGAAGATACGGTATCCGAGGATTTGTGAGACTGAGGAGTGTCCTCTTCGTAATGGTATCTGGTCGTTTCCGTGCGATCGGGTGTCTGCTCTCGTGAGCACGGTGGCTCGGATCTTTGAGCGTGAGATTGGGCCAAGCAAGCCGGTGGCTCGGGTGGACCGGCTGCGGCACTGCAGCAAGCTGGCGCTGAGCTTTTGCTCAATGGGTAATCCTGACCCTGAACTGGCGCCTGTTCTTCGCATACCAAGTGTTGCTGGTAAGTCGGGATGTTGTCGGGTCTCTTCAATCCGCAAGCAGAGATTCTTCCGCTTCCGCAGGGTGTCTGAGATCTAGAGCGGCAAGCCGGAGACACGGATCGATTGCGGAATTTGAAATCAGGCGGTGGAGTTGGCAGAGGTCTCGGGCCTTCGGGCTTGCGCGGTGGCTCCTTGGGCTTGTTGCGGTACAATATCTGCGTTGGCGCGCTGTAGCCCTCGTAAGTATCCTTCATGTCGGGAGTTTGCGATCGGCATCGGCATGTTACGGTAGCGTTTGGATCGACCTCGCGTCCCAACGGCGAGTATGGCCTGTCGGAAGCGGTAGTCAATGCTTCGACGAATGGTGATTTGGGTCGCTGTGGTTCCGGTGGTAGTTGAGGATGACACTTGCTGCACACGCTGTTCTGCTCATAAGTCACTTCGCTGCGGTATACCTCGCGTGTCTCGCTCTGTTGTTGTGGTCTGCCGAGTGGCGAGTATGGCTGCTCTGGTGCCGTTGTCAGAGCTTTGCACATTTCAGATTTCCATTCCTTTGGCGTAGAGTTTACTATTGGCGATGGCAATGGGCAGGGTCCATTGTCGGTTTGCTTGACAAATTGGACGTGTTTCTTTGTGCAAGTCTGCTGTTGCTGCTGCTGCTGCTGTTGACCTTGATCGCGGAATCTAGAGCAGAGTCGCCGCTCCTGAAGTGACTGTTGACGCGGTTGCTGTTGCTCGCGCAAGCTCTGATGAACCTCGACCTGCTCCCGCAAACTTTTGCGGCGTTGTTCTTCGTAATCGCGGTGCTCGCAGTGCTGCTTGATATTCACTTCCTCCGTTACCTGTCGAATCTCCTTTTTGCACGGTGGCTCGTCTACTTCCCTCTGAATGGGAATGATGCGTTCGCGCGATGGTGGTCGTTCCTCGATTTCGACGCTACTGTAAGAGCACTGGGAACACGGTGGGTTTTGGCCTTCAACTTGGACTTCTATTATACGCTCGCGTGATCCACCTCCAGTGTGATACTCTTCGGCGACCTCGGTGCGCTGTTGACTGCGACAGACTTTGCCGCCGCCGCCACCAGATCGTTCGGCTTGCTCCTGAGCCATGCGACATTGTTCTTCCTCGTATCTCTGCCGTTCGGCTTGCTCTTTCTCGCATCTTCTCTGCTCCTCGCGACGATGCATTTCGGCAATTTCATGCTCTTCTGCTTGTCTCCTCTGCTCCTCTTCCGCGCGCTGTCTTTGTTGTTCTTCGGCGCGACGCTGACGTTCGGCTTCTTCTTGCTTGCGCGCTTCTTCAATCATCTGCTGCGATTCGATTCGTTTAGACAGGGTCTCTGTGGTCTCGGATACATGACGATGGCCAGAAATGTTCTCTACTTCTCTATCGACGGTCGACGATCTTTGGGTGTATTCTTCTCTCGCCACTTCGCCTTGTTCTTGCTGCTGTTGTGCAAACGGATTGGCCCCTTCTCGATCGGGCGTCATCAACTCGATGGTCTTCTCGTAGGTCGTAGTCTTCTTGATGTGCAGGTTATCCTTGTCCTCCTCCTCGATTTCAGTGTAAAGATCGTGCTCGGCGTCGATACCTTTCGGACAAATGGCAACGTCCGGCGGTACAATTTTCGAAAGATCAGGCCTCTCGTCCTCCTGCGGCTGCTCTTGTACCGCTGGTGGCAGAGGCCGGGGTGGTTCCGGGTCCTCCTCAATGTCGGATTCGCAGGTGAATCTGCACACCTGCGAGGTTTTGTGCTCGTGACGGTGGACCTCTCCCTCAGTCTTGCAAGTGTCTTCCACGCGGTGCATGTGCTGCTCGTGATGATGATGGCCTGCTGGCGGTTGTTGTTGTTGTTGCTGCTGCTGCCTTTCGCACGACGGCTCGCGCGGGCAGACCGACCGCTCGGTCGAGCGTTCACGCTGGCAAACTTTCTCGCGCTGACATACCTCCTTGTCGCAGAAACTACGGCAAATGCTGTCCGTCTTTTGCTCGTAGGCCGATTCGTAGAGATTGGTGCCGCTCGTGACGGTAGCAGTCCACGGACGAGGTATCGGTTGAGTGATCCTCGTCGGAGTTAGGGACCTTCGCACGCTGTCGGTCGAACTGGCTCTGGACGCGGGACGATCGCAACGACGAGTCGTTTCGCGAGATTCTCTCGCGTTGACCAATTCGACTCGCCGATATTGCGGCCCAGGACAACTATACTGATCCATACCGCTGCTCTGATATTGCTGCTCGGCGATGCTACAGCGTCGACTGTGCTCGCGACTGATTACCGACTCGACTGTGGCGCGTCGTTCAAGATTCACTTGTCGTATTTGCGGATCGATCCGCGAATTCGGATCAATGTACAAGGGACTCGCGGTGGGGTATGTAATGTCCTCGATAGCCTTCGTTGGTGGCCAGGTGGTGTTTTTCAGTCCAAAGTTGCGTGGTGTCGGTGGCTTCTCGGGAGCCTTTGGACGGCAAACCTCCTGCACCGACTCGTAGGAGCGGTACTCGTAATACGGTTTCTCTAGTGTCTCTTCTTCGTAGTATTCTGTCTTGGCGACGGGATATTTTGGCAAGAGGACGAATCGAAGGTTCAGGTCGACAACGAATGGGAGGGGGATTCGGGATAAAGGATTCCGAGGAGACACAGTGTTACGGGTTGCGCGCAAGGTTTTGTTGTTGTGTTTAGTATGCATAAGTGACACACATATATAAGACACACATAGGAAGACAAAGCGATTAGAGGGAGCAGTGAACATTTAGTTTGAGTTAGAAGGAAAAAAAAAGAGAGAAAATTTAGGTGAGTAAGAAGCGCGTTAAAAGGTTTATTATGCTAGAAATCGCTTAGATTGCTTTTTTTTTTACTTTTTTTTATTCAAAGATTAAATTAGAGTTAAATTTCATTGGCAATCGATTTTTGGCTGCACTACTTATTATCATCGAGAGCGACTGTAAGCAAGGTTTAAAGCATGCTATATAGCTTGAGATAACGCATTAAGACATTTTAATCGACGGGTTTAATGGCGCTATCGTTATTAATTGAGCTATTATTTTGAATTAATATTGTCATAATAAATAATTAGGTACTTTAATCAATTCGTTGAAATAATATTTTAATGCTTCCTTTGTGAATATTGAGTGCAAAATAATCCATTTCAATTGATTAAAGTATCTATTTTTGAACTTAAATGATAAGTATAAAATAATTAGCAGCATTCTTTAATATTTGTTTTGTAAACCAGCAGCTCAAAAACTCACTAAAATCTTTTGCTCTATTAGAATAAAACCACTCTGCGAAATGATTCATCATCAAAATAATCCAGTTTGCGAGGAAAGAAGCTTTTGAAAAAAAATAGTCTTGGATAAAAGAAAGCAACGAAGCATGATTGCCAGATGCGAAGAAACTAGTCGACCAAATGATGTTTGTTGGCTTTTCTTTATTTATCATCTCTTTTTTTGTTTGTGTGCACGAATGTTGATCAATATTCGTATGGATCACATGGCTAAACGCCCAGAAACAACAATGATGCAATGATCAAATAAATCATTTAACATGGACATAGCCTACTACTATAACTGTCCGATAACAGAGTCCAGAATGAGAATAACAACAACAAAATATGTAACAATTGTAGTGTCTTTAAATTAATAGTAATTGATAAATTGCGCGCTCGGTGCAGTTGAGAGCTGCCACGTTCACGCGATGAGGGAAAAGGGTCGGGGTTTTGAGTTGAACGACGTGGCTGCTGAAAATAAAAAAAAGACAAAACAACACAGTCAACACTAAATTCAAAGTATAAAATTCTAGGAAAAAAATTTTTGTTTTCGTTTTTATACTTTGAGGAGTACAAGTAATTGTTCGAGTTAGAGACGCTGATATTTTATTTACACTGTTGAGTGACAAATGAGTGTTTTTATGACTATTAAATGAAACTTTTTTTTTTACTAATTTCGAGATTTTTCAACGACAGTTGAAATGTTTGTCTTAATATATTAGTAAGTATTATTAACAGAAATTTCAACGCGGAACGTAAAAGACTTACAGTCCTCAAATGCATAAATAAAGGCCCTACTTAAAAATTAAAAATGGATCATGAAAAAAATGCGTCGTGAAAATTATCGCCAGTCAAAGATTTCCAGCACAGTAATGTAGAAGGACGATGACAGCCGGCGCTTGCGAAAGACAAGAAGCATTAGAAATATATAAGGTGACGCGCAAGTCGGGCATAGACAGCGAGTTATATGCACGTCGAGAGAGGGAGGGAGAGAGAAAAATCAACAACAACAGAATGAGGCTCTTCCTGACGTCATTGGTTAAAAAGTAGGATGAAAAAGGGTGTATAGTGTGGTGTCCGTCAAACGAGTCGCGCGCGGCTGCTGGCAGCTCTCAAAATGAACCAATAGCGCGACACGTCACCGACCTCTTGCCCCGATCTCATCTCTCTCGTTCACGCTCGACTGCACTTTTTATCAATTGGTATACCGAGAAAAGGAATGTGGCTCAATTTTCTGGAATGTTTCCGGTAGCTTGGATTTCAATTGGACTGCTGATGACGGTTAATGAACTTGACTGTGTGTATACGCGTTAGATTTATGAAACTACGGAACATCTTTAGACACTTGTAAATCACATTCATTTGAGATCATTGTAGTAATGATTAATTTCCCCCCTAAATGTAACGTAGCGAAAGAGTCATCGCCCGATAAAAACAAATAAAAAGAAAACGTCTCGCAAAGAGTATTTTGGTCTGTATGTATCGTGGAAAAAAGCTGATAAGTGAAGCTCTGAAAGCCGCGCGAGATAACAAAAGGATGAGAGAGCGAAAAATTGGGAGATGCGCTATGTAGAGAGAGAGAGAGAAAAAAAAAATCTCGTGTTAGAGCGCTATGCTGGTGGTGGTGATCGTACCTCTGTTGAAGGGAGAGCTTTTCGGCTTTGGCAGAGTCGAGAAACGACCTATATTTGCAAGAATCCAATTCAAGGTTACAAGATAAACAGTCTCTCGGGGGGTTTGTCGACCTCGATCGACTTTGAAATAGATGCGATATGTATATGCCTCATAAATTAATTATTCATTTGCAAAGTTTTCATTTGCGAGCTGTGGTTTTTCTTTTATAATCTTTCTATCGTATTTACATAAAATACACCGATTCGTTATCGTCGAGAAAGTTATCGGTAGAGCTTTAATTGATGTTATGTAATTCATCGTTGTAAACTTGTAGCTTAAAAGTGATTATGATTATGTTAGGTAGCCTACCAATAACTTTCCCGCTCCTCTTTTTCTCCTCGTCTTTGAGATGTCAAAAGAATAGATTACAAAGTAAATACAACTCAAAATAAAAAAAAAAGACTGACGAGATATCTTGAGGCCGCCTCGGCACACGTGATATATATCTAGCGAGAGGTAGTCTATTTATATAATCTATTATGTGTGCATAAAAAAAGAGTTTTAAAATATTTGTTCGTCAAGAGCGCGCGCAAAGAGAAGAGTGGGAGAAAAACTCACCAGTTACAGACTGATTCTGAGAGCGAGGCAGAGTATTGTTGCTTCCGGTGTTAATAATAGGCGACGATGAGTAGTTCTGGTTCGTGACACTGGAGCCGATGAAGGGCTTTGGGCCGCTGAAGCTGTTCGTCAATGGTGCCTACAATCAATTTGTCAGTTTTTAATTGAAATCCATATTTATCCGAAAATCTTTATTTGCAAGAGTGTCTACTCTCTTTTCATTGTCAAACTCAACAAATTACAGTCCAATTGAGATAGTATGTGTTTAATACAGTGAATATGGATCGAGTAAACTTGAACTTGTAACATTACTTCTGATTGATGTTTCGAAGAAGACTGACGAGAAAAAATCGTGAATAGAGAGCTTAGTATAAGATGATTAGTGCAAGCACACGTCCAATATCAAACTCATTAGTAATTTTGATTAATAAATGTCAAGCAAGCGTAAAAACAAATGAAATAATTACACTCTTGAACGAGAGATACTGCATGTAGAATGGCTATATAATGAAGATGAATAAATGAAAAGTGAAAGGCAAAAGAGATGAAAAAAAAAAACATAATCACATAATTTACTCGAAAGCAATAAACGGTCGGTCGGCGATTTGTCGGGGGAGCGCGAGCGCAAGCGAAGCGATCGGCAAGAGCGTCGTTACCTGAACTGGCCGAAAAGTGGGCTGATCGAAGGGCGAACTGCCAAGGCAAGTGGGCTGTAACAACGAGACAAGTCACTCAGAGAAGAAGAACAAGAAGAAGAAGTAGGGGATGGACGATGACTTGTCACGTGGCCGCGCTGCTGCAGCCTCATAGGTGCATATATCAAGTGAGCCGCGGCTTTCATAATCCTCTGGCTTTATATCGATTCGAGAGTCGGCAGTCAATTAGTCACGAGCGCGAAAATAATTTGAAAATACCGACGCCTTGTCATCGATGTAGGAAGTAGGAAGTGTAATTACCGAGACCTTAATTGCCACGAAGTGATAGGGTGCTTAAAGGTCATGTATGGTAATTTTATTTGTATATAAAGATCAAACTCGACAACTGTGTGATCCAATTGGAGTGAAGTAGAAAAAAAAATACAAGCAGGTTCAAACAAAAAGTTCCAAAAGTTGGGACTGTCAAAGCCAAGTACACTCAGTAAAAAATTTGGTAAAATAAATGGTAGGTAAGGTAGTAAGACCAACACCGGGATGCCCATTGCAACCGTACAGGTAATCACCTTGAGTGCGCGTACATAAGTTGGCGTATCGTTCTCTTTGTTAGGGCAGTAGTCAAACTGATCCTTCTGCTTGGCAGAGTCAAACGAGAAATCATCCAGCTGTTCGGTTAATTTGTGCAGCTTGTTGTCCATATTGTTAAACTGATCGTTAGTAGAGTTGCGGTTATAGTCGAAGCTTTCATTGTCAGCTTGATTGCCAGTCGTCTGGATTGTTATTGTACTCGTGTAAGTTTTCGACTCGTATGTCTCGCAAGTGCTCACCGAGTCCGGTCTCTCGTACTCGTTTTGCATGTTGGAGATTCGATTGTTGTAGCCATTTCGGTACTGGTACTGGCATTGCTGCTGGTTGTTCTGCAAAAGCGATTAGTGGGCGCAGGGAACACACACAAAAACACTCAGCTTATTTGGCGTTAACAAAACGTTATTCAATTTTATGTAATATGATTAAGAGATATTATTCTCCCGTGAATCGGTTTTTTATTATTAATTTCTTTCACGAATTCACCAATGTTTTGTTATTTTTTATTAACAAATGTCATGATGAAATGATGAAAATTATTCACTGGCAATTTACATTTCAGACTAGTAAGTACAATTAGTTGTTCTTTTACTGTCGTTGTAACTGAAATCAAAGACAAAGTTCACAATCAATCTACGAAATAATGCGAGTTTCTTGTCTTTTCTCAGCTAACATTATTAAAATTTCATTCTATAAAATTAAATTACAATAAATTATGCTTAAATCGTGAGACTCGTGAAAAGTGGCGTTTGCAACAAAATATTTTTCAAATCAAGTTTGCGATGAAAAATGATATTGCAGCAGTATTTTCAAGTGTAGTTTTCGTCTAATATCCAAGCAATAAGTATATCAAATTTACCAAAAATAATTGTTTTTAATTAATTCCTTGTAGTCAAAATAAAATTCTATAACATATTCCGCAATATGAAACAATGTATAATGTGCAATTTTATCGATGACAATATGAATAACATATTTCGCTTCCACAAGGAGATAATCACTACCAAGCTGAATGACGCCATCAGCTATATCTATACTTCAAATCTAATACAGCTCGACCAATAATATTCGAGCAATAATTTTTGTACTTTGCTTGTAACCATGTTCTATACAGTAATATTTATATAAAAATGTATTATTCTCGAAAGTCAATTTTTATCAGTTGCTTATAGCCGTTGACTGGAAGAAACCAATTTACGGTCAAATAAAAAGTGTTTTTATTCTGCATTAGTGTACTTGCGGGTACTTATGAATTTTGCTTTTTTATATTCATAAAATAAAGTTCAATAGTTTTACATGGGATTCCCTAAATTTTACATCATAATTTAGTAAATTGCGTGTTACTATACGTCCTTGGTAGCGTTATCTTTTAACAATTTCATATCTTATCATGATAATGCTTTAAAAAGGATGTGCTCAGGAAATTTGACCATTAGTGGAAATCATTACTTTGTAAAGTGCATTTTATGAAAATGTCAGCATCAAAGAGAGTTTTAGCGTTGTGCGTTATTTTCTATTTAGCGAATCAAGGTATTAGAAAATATTTTTATTCCATTTAAATTATTTTCACTAAATTTATTTACATTTTTAATTATAGCATCTTCGTTAAAGTGTTATAAATGTTCTTCGACATCTGATGGAGCCTGTTGGACAAATCCGAAAAAGTCAGAATATGAACAAACTTGTCCTGGGTCCAGAAGTATCAATTCCGATTCTACATTGATCAATCTAAAAGGCTCTTCGTCACTATCAGCTCTAGCAAATATTTCTGTACTTATAGGTATGAAAATTTCATCAGTGCTGCATTATTAAAAAAATTCACTATTTACTTTGCACGCACGATTTTTGACTTGACGCGATGGCAAAAAAATAACATTACCAAAAGATATTTAATTATCTGATTTACCTAATGGAATCTAATTGTTATCATGAAATTGACTAAACAAATGAAAAATTTTTGAAACTTTTTCTGTTGTTGACACATTAGATTATTTCCTGCCTACATAGTTTTTCTCTCGCTGAATGCATAAAATTATGAAAGTATAATTTCGCTGTGCGGCGATAATTTTGAATCTGTAATGGTTTAAATTGAATGATTACGATTTTTTAAAATAATTGTCGATGATATAATAAAATTAATATTTGTCAGATAATGAAATGTCATCTGTGTCGAGATCTGCATACGATCCGGATTGCCTTCAATTAATAGGATGTGAGTAAATTTTCGTTTATTTTTGGAAAATAGCCAATCGAAAAAAGATGCATTAATATTTCTTATTAATGATACCTATATTTTACACATTATTATAGCTGTCGGACAACAACAAGGCGTCATACGAATGTGTATTTTGAAAGGTTTGACAGACGAGCAGTTAAGAGCTATTGGAATTCAGTCGGGGTTCACAAGTGTAACTATAATCCGTTGTGACACTGATTTGTGTAATTCTTCCAGTACACTCAGCATTGGTTTTTTGACCTTGGCGAGTTCTCTGCTCTTAATTTTTTCCATTAAAATATAAATCCATTGAATAATAAAAAAAAAAGCAACTATAAGCTCATCCACGCGGTGTGTAATTGAAAGATAATAGTATAACATTAAAGGTGACATTGACAATTTTTATAGATGGAAAAAAATATTTCAAGTGATATTGCACTCGTCAATATACGCACGTTTGAAATCCTAAGTGCCTGATATTGTACCTCGTTGATTGAAACAGTGTAGTGCATCACGCGATAAGAAATCAATAGTGAGTTTACGCTTGATTTTATATTTAATCAACTAAAGTTTTAATTAAAACGAGTTATATGTTGTAATTATTGAATGATCAATAAATCGCAATTGATATGAAAATAATTGTTTTAATTTCCTTGAAATATAAAAAATTTTATCGATGACAAGTTGAAAATTGGATTAGTTTTTAGTTTTTAAATTGTGATATTTTGCAAATTGTTTATACCATAGTTTGCAAATGAATGATTAATTGTTCGATAAATTATCACAATTATTGCGCTAAAACGCCAAACCGTGGTCAAGTCGTAAGCATGAGAAATTGCAAAAGAAACAAAAAATAATGACGATAAAAATTTTTGGCATCATGCTCGAAAGCCCCGTCATTATTCTCTACCGATTGATCTTCAAACCAATTCATTTCGAGATAAATCAGAGCGGAAGTGAATGAATTGCTTACCGAGAACGGCTGAGGTGACGAGCTTCCGTGACTCGATAAGGCTGCAGAAATGGTATTTGCTGGAGCTCTCTGACCTCTGCAAGAAGAAGAAAAAAAACCCAAAAATTATTCACTCACACTCAATTTTATACAGAAACCGAGTGAGTAAGCGTGTAATACGCACGGTGCAACGGTGATGGGTATGACATTAGGAGCTGTATTCTGCCTGGCGACGAGTTTGGCGTGGATGTCGCAGTAGAGCTTGTTGTTGATGTTGTAGTAGCCGACGTTCTTGAGCGAGGTACCGCAGGTCGCGCACTTGAAGCACTCCACGTGAAGATTCTTCTCCTTTATTCTCACAAAGACTCCGCTGCACACGCGCCATTCCCCGAAAACACACACAAAACACAGACGCATGCACGTACAATTAGATTATTTGTTGCACGCTCGCGCTACGCGCTTTGATCTAATAGATGAAAGTAATCAGCGTTGTTTGCTTTATTCTCGGCTTGAGTTCAGTTTGAGCCAGCACTCCAGCTGTCTCGAGAGTAATATTAAGCGAAAGCCAGCGCAATAAGAAAGCTTGTATCTATTAAATTTTAGTTCGCTGATTTATTTCATCTTTTTTTTCAAATATCCTCTATATATCAAACAGCAACGAACAACGTCTAGTTCATCTAAATCGTCAAACAACATTGACGATGCACGACAATAAAACTAAAAGCTGTAAATAATCAGCCGTATATTGAAAAGCGAATAAAGTGTATCTATATTTCATTCTCCACTGAAAGCTCTAAAATAGAAAAAAAAAATCGTAAGGGAAAAGCAATCAAATCGGACGTGGTGCAACCTCGTATTCTAAAACGAGCAACAGTTCATTCTTCGCGATATGAATAATCACCGCGTGCGTCGGTCGTAACGCCGAGTATGCAATAAAACAATAACAGCTACTTTTAAAAATAAAAATCGATGAGTCAAGGAGTATAGTGGTGCAAAGAGAAAAAAAAAATTAACAAAGTCAGAAATCGATGACTAATATCGAAAAGCACTCGAGTATACAGTGTATGTCTAATTGATCTCGATATACACACGTACATGTGTGTGTGTGTGTGACGTAAATCGTTGCGCGCGTGAGCTTGAATTAGCCGCAGGGTTAAATTAAAATTATTGCCAGCAGTGCACGGGGAAGTTGGCGGTTGAGCGACCTTGTAATAGAGCTCGATGATTGATGCAACAGCGAGGAAGTGCATTCTGATTGGTTATTGAAGCTCGAGAACCCTCGGCCTCTTGAGATCAATATGGAAAGAGCGCCAAAATTAATAGCAGTCGGCGCTTAGCTCTGTGCCCGACTGCGAGTGCATCGCATCGACAACTTATCACAGATCGATTATTCGCTCGTTCATCGTTGGTTTCAAGCAGAACGAATTTTGTTTGTTTGTCGAAACATAGGTCCAGTGATTATTTGTAAGTAAAGGCTGGGTGGATGTGCATAAATTGATCATTGATACTATAGGATTAAAGCTTCTCTACACAGAGATAAGAGAAAAGAGAGGATAGATAGACAGAGACATCGACAACAACGACAACGATAGCATAAATGCGTAAGGGATATAGTTTGGAGCACGAAAGCTCTAACAGGTATAAACGACAGCTTGCAGCGACTAAAGATACTTGGAGAACAATCTTTACTAGATAACGCAGTCGCAGCTGCTGCAGACAACTTGGCCATCTCGAGGGTCGACAGGTTTTGGTTGCTGCTGGGCCGACTCGTTGGTTGGGAATGTCGGTTGTCGATTGTCGGCGGCTGCGAGGGGTGTCGGCGATCTCGGGCCGACCGCGTGACTCGCCGACTGAAAGTACTCCGTCCGCGCCGGAACTGTGTACATCAGGGTTATTTTACTCATTACTCGTGCTCTGTTTTTTTCTCTCTCTAAGCTAGAATGATCGACTGCAATTTCGCTGACGACTGGACGTTGTTCGGTTTCCTAACAGCTCTCGCTTTCTTTCTCGCTCGCTCGCTCTCTCGCCTGCAAAAATCAAACTTACACAATGAGCCTCTCGCACTCGGCACAGATGTTCTGTCCGGGAGTAAGACCAGGGGATGGTTGGCTCGAGGGTGGTCTTGATTCGGGTGCTTGCACGTGACGCAGTCCCGTCAATGCTGGCGATGTTGGTGTCACCATTCCGCTATGCTGCGATGGCTCTGCTGTTGGTGAACGCGTGCAATGGTTTTTTTGTTCGTGTCAAATTTATGCTTAGCTTGTCTGACCATAGACGGAAGTTTACTACTTATAGGATAGAGCGGGATAGACTTAACATTGCATTTAAAAACGGTAAATCGAATTCTTCAAGCTTTACAAAGTTACAGGGAAATATTGTGTCTCTATTGAAAACAAAAAGCACAAAATCATTCGTAAACTACAGCTAACCTGGTTCTGGTGTTCTTGGTTCTTTGTCGGCCTCCTGGACCATCTTGAATACCTCACTGTTTTGGGCGTCGTAGTTCTTTTCGTTTTTCTTGAAGTTGACGCTACGGATCGCAGAAAAATTAATCGAGAGAATCGCAAAAAAAATAAAATGAGCTTCGTTTCTTACCCCAAGACACCACCGGCCAAAACTTCAGCCTGAGCCGACAGAGTTTCGGCGATCGTCTCCTCGCTGTACATACCCACAGGACTGTTGTACTGCTTGTTCACGATGGACTTGACGGTACCATTGGACATACCGTTGAGCTAAAATTGGGGGAGTCGAGAGAGAAGAAAAGGGGAAAAAAAATCAAAGATCAATCGTGAAAATTGGGCGATAGAGGTAAAAAGTATAGATGTGTATATTAATAAAAGACAGTTACAAAGGGTTTGGGACTAAAGTTGTGTCCGCTGCCAATGTGGCGAACGTCCTGTTTCTTGGCAGCGAGGGAGGTCTTCGTGACGGGGGAAATACTGCTTACCGGCCTCGTGGGCTGAGGCGATGGAATGCTGGCCGTCACCGGCGACACGCTCGGCCTCCACGTGCTGCTTCCCCTGATACATTCAAATTGTCCCTCATGTAATACTTGCTCGCGGAAAAAAAAAAAGAAGCAAAGCCCATATCCTTCATTTCTTTGTATAATTTACCTCTGTACGGTCATCTCAAAGTTGTTGCCAGCCCTGACGATCACATCCTGAGCGTCCTTGTGCCTCAGGCAGAACATGTCCGTGCTGTTGACTCGAATGACCGCGTCGCCCGCGCGCAGACCAGCCGCCTCGGCCGGCGAGCCGTTATTCACCTGGAACAGCCAAACACACGACAAACGTCAGTCTTAGCCTCGCGATCTCTCAAGACCCGCATGCGATTTCTATACGCTCGCTTCATTATGCATTTCATATTAGCCATCGACTCATCTTTATTTTTCCTCACTCGACGCGCGGGTAAACGACTCGTGATTCAGTTTTGCGCTCGCTTGTTTTTCCTTTCATGAATAATTATCCACTGAATCATCGATAGTGCGCGGGTGTTGATTGTTTGTCAAAGTTATCGCGCGAGAAAAAAAAAATAACGACGACGCACAAAGTGCATTTTTGCCAATGTCGAATTCTAAAAATATACATCACGCTTTGTACTCCACGTATAAAGAGAAAATATTATCGCAGGTGGTGCACATAAATACGTTAATATTGGCCTAGTTTTGATATTTCTCAATACCGAAAGATCAAAAGGAAGAAAGCTGCGCGTTGAAAGTTAAGCCAGGAAAATTATCGGCTTGTTTCCTCGCGTGCAACATCTCGGAACAAAGTGTCAACCGTAGATAATAGGCCGTGCGCGGTCCATAAAGAAAGCTGCAATTGCGAGGCTGGTTCAATTTATACGGGCGTGTTTACAAAAGAGGCCGACGGATGTATTTTCGGGACGATTCGATCAGCCGCCGTGTGGCGTAGCGGCTAATGAGAGTTCGGTGTCTCCGTGTATATAGCGTGTATAGCGCGTCCGATCTATTTTTACGGGCGCCGGATGCGAGAGAGAGAGAGCGCGAGAGAACCTCTATGTGTTATAGACTATACGAAAGACAATTTTTTTTTCGTCCATTATACACGCGCAAAAAAAGAAATTTATATCGAGTTGATGGAGTTTCGGCATCTCCGCGGGCACTTATCAACTTGGAAAATTGTTATGATTTCTCAGCTCTTTCGGCACACTTAGTTTTTCCCAAACAATTTATAGCCCCCATCGAAAAAAAAAAACGAAATCAATCCCTTGTCACTGTGTCTAGGGCGCCATACTCGTTTGTCTATCCAGACTGCTGTTGCTGCATCCGTTTGTTATTCTAAAACTTGCGCACGGGAGAGAGAGAGAGCTTGCACTCGAAAAGTAGCACTCGAGAGCAAACAGTGCATCGGGTTACCAAGCTTTTCTCTCTCTCTCTCTCTCCCTCGCGAGAAATCAAAACGGCATAGAGTCGAAAATTCTACATTGCAGCGCGTCGAATATTTCGCAATATATCCGGTTGTCCCCGATTTTCAGTTTCTCTCTCTCTTTAGCATCGGAAATAATTAATAGACGAGCAGCCAATCGCGCCGACACGGGGGTGGGGCCTCTCTCTTGCGCGACTCGAGATTTTCTATAAATAAAATGCGCGTGCGCGCGCGATTCATTAGCAGCCCCCCTGCAGACATTATCGTTCATCGATCGACGTTTTCTGCAAATTCATTCGGCGGCAATATTCAATTTGATAAGTCGAGAGAAAAAAAGAGGCAAGGCAAGAAAATTATCTCTCGTCGGTATTAAAAGGAAAGAAAAACAATGCGTATATACAATACTCGTTACAAACGAACAACGATAAATAATGCTTGGAATTCGAGCGCAAAATAAATCGGCAAAGGTACAACTATAGTTTATGTAACGTCTTGTGTGTGTGTGACTATGTGATGCATGTTACGTTGAGAGAGCGAGTGCGCGCAATTAGGCGACGCCAAGCTTATAGTTGTGTGCTGTGTGCGTGTGATGCAACGAACAACGACTACATATCTACTACCCACCCCCGCGTCGAGAGATCCTATTCCATCAAGATAACTCAACTTTACCAGATGCAATGTCGTCGTAAATCCGCTAGAGAGAGAGAAAGACACTCTGGCCGATCGTATCCACAAGATCTCTCTTTAGTTATTTGTATACGAGCGTACATCCGCTCGAATTAAAATTGGAAAATTCATCTTTTCTATTTTTTTCGGTGGTTTTATAAGCATTCGTCTTTCGGCGTTAGCACTTTATGAAGTCGGCGTGATTTTATGTGTTCTCTCTCTCGCTCTCTTCGTCTCACGTGAACCACCGAGCGATGTCGGCAACTCCGTGCTGTGCCAAATGTTTGCTTTATTTCTGTTCGCAGCCGAGTGAGTATATAGTTTGAAACGGCAAGAGAGCAGCTTTCGGATATGCACATTGTTGCTGACTTTATCGTCTTGATGGAGCCGCTAATGGAAGCGGCCTATAGAGTAAGCGAATTATGGGGTCGGAATCACAATGTTATGTATCAAATAATGCGGCCTTTATACGTCCTCCAACACTTCTCTGCTGGCATCATTATTTTCGCGAGCAAGAGATAATTTCGGGATAACGACGAATCGTTTCTTTTCGCGGCTCTTCGTTATTTATCGATACGTTCTCCAATTTCAACATTACACTTATATACTCTGCATCGAAATACGGTTATTATACCGAGAGATAATTTAATTCATCGGCCAAGACATCTCAATATTTAAAATAACCGTATTTCAAGTTAAACTAATTTTTCACGAGTACGCACACACATGTACATTTTTTTTTGGTGGGTAAGCAATATCGTTCGACGAGGCAAAAGAGAGAGCAGCGGAAACCGTTATAGGCAATAAAAGTCGTCAATGCACACGTGCACAGCACATCTTCGACGCAACATGGAGCCGCCAGTACACACGCAGCTGGACCACAGCCGTGGCGACCACGAAAATAAATTGCCGAACACCCGTACCACAGCACACAAAGGTTCAATGACTGCGCGGTTCAAAGACTGTTGCACTTTAATACTATCTTTAACGAGCACCTGCGTACATCCCTCCGCATATTCGTTTAACGCGCGCTCTCGCTTTATTTTTCTGCAATTAGGCGCACTAAATTGGGCGAATTGGCCAACTCAGGACAATATAACGTATATATCTGCAAGCGACACATCCGCGTGACAGGAAGACGAGAGAGAGAGAGAGAGGAGAGAAAGAGAGCTCTCAGAGTCAGGGTTAAACCTGTCGCGAGCCGTGGCTAAAAATAGCCGGCGAACCGGCTAAAAATAGCCGCGTGTGTGCGGTGCAGCATCCCCGCCGCGCATAATGCACATTCCCTCGTAATGCACAACGGTCATTATATACCCTACGATCTCTCTCGCTCTCGATCGAGACACCCCGCCAACGCTCCAGTATTCGTAAGTGTGTTTTCAGTATAACCTTGATTCGCGCATGCTATTATACGCGACTCGTTAATCATCGCGAGAACCTCGCTCTCTTACTCTCGTTATTACAATTAAAGTCAGCGCAGATTTATCTTAAAGTCGTAATTATTAAGCGAGAAGCGCGATAATTACTTTTACTGCTATGCATAACGCAGCGTTGTACGTACTGATTTACACGCCGCTTCAGCTTCATTTACATATATCCCCTTAATTCTCTCGGGTGAAAAAAAAAATCGATTAGTGTAATCCTTGATTTGAAACACGTAACGCAGAAGCTTCTGCTCGCACAGTACAGGATAAAACGAGAGAAAGACAATATTGTGATGTTTCGCTTGAAAAATTTATGCCTCTGTTTACCGAGTGTACTTTCGCGGATTTACGAGCGGAAACGTGGGAATAGGACGGGGGCCAAGAAGAGGCGTTTCCTTCCGCGTAATCGTAAAATCAAGCAGTGCGGCGTTGCTTTGGACCTCCAACTATTACTACTATCTGCTTGCTATATATACTGTCGTTCTCGTGGTTTTCTGTCTAGCTGCGCGGAAAATCGCCGGATGCTCGGCGGCGGCGACGACGACGACGCAAGGTGGTCTCGTTTTTCTGCGAGCTGAGACGCGAGAGAAAAAAAAAAAGCAGCAAAAGGGGGATGGATGCTTTCAAGGATCGAGAAGTGCACTTGGCGCGACGACAGTCGCCTGTCAGCCCATGGATTTCATTATTTCTCAGAGTGCGCTTTTTCTCTCTTTCAAGGTCGACATCGAGACTCTTCTAGCTTTCGAGTTGAAGGTATTAAAACGACCGGCGCGTGAGAATATTATTGCTCAAACAAAAATTAAAGTCAATACCAAACAGCAAACAAATCTATTTTCGTCGGACACGGATAAGATTAGAATAAGAAACTTCGGAAAAAAAAATTTTTCGACAGAGGTAAGAAGGATCTCAGACGTGAGTACGCGTCATCGGCAACACACCCACGCATGCAATCCAGCTCGAGCCTTCGTCTTCGACGTCATTGCAATGATGACAAAGTATATACCACGCATACGAAATTTCGAAAAAATCAAACGAGGCGCGAGCGCCGGTCAAAATCGAGAGACACAAAAAGTGACATCACCTTAAACGCGCTCGCGCGTTATCTCTTTTGCGTGATTAATCTTGCGCGGAACACGGCTTTATTGTTTGTCTCTCTCTCTCTCTATCTTTCTCTTGCGGTGTATATTAGGCTTATATTTAGAGCTGCTACTTGGCGCGCTGATTAATTGCAGATCGCCGACTCTCTACACCGCGATTATTATAGAATCATCGCGATAGCGTATATATATATGCAGCAGCGGCTCGTTAAGGCTTTTCTTCTCGTCGCAACGAAGCGCGAAAGCATTTGCTTTTGTTATAACGTGTTATGCTTCGCGTGCACGCGCGTATATAGCAGTAGACGCGCCGAGGATTGATGATGCCGCAGTGCTCGCGCGCCGGATTCGCTGCACAGATGGATTTTCGCTCCAGACGATTTCTTGCCGATCTTGTTGTGCAAGTCTGCCACTGATAAGGGTTTAATGAACGGGTAATTCAGTGGATAATTATTTGCTTGCACCTTTTCTCTTTTATTACGGTAGACACCGCCGCGTCGGGCTGATGATTGATTAATATTTCATTAGTTATATATATATACCTCGAGCAAGCTTGTATAATTTCTCGTGTAATCAGTCATCGATGTATATAATATACTTTGGCGTAATCGAAAGAACGGACGAGACGATAAGTCGTAATCGAGTATAAATGTCAGATTATTTTAGATGAAAATGCATTAAAAACACGTTGGACGCGTAAAGCGATGAAATATATCGTTTGAAGGTGAAATTGTTGATGCGCCGCGCGGAGAAAATTGGCCGGTAAATTTAAATTTATAGAATTTCCAGTTTAAATTATGGGGTCATTATCTATATATGTATCAGCTGAGCTGAACAAAAGGCATTTATAATTTAAAATAGCCCATAGTGCGGGTATATAATGCATCGTTTGCGATGGCCGCTGTAAAACCACAAAATTGAATATAAATCACCGGAGCATAACGCCGAACGAATAGCAATCACGAAGCGGCCGGGGCTCGCGTTTTATTATTTACGAGAGCTCAACAGGAATTAATTAAACTATTGAATCTCTCCCTCGCGGGGAAGACAAAGAAAGAAAAAAAAAAGAAGAAGAAGAAGAGCTTGTCGATCGACTGGCTTCTCTTCCGGTGGCGGCGCGTCAGCGAGTGAAAGGTAAAAGAAGTTTTGCACGTGTACAAATTTTGCGAATCAAATAAACAAGTCGCGCGCGGGAGTCATTACGAAACAATCGTGCGGCATTCGGCAGATATCGCGAGTTGTTCCCAGAAGAGAGAGAGGAGAGAAGCGCCCCGCTATGCATTGCAAAGATACACACATACACATACGAACGTCCAGGAAGCAGTGCATGCAGTGTGTATGTGTGTACTGCGAGCAGCGAGGTCAACGGCATTTCGCAGCGGGCGCCAGGATATGCGGGAAAGGATCATGAATGGGAGCCTTTGATTTCATTAACAACATATAGCTGCGCGACAATGCCAAACGCTATAAGCACATCCTACCTAGGAGGTCTCTTCCCTTCCTCCCCTTACTTACTTACTTACTCCGCGCTGCGCGCCTTTTGTCGGGATATGTTTATTGCAGCTTAGATTGTTTACCGTTATATACATCTGCTACTTTTTTTCTCTCTTTTTTTTTCACCGCAAATGAATGTGTCATTAATTTGGCACGCTGACTATCCGATTCTCAAACAACACATGTTTTTAATTTTCCTTCGAGCGTAAATTATACAAATATTAATAGTAAACATCCTCGTGGTGATTCAAGGTGTCCCGACGTCCGGAGAATTTAATTTATGCAATTTAGAAAATACCGCAAGTTCTCCGACAAATTGCGCTATAATATTCGCTCGAAGCGACATTCGAAATGGCAATTTCACCGGCTTTTCCGTTTTTTTTTCGTTTGTTTACAAATCGTTGTCTATACAAAGATTTATGGGCGAAAATTACGCTGCATTTTCCAAATCGCTCGGCAACCTGTTGACACACACGCCACTCATAAACGTCGCACGTCGACAAGAAGAAGAAGAAGAAGGAGAAGAAGAAGGAAGCTCGCATCGTCTCGAAAGATTAATAGTTGTCTCTCTTTCTCTCTCCCCTCTTATATATCGCGTCACGCAAATATTTACCCGGTTTCGCGTGAACGACGTGCATTGAAGCGGCTCAATATCAACTTGGAGTGCACGATGATAAACGAGCGTGCACTGCACATACGCGCCTCTGCTTGGAAAGTGAACCGCGCACGCGCTCTCGTATATATGCTATATAATCAAGATGATTTTTCAGTCACAAATGTGTGTGTATATATATACGAATTAATACGTAATGATATTACAGATGCGCGTGGGAATTCGGCTCTGAATCATCGAAAATTCTCTGCTGGCTTATGTTATACGTCATTGCGTCCGTTATGTATATCTCTCTCGGTTTAGGAAAATTCCTCATCTGCTCATCGTTAATCTCTATATACTCTGCTTTTCCATTCTCTCCGATGAAGGAGATATAGCGGGATCCTCGATATCGCGCAGGCTATATGCCTTCTTTTTCGTTCGGAGCGATTGTGTAATTGGAATTTTCGGAGATAAACTTTTTTTTTCGTACGTTCGACATTGTTTATTATCGAAAAACAATTAAAGATGCTCTTATCGAAGAAATTCCGCTACGGTTATCAGCATTTGTTTCAAATTTACTGCGATGAGAATTAAATTTCATTATCTTTACTGTCAAACATAAGTCAATCAACATAATCAATCTTTATAGAATATCACTGAGAAACGAAAAGTTCAACTTCACGCCTAAGGTAATTTCCCACATTTCCCATAGATGACACAACTCCTGGAAGTGAGAGTAGTAGCTCTCGCGTGGATTGATCACCGAAAGGGAACAGTGACGCATATACAGACTCGATCGAGAGAAGAAAGAAAAAAAAGCGTATCCACGAGTAAACTATAGCATATGTGATGAATGCACTGCACGCGAGCGAGCGAGCGCGACCGAGAGAAAGAGAGAGAGAGAGAGAGAGTACAGTAGTATCTTCATTCGTACTTGCGCGCAAGCGGCAGATTCGATTCCCAGAAAGCTAATGACCCTCATTAATAATGCATTGAGCAATGGTAAACACGAGGAAATGCTAATTAACTCGCGAGGATCCCGCTCCCGCTTTTCCGCTTCTATATACTCGCAACGATAACAGGCGCTCTTTTATTCGCGATCGCTCATCGTCTCTCCAAGATTTATTAATTAAATCTCGCGGGGATGAGTAATCTCGAGATTTATTTCTCTTGATGAATCGTATCGTTTCGAGAGAGAGAGACAGAGAGAGAAAAAAATATCGATTTTGCATATTTTCTCTTTCTTAATTATTCCACGGCGAGATGAGTCACGATCGAACGGGAAATCGAAGATGAAGATGACGCAAAAAATAAAAAGCGAAGCGTTCGTGAGGCCAGCGAAAACATGATATTTCAGACACGCACGTATGTATGCATCACACACCTCGCGAGAGCGCGCGCGGGAAGGCTGAAAAAGAAGAAATGTTTTGCCGCGAAAAATCACGAGCGCGACATCGTAAATCCTAATTTTATCACGCCTGCCTGAATAGAAGAATGTTATTTTTGCAAGAGCGCGCGACCGTGGATTGAATCATCGACTTTGTCACATAGAGCGCGAAAAGTGAAAAAAAAAGAAGAAAAATATCTTCAGAGAGGAATGTGTACCACAGAGGCGTAATGCAATTGTTCAAACGATTCGTTATGCGGGTGCGGTGAAAATCGATGATTCAATGGCGTTGGATGTGCATCCTTTGATGCCCCACTATATATAGGTATTTGTGTAAAGTCCAAAGAGTCTCATCCACAGCTGTAATAACATGCATGGAATGCTCGGCTTTTCAGTTTTCTGTTTTTTTTTTACTCATCATCGATTTCAATATGCTCTCTCACCAATGAGATACTTTGTTGGAATATAAATTCTATTGATATTGCAATTATCGGCAGAAATGAAAGTTTCCTCGGCGCGGTGTTCGCCTCGAAAGCGAGTGAGAGAGAGACCAGTTTTCAAACATATAAACACAGACACATACACGCGCTTGCCTCCGAGAATAGATCTTTGTGATGACGATGATCTTTCCACTGTGTGTGTGTTGCGAGCAGCGCGTTCAAACATCCATTAACTATACTACTGCGACCTAAGCTTTCTTTTTTTAGAGTGCCAAAAAAGCATTTAAAACTCTTTTTTTATACCCAGCCGCCGATAACTCGCAAGCTTTGATCGAGCGAAAATTATTGTCGTGCCGGCTTTTAGTATAGTTATTTTTATTTGAGATTGACCAGGTATACATATCGTATCAAAGAAAAGAAGATCGCGCAGGTTGGTTGTTTACGATCGCGCGCGAGAGACAGAGAGAGAGAGAGAGAGAGAGAGAGAGAAAAGCTGTGCGTGTAGATGTATTTTTACGACTTTTCTATCTGTGTCATTGTATTTCGGATAGTCGTAAACGCGAAGTAATTGGGACTCAGCGGCGGCGGATTTAACAGAGCGCGCACTTGTGTGCGTGCGTGCAGCATGGCGCTTTCGCGCGTCTATTCGCCGCGCGCGGCAAAATATTTACCGAAAGCACAACTTACTTTCAAAAATTTTCTCGGAACATCCTGTTCCATTTTCTAATTATATACGCGGCTATCAATCAGTTTTACTGCTGCAATAAAAAAATCTTGCACTCGAATCAGGTTTCGATCGATTTGAATATTTTATAACGTAATACGTATTTACGTAACGCGCGTCTTACCAAACTCGACTATTTCTACTTGCGTCGCGATCGTGTCTCGTAAAGTATATATCTACCGCGGAAAAGCCATTTCCTCGCGAGCGTTATCGCGAATTTCCCGCTCGTCGACAAAGCGCGTAATCGCGGGCATAGCAAAAGCTAGTTGAGATGCCGCTTCGGAAGTGCGATAAGGCAAGAAGCGAGGACAAGGCTGAAAAATGCATGTAACGTAAAACAAAGCGAGGAACAAAAGAGGAGACGGTGTGCATCCCACGCCCCTGAACTTGCACCGTGGAACGCGCGCGCACTCACCTCTTCGCTCTTATCGCACTTTTATATGCTCCTCGCTCTGTTTTCAACGCCTCGGTACTGTTACACTCTCGCTCCTCGATAAACCGGCATTTTTGCCTTATCACCCTACACATATGAACATCTTCCCCCCCGCGCGCGCGTACACACGTGAGTTGTTGACATTTTTCCAGATAAAGTTATACTCGCCGTCGATTTTGGTAATTCTCGCGCGAGCAAAGGAATGCACATGCGGAGAAGGTCGCAGCCCTCGTTTTTTGGCACACTTCCCGTGTGTGCGTGCGATGTATGTTGCATGAATCCGATCGATGGGAATTTTCGAGAAACGATCGGTTAATTCGCTATAATTCAGAGACACACCGCAGGGACATTGCCAAAACTGCTCGGACAGGTGCGATACACTGTTGTTGCATGATATTCGCGTGATTTATCGACGCAGACTTCTGGCTTTTGTTTGCCGAACAGCTGTATCAAATTTCAGATTGCGATATTCTATTTTCATTTTGATCGATTGTAAAAAAAGAAGAATATTCTGTTTTGTTTGCAGGCTCGAAAGGCCGGAAACGCGCGATGATTTCACGAAGAGTTGTAAAATTTTCGACGACCTATTAAATCTATACTAAAAAGAAATTCTGCGGCCAGTTTTAGAACTTTGAAAAGGAAAAGAAGGAATGTTTTTTGGTGAAAATTTGGCATAGCGAAATAAAGGTGTGCTCGGCGCGCAATGGGCTTAAGGCATAGGCGTGCGAAGCGGAGCTTGCGCGCGATATTTTTATAACCGGCAGGAGCGAGCGCGTGTAAAAGCTCGTTGGAGTAGCCGGCAGTAGCAGCCACAGCAGCTTGCCTCGCTCTCTATTAATATCTACAGCCAGGCCTTCTCACTCTCACTCTCTCTCTCTCTGTATACGATCTGCGTGGTACACGTGAAGCTTTCTCGGCCGGCTATGCTACAAGCTGCGCTCGCGATTTTTGCCGACTTGTTGGAAATTTCGATTGCCAACTCATTTCAATTTTCCCAGAGAACGAAATGAACAATTATTTTTCGCAAGCACATTCCATCGTCGAGACTTGTTGAAATAATACGAATACGATTGATTTTATCATCTCAACAAATTCTCATGATTTTGTAAAAAAAAATACACACGATTGCCGTTATATAGTTGTTGCAAAATGGAGCTAATTGTCTTACTGAGAAACTCGCGCTGTTATAGTGCTCGAAGGCGTTTCAGCCTCGCGGAGAGAAATGTTTGTTGGTCCAGAGTTTGGGTGTTCTGAATGGGCTGTATTTTTAGAGTTTGACAGATGTCTATGCTTATTTTGTTCTCTTTCTCTCTTGCGGTTCTCTCTCTTTCTTGCGTAATTCACGCGTGAGAGAATGAACGATTGTTTTCAGGGTCTTATTTATCTCTTTGCGTTATTTATGCTTTTTTTTTCTTCTCAGTCGTACACACTTGTAAACAACTTAAAAACCATCAAACTCTCGCGGCTACGCTCGCGTAAACATCGAAACTCGTATACATAATCCGAGGATATAAGCAGCAAATGAGATAGCTCGAAATGGAAAATTAAAATTCCTCAGCATAAATTAAACTAGCAAATACGTTGTATATATATGAGGTGAGCAACCGTCGATTTTCCACGGGTGTCTCGCGTGTTTTCACCTTCGATTTCACGCGTGACACTCCAAGGCGCATCTCAGATCTCTCTCTTTCTCTTTCTTTCTCGCGAAGTTGTCTCGTTTATTTCTGGTAAGAACGAGCGAGCGAGCGAGCGAGCGGACTCACGGAAGGTCGGCCTTTCGAAAGTGCGTCTTCGCGCGCGCGAAAAGCGCGTCTCTGTCTCTCTCCTGCGAAGTCAACGGCGGCGGTGGCGGCGGCACACACCCGATGACCCTGACCAGTCTGCAGCAGCAGCGGCTGCAGCAGCTAGTAGTCTTGAGGAAAAACGCGCGCTGTGGCGGCGAGACAATTTGCCGGTGGATTTACGAGCGACGCCTGTCAAAAACTGTAATTACCCGTGTGTATACGTGTGTGTGTCAGGCCAAGCCAATTTTTAGCCCGAAAAAACAAGGCGAAAAGCTCTCCCGCGCGCGCGCGGAAAAATATATCAGTGATGAACGAGCTTAAGTCCCCCGCTAATGTTTTTCTCTCGACTTTGATTTTTATTTATCCCCGCTCTCTCTCTTTCTCTCTCTCGCGCGCGCTCAAGTATGCCGCGAGAAGCCCTTGACTCGTCTCTCTCTCTCTCTCTTCTTCTTCTTCTTCTTCTTCTTCTTGGTCGTCATCTTTTTCTTCTTTTTCGTCGCGCCGTTTTAGGCCCTTGCACACACATACACTGCCACTGCGTGAATCTTGATTTAAAGTGACGATGGAATTTTGCCTTTTATTTTCGCGAACACACCGCGCGCGCGACGGCAGCCACAGCAGCAGCAGCAGCAGCAGCAGCTGTTTTATTTCATTTTTCGCATTTCTTTTAATGACCGCTTAAATGCTCGGCACGCCGCTCTCTCGCTCTTTCTCTCTCTCTCTCTCTCTCGCAAATTATTACTCGCTCAGTTCATTAGCGTTTTATTGCCCGAAAAAAAAAAAGAAACACACAAAACAAAATCTTTTACGCGCGATATTCATCACTGCGCCTGCTTTAGTCCAAATCAATTTACGATATACCGAAGAAAACCAAAGCTCGCTATTTATCACGATATAATCACGAGAGCGCGAGAGAGAGAAGAAAAAAAGAGAGTAACTAATGGATTTCAAGCTGTAGATCCGCTTTGCAGAAATCCGAGAGAGAGAGAGAGAGAGAGAGAGAGAGAGAGAGAGAAAAAGAAGAAGCAGAAGAATTTTTTGCTCGAGCAGATTAGTGACAGATCTCGAAAGAATCCAGCCTAGGTAGCGGCGCGGGGGCTATTTTTACAAACAGTTGGCCGAAAAAGAATACTTTTGCACACGCGAAAACGCGACGTGCGCTTTGACAAAAAGTCGAAACAGCCGCGAGCGTGAGCTTAGGAATCCGAGCCAAGAAATCGCCCACACACTCGGTAAACAAATGTCGCGCGCGCGGCCACACGTATAATCGATTACGAGATCTAAAAACTTTCGTTTTTTTTTTCTTTCTTTTTCTGCAGACTCTCTCGTACAAAAGAACAATACCGTGTGCACACACACACACACACACACACACGAAATAGTATATACGTTTTAATAGAGCCGCAGTCTACCCCTCGTAACTCGACGACTAAACGCGCCATCGTAAAATCGCGAAATTTACATGGCTCGTATAATACAAAGAGGGAGAAAGAGAGAGAGAGAGAGAGAGAGAGAGAGAGAGAGAGAGAGAGAGAGAGAGAGAGAGAGAGAGAG
>JAWWMK010000008.1:1983016-2007750 GCA_035047105.1 Galeopsomyia nigrocyanea
AGAGCGTACCCTCAGTTTGAATATTTCAAAAAACGCTACCGAATTAAGGCACTTTTTTTGTGGAATTGGCCATATACTCACTTTGAGGGTTTACAATTCTTCCTCACTCGACGACGACCGCTGCGAATTGCTCGTATAAGCTTCGTTTATTTTGATGTTTCATTGACGCAATCTCCTTGATTCAAACTTCAGTGCGATGCGACTTTGCGTGTGCAGCAGGCTGGTTTTTGGTTATACTTTATTTTTGTAAATATATTTGTATATTTTTTTTATCGCGAAAATATCGTTCGTTATTCCATATACTCAACTAATTTGGAGGAAAACCGAGCATACAAAACGAAATCGATGTTTTTGAAAAAATTTGGTAAGATATTCGTTGATGTGTAAAATCGCCTTGCGATTTAATTGCTATACGTTTGTACATAGGGTTGTTGTGAAAAAAAAAGCTCGTAACTTATGTATACGAGTGTGTTACTATATATCCAACGGCGTTTACCAACGATGCCGCGAAGTGATACCAAGGTAACGAAGTAATCCGCCGAAGCGAACAATCAATAATATTGTAAGTATGCTAGACACGTTGTTGTGTATATAATAAGGCTCTTCTTATCCTATCGCGATTACTTATTATTTCATTTCTAAAAATACGCGTTTTATTTCTTTCTTTTTTTAATGCACAACTGATATACGTAATTGCGATATATACGTCGTATAATTAACAAAATAATTATGCATCATTTAATGGTGTGTGAGGTTTGAATAAGTATGTAATTGGGGAAGTCGTGCGCGCGCGGTTATTATATAATACACATACGAAGTTACAGGTGGATTGTATATCAATAAACGAAACGCATGGTCTAAAAAAAAGATTAGCCAATAATTTTATGAAAAAACTTGGAGTGATGCAGAAAATTATAATTTTCTGCATCACAAGTTTATGTGTATTTGTGTGTGTGTGTGTGTGTGTGTGTGTGTGTTTTTACGACCTATATAACAAACAAAAAATAGAAAATTTACAAATAAAAATCGTTTTAAAATAGTATAATCGTAATAAATATTTGAGAAATTATAACAAAAAGTTCTCCAAAAATATAGTCGTATTTTTAGAGCAGCAATCGAGACCAACACAGCGTCAGCATAATAAAGAATTGTAAACCTTGAATTCCAGCCGAATAAAAAAAAAGCATTGCACGCACAAAAATATAAGCATCAATCGTACGAAGAAGTCACATTGGCGTGCATTGGCGGCTGCGAATTTTCGATGCCGAACAACCTACCTAATCACGTGCATATATCCCCCCACCTGCATCGCACAGTCGTCAAAGTCCGTGTGGCCGCCCCACTCGAACGCGATTTCGCCGCAGGTCGTAAAAACACACACACACAAATACACATAAACTTGTACATATTTTCCACTGACGGCGGCGCCTGCGTATCGTGGCGCGTGGTGTACGTGCGTCAAGCATCCAAGCATCGTTCACTTACGTGGTGTTCAAGCAGCAGCTTCGCCGTCATTGTCGCCCATATAATCGCGCATAATATAGGCAGGCAGTGTACAACATCATGCGATCAAGAACGAATCGCATATACTAGTGCGTGTGGCTGCGTTGCGTGTGCATGTGTGTATATATATGTGTATGTGCCAGTTGACAAAAAGAAAGGAAATTCTTTATATTGCACGAGCAAAAGACTAGATTGTAATCAAACTTAATCGCTTGTAAGAAACGAGGAAACGTCGTGTATTCTGGAAACTTCGTGGGAATCTTTTTCGTACGAGTGCGCCCCTTGAATAGAACGAGAGCGAAAGAGAGAGAGAGAGAGAGAGAGAGAGAGCAGTGCAAGAAGATGGTGACCAGTACAGAGGAACAGCCAGGCCCGTCCAACAATCCTCCCAATGCTCAGGCCGAGGAGAAGGAAAAGGACGATCGTATGTTCGAGTGCAACATTTGCCTCGACACAGCCAAAGATGCCGTCGTCAGTATGTGCGGACACTTGTTTTGGTATGTTATTATCTACTCTCTCTTTCTGCATATATGTATATGTATATAGTCCAATTATCGGAGCAGACGTAATCGTTCGATTTTATTACGTCTATCTTGATTTCAGCTGATATTAATAAGCGTAGTTTTTAAAAATATCCAAGTACGTAGCTAGGATGTGCTTTAAATTTAGTGTCGAGTCATTTTCGAAACAACTACAGTTATGCTAATTGTATCGACGTTATCACAGTTGAGACTTCTTGATTGATGATTGTGCACTGAAAGAGAAATGTTTTGCCCATTACAGCTGGCCCTGTTTACATCAGTGGCTGGAAACACGTCCCACAAGACAAGTTTGTCCTGTTTGCAAAGCTGCTATCAGCAAAGAAAAAGTTATTCCGCTCTATGGTCGTGGAGCTACAAAACAGGAGGATCCAAGGTTCTTGTCAATATTTCTCTTGATTACAAGTGCAATTAGAGTGTAGATAGCTGACTGTCTTACTTTTTGTTTACTATCAGGAATAATGTTCCACCACGTCCGATGGGACAGAGATCAGAGCATGAAGCCAATATAGGCTTCCCTGGTTTTGGATTCGGAGATGGCAGCTTTCACTTATCTTTTGGTATTGGTGCATTCCCATTTGGATTTTTCACTTCTACTTTTAATATTGGTGATCCAAGACCAAGTGCAGGTAATTTTTACTTTTCATTGACAAACATTATTACTATTATTATGCGAGTGCTCCAAAATAGTGGCATGAACTAATGTTTGTAATATTTCTTGCAGCACCTCGTGGAAGTCCCCAGTTTGAAGAAGACACGTTCCTGTCAAAATTGTTTTTGTGGTTGGCATTTGCCTTCATTGTTTGGCTACTCTTGGCATAACATTAGTTCCAGGGCGTGATTCCTGGACGTGTAAGTCTGCTCATCCACTTCTTGTACTAATACATCGACTTTTTCCTGTATATTTTAAGAAAAAAATTTTAACAGTGGAAAGTTTTGTTGTGCGTTAATGTCGTAGCAATTGCGTCTTTTTATCGAACACAATATTTTGAATGATATTACTTACTGTATAACAACGTCGTTGCTTATAAGTAAAAGAAAAAAAAGGAAAAAAAAATCATACCCATCGACGTGAATTTTTACGTGAAACCTTGAGTGCTGTTGACTGAAATTTTTCAAACTAACTCGAAGGTTTTAAAAACAGTCGTTGATTTTTAATAACTGCAATAAAAATGAAAAAAAAGGCCGCGTAATTATTTTATTATAATTATTTGCACATATTGATTTGTTGCCTTATGTTATATGTTTAAAATTTTAATGACTTGGTTCTGGAGGCACTACTAATTATTTAAGTATATGTATATAAATGCCCTTAGCTACACGAAGTATTTGTCAATCATATTGAAAGTGTAGATTTACATACTTTAAAAATTATACTTTACTATTGCCAAAGCAGTTGTCGCTTTACTGTAAGGCACCTAATCTGTATATAATTTAGTTTTTAAGAAACTTCAAGAATTTACACTCTTGATTTGGTAATTGAGAGTCTTTGATGATTAAAAGGTGTATGATAAATAACTAATAAGTTGTAATACGTTAGTATTACAATAGATGTAGTATACACATTCATCATGCATACTCTGTGACATAAAGTACATCACTATAGTAAATGATAGAATTTTTTGTTTTTTTTTTAACATGAAAAAGGAAGAACACATAGACAAAGGGACTAGTTATAAGTAATTTATGATTTCTTTATTCACTCAAGATACACGCATACAATAAAATTTACATTATTTCGAAAATTGTAACACTGTTTTTGCCTCAATCAACCGACTGCTTTTCTTCAGTTTTACATTCCGTGCAAATCATTGCACTGAGACGGTATGTTTTTTTAAAATTATATCATGAAATTCTTTGTTAATCGAATAATTCGAACAAACAAGTTAAGACTGTCTCCAGATTACAGCTGCCTGCAATGTTCCAAGATTTAACTGACAACACTGCAAAACTTTTTTTTTTCTTACAAACTGCATTTGATATACTAAGTGGACGTTAGTCGCAGCAGTTTACTTTTTGTCATGTTAATTCGTCAACAATTTTCTCGTGGCGTTGCAATTTTACACACTACTTGTAATTTACATCTACTTTGTTATCTAATACTGAGTAAAAAAAAAAAAGAAAAAATTCTCGAAGAAATATCGTTTATCTTCAGTACAACTCATACTTGTCGGCTTGTATCAAAGTCCCGTTAAAAAACCTCTATGTAAAATTTTTGTTATTGTTTGTTAATACTTTTGTGCATTTTATAAGAAAGTGTAAAATCATATGTAAAAAATAAATCGCATAGTATAAAAAAAAAGAATTCTTGCTGATTGCATTACGAGTGTGAGTATATTATAATCTCTTGCAGATCCACAGTGTGAAAAGAAGAAAAGAAAACAAAGCACACTACCCAAACTCTATGCCTTAATTATACACCGAGCACCACGAAAAAAGTCTATCTATTATATGTACACGCGATTGGACGTGAAACGTTGAAATATTATTGCTGCTTTAATTCTACGGACAGGACAGAGATTTTACAGATAGGAAAAAAAAAATAATCAGGCCACTCTACTGACAGCGAGCAGAATAAAGTGTGTGAAAAGTATAATATATATAAGAGAGAAGAGATAGAGAGACAGTTTTAGTTGAGAAATATTATAGTGCACGACACGAAAAAAAAAACGTTTGCGCGCTTTTTTGCGTACCTTTATTACACGATTTGCATTGTGATGGATGGTAGGTTTTTTTTTTGTTTTTTTTTTGTGTACGCAATTGCGTTCTCGATTACTAGTGGTTTTATCACAGATTGCAGCTCCATCGAGAGGAGAGCTCCTATATGCACTCCCCTCGGTCTACGGTTTATTTATTTACTTTTTTTTTCAAACGAACAAAAAAAAATATTACACGTTAAAACTCAAAAATGCTTCTTTTTTTTTCTCGGGTGCCTCTATACGTTTGTATTACATCTGTGTGTTACGTTCTTTTTTTTTTATTTTGTGCGGCTTGCGTGCGCTTATTATTCAATTGTGGATCAATTTTCTTTTCTTTTTTTTTTTCGTTCACGCGAATTCATAAATCTAAGGTGGATTTTGAAGGATTTACATCTCGTCCTTGGCTGCTGACGACGAACGTTCGAATCCCTTGGACACGAGTAGTTCATTGCACTCATCTCGCGACAATTCAGCCAGTGGCAGTCGTTCCACTTCCTGTGTTTGAAAACAATGAATGAAAAATGTTTATTAAAATATTGATGCGTAAGTTTCAAAAGGTAAAGCTAGTCGCGCTCTTTTCAACTCGACAGTGCAAAATAAATGCTATTGAAATAATTATATGATAAAATGGAACCGTTTCTACGACTGAAATAATGACACGGTATATACGAAAAAAAAAAAAGAAAGTTTATAATAGCAGTTGGATAAATTATCAAGTATTGCTTTACCTCGTCGTGGTGATCGTAGAGAACCAATTCTGGAGGTTCACCTTGGATGTGCTTGTACTCGACATTTTCACTGAAATTTTTTCATTAAGGAAAACCTTCGTTTTCATCAACTGATCTAAGCAAAAAATTATTATTGATAATCCATCAAATCGACTCACACGATTCAACATTCATTTTTTTTTTTTTTTGTTGCAAAGGATACTAATAAGGCAGATCCTCGAAGATGAACTTTCTGACATCGGGCAATCGATTCAACTGACAGCCCTTGCAGCTCTGCAACCATAGCGAAGCAAATAATTATGAAAAAAGAAAAAAAAAGAGAGAACTCGTATATGCTTTTTCTTCGTCTTCAACGGCAGCTGCAAAACACTTACCTCAACAACCGCACGAGAATATTTGGCTTGACTGGCAAAAGCGACGCTGCACAGTAAAATCGTCAAAACGACGAGTTTCATGGCGAAATGCATCGTCGTTTTAACAACAAAAGGAACAAAAAAGCCGAGCGATAGAACGCCGGAACAATGGGTGACAGGAGAGAGAGAGAGAGAGCCACGTACTTTTACACACACATAGACTGCGCCGCGTGGGTGTGCCGTCGTGATCATCTGTTTCCAATAGGGCTATGTGGCGCCGTCGCCGTTCGACACTCGCACAGCTGATCAATACAGCGACTATACCTATCATCCTTTTTTGTGTGAAAAATTAATGTTTGTTTTTTTTATCGTTTTAATTTGGATTTAAACTGGTTTCTTTTTTTTCCTCATTAACTCGTGCTTTCGGATCGAGAATTGGATTTTACGGCAGTGTGTGTTGACTCTCGTGGTTGTGCCGGGATAAATTTGAATACGATAATTTGCAAGATCATCCGTGTGATTTAATATGGATCGACAAGATTTTATGCGAGGAATTACGTGTTATCTTAGATTATCGTTCTCTCATCGTCGATCCGTGTAATATATGCTAATGATAAACAAATCATATGTGCATTTTTAATGAGGCTTTCGTGATTTGTATTGGAAGTTCAACCATTATCCTTCCTAATTAAATAGTCAAAATATTCATGTCCTCTTTTTCTTCTTCGCTACCACACGGCAGAATGATGCATTAATTAACGGCGAAAAAAGTAGTTTTGTTTGCCGAGCTCTCGATGGCTTTGGACTTGGCGCGCTCGTGTGCGATAAAAACAAAATTGGATGATAAAGGGCATTGAAAAAAAAAAAAGAAAAGTCAACGAGCAGACAATTCAATATATAGCAATGACTTTATTTGGCACGTGGGCGAACGCACGTGCGCCGAGCGACGCCGAAACGATTCTACTGCTGCCAGTATTATAATTGTGTGATGCGTCAATCTCTCTTTTTTTTCTCTCGAAATTTACAAATAGAAATAAAAGATAATTGATGCCTTTTCACGTTCAACTGTCGTTAGGTCTATTTATGAAATTTAATTAGCTTTCTTTGATACACAGTTGTCAACGCGATTAGAACAAATTACAATACATATGTATAATTCGTTAGTTTGAATTTGTACTAGTTATAGATGCGTATTACTATAGTTTCTAATGTTTTTTTTTTCAACAAAGATTGGTTTGAAAAGCTAATTAGTAACACGCTTCATTGCGTGATAAACACTTTGAAAATTAAGCGTTAAAAAATTAGATTTAAATAAGAGTAAAAGATTTTAATGCGCGTAAACGTCGAAATAAATGTAATTTCTTTAGACATTTAAAGAATATCTTTTGGCTGAATCAATATCGGTGATTAAATTCAAACTATAAAGAACAGGTTATTGTCCTCGAAGAATAAAAAAAGAATGAAATATTAAGACATACATCCTGTTAACTATAATTATATCTAGAACTACGATTGACGATGGAGTTATTTTAAAAAATAAGCAATTGATGGGTAAACTCTGCACAAGTGTCTTTTTACAATATTGGCCTTGTAAAAAAAAATAGCAGCATTAAAAGGCCCAAAGAAAGTAAGAAGAAAAACCAAAGAAATGGTTCGTAACGCGCGAACACAACGAAGAACGTTACTCGATCAGTTCGACACTCTCTATCGGTTCGCACGGAGGTGGAGGCGGCGAGGGCACAATCAGCTCATCGCCAACGACCTCGTCGTCGTCTTGCAGCAAGAAATCCACTTGTACTTCCTCTTCTCTCGCGGCCTCCGGTGGTAACGTAGCCGAATGGTCGTTTTCGTGCTGCTTCAGATGATCCTTTAAAGCGAAAGCTCGTCCGTACGAGGCGCCACAGATGTTGCAGCTGAATTTCAAATTGTTGTCCTTCTTGTGAGTCTGCATGTGCGAGCGAGCCGCGTAGAGCGAGGCGAACGGTCGCGAGCACTCGGTGCAGCGGAATGGCTTGGTGTGGCTGTTCTTGTGACCGGCCAGCTGCACCCGAGTCTTGAATGTTTTCGGGCAGTACGGACAGGTGTAAGCGCGCTCGTCGCCGTGAGTCAGAAGGTGATGGTTGTACACGGAGGATGCCTTGAAACGCTTGCCACAATGCTGACACTCGTACGGTCGGACACCGGTGTGAGTACGCATGTGGAGAGTTAAGCAATAGGACACTCGGAATGTTTTACCACAGACCTAGGGTGCGAAGAAAAAAAAATTGTTATTTGTTTGACCAACGGGATGGGACTAGGAATAGTACGAAATTGAAATACCTCGCAAATATGCGGCTTCTCTCCTGTGTGTATCCTCTCGTGCTTAACTTTCTCGTGAGGTCTCGTGAATCTACGACCGCAGTGCTGACACTGATAAGGCTTTTGAATGGCAATCTCTTCGTCTGCTCTCTCGCTGCTAACTATTTCACTTGCCGAGGTATTGCCATCCAATATCGGCTCTACGGGATCTTGTATATCAGGGATTATAATATCATTGGACGATCCGTGCAAAGGATCGACAATTAAATCGGCATGAACTGCCCTGTGCATTTGCAAGCTCTGCTCGGAATCGAATTTCCGATTGCAAATAATACAAGTGATCGAGTCGCCTTCGTGCGTGGCCATGTGCGCTCCTCTGTACGCTTCTGCGAGAACTTTTCCTGAAAGATTTTATCGTTCAGTAACGCTGTTAATTTTTTTTATCACGATTAATATGATGTAAGTAAAATTAATTAAATACCGCATTCGGTACACTCGAATTTATCCTCCTCGACCGTGCCCTCGGGAGCGTCGACGTGACGCGACTTGACCGGCTGATGCATCCTCCTGTGCAGTTGTAAGCTTTTGTGCGTCAAAAACTCGGTTCCGCAAATTTGACACAAGAAAATTTTTAGAGGAGGATAGTCGTTCACCTCCCGATGAGTCCTCATGTGCGCGTGCAATGATCTCACCGAATTAAAGGTCAAGTCACATTTCTCACAACGATTGGTCACTTGAAAGCAATTGTGAACGCGAAAGTCGGTCAACTTGGCGAACTGTCCTAGGCACTGATTACATCTGTACATTTTCGTCGGGGCAACTGTTATACTCTTATCTCTGACCTGAAATCCATTAGATACGTATGTACATATTTGGTGAATAAGGCAATTATAAATAAAGTATTGAAGAGATGAATTTACTTTGACGCCCTCGACGTTGGAGAAAAATTTTTCGATCATTGGAGCTTTTGTCGATGACAATGTAACTGGTGACTTATCCCAAAATCTTTCTATTTGTACAACTTTTCGGGTAAACGTCCTCCCGTCACTGTCGATGCACTCTTCAGTTCTCAATGTGTTCATCGATTGCCTCTGTCTTAGAGCTGGTCTGATAATGTTTGTTGGTGACACTTTTGACGACGTGCCTGCGTTTGTATTTGTAATACGAGTAGACGGCAACGATGGCTTTGAAGTAGATGTTTCTATTTCATTCAACTGTTGCTCGTTCATTTCTAACACTACTTCCTCTCCGTGATGGTGATCCCTCAAGTGGTCCTTTACATTGGTAAAACTTATTCCACATGCACTGCAACTGAACATAACATCTCCGTCTCCCTGTGGAATAAAGAAAATGACGTTTATGTTGCTTTTCAAGCACATTTTGTAAATCAATCATCAAGTTACTTTTATGGGAACACAATTGAAGTAAATAGAGTCAATGAAAGATTTTTTACCTGATCTTCAACATTTTCTGTTTCTTCTCTAGACTCTTCTTCAAGCTCCATATCATCCATTTCCGAAAATTGTATGTAAGTTTGCTCGTTATCGTCAAACATTTCTGAATCATCTGATATATTGGGCATGGATACTTCTTGTTTTGCAGAATGTATCTGCTCTTTTTGATTTGTTGGATCGGAAGATACACCAATTTCTGTATCATCTTCTACGTGATTCATCATAGCCTCTTTAGAATGGGATATTGCATTTGCGGAACTTGATTTTTCCACGACTTGAATATCACCTGAAAATTATATATTTTTAAATTGAGTATTTGTGAATAAACATTATACATTAGTGATAACATAAAGCAATGTAAAACTGGTGTTCATAATAACAAACCATTTTCATCTACTTGTATTGTTCTTCCTTCACCGATAATCATAACTCCATCTTCATTGACTGTAGCTAAAAAGCTGTCATTTAGTTCATCTTCAGCACCCTCCTGTACATAAAACGTTTAATGAAATTTTTATAAAAAACATAAAGTAATCAATAGCTACCATCAAAATATCTGGTACTTTTTCATTTTCACTAGTTACTAAACTATCGCACTCCAACTGCGCATGTTGTTTTTCTTCTTGGCTGAATGTTGTTCCACAACAATCCAAATGTTGAATCAACGCAGGCACTGAAGGAATATGTTCAGAGCATCCAGGGCAATAGAGATTATTTGTTACACTAAGCAAATGGTCCTTGAGTGATTCCAAGTTGCTAAAAGTCTCTTGACAGCACATGGGGCACATTAAACTTATCGAACCCATCTTGTCAGTGCTGTCGAACCAAGGAATTCAATGTATCACAAGTTACGATGACCAACAGTCAGTCACAAAATTGTTTTTTTCGTTGGGCGAAACCAATTTTAAAGATTTTTCACAGGCGCTTGACAGCAAAGAATTATTTTTGTTATAAACAATCTAACCTGAGATCACAGGAGGTGGGAGAGCCAATGAGGTCCGGGAAAAAAATTTGGACAGCGTGGGATGACATTGTGAAATTAACCTTATAGGACTCGGAGAGGATTGGGAAATAGGAAAAGCGTTTTATCAGTTGACATTTACTTTTTTAAAGGAAAATTGAAATGTTGTGCGGGCAAACCGCCACGAAGATTGCGAGACACGAAATGATTAAAGACGAACTTCAGCGCAAACAAATGCCGTGCATAATAATCGTGAAGTTGTGAACGCAGTGAATAAGTGAACGGGACAGAAAAAAAAGATGTCGGCCACGGCGGCCAAACGGCCGAAAACCGAGACTACTTTGGTCAAATGAGAACTATATTTTCAAATATTTTTAAACTCTGTTGCTTTTCAAAAATTAAAAGTCAATTATTCAGAAAAGTTTCACGATTTTCAAAGATAAATTTATAAATAAATTAATCGAAAAATTTATCATAAATTTTTTATTCTTTTTTTTTAGTTACTATACAATGTATGCCTTTTAATAATTATTACATCTCGAAATATTACCTTTTACAAATAAATCATTGCAATTTGATTAACAATATATTGTAAAAAGGAGTCAGTATCGATCCAGTAATGCAATAATTATGTCGATACAATATTCATTGATACCTCTGGAAATTTAATTATGATAATTCAAGTTAATTAAAAAAGAAATTATTAAAATAAATAATCTACATGAAACGCTTATACACAAAGTTCCACTTATTAATTGTCAATTTTTTTTCATCAACTTGACATTTAATATCCCAGAAATTCGTGGTCGGAGCCCTCATCGGCATCCTCAGCCTCCTCTTCTTCAGCGACTTGATCCTTTCTGCGTCTGGTGTAAGCTCGCTTGCTTGTTACCGGTATCGTGTCGGTGTCGCCGTGGAGAAGACTGTTTCTGTACAAAAGCAGTGGTTGCCAGTCTTCTCCTCTAGAAGACGGCATACCTGCTTGAAGGTGCTTGTCGAGGAAATTCAATACTACTCTCTTGTCCTGTTTCAAAAGTTTGTTGGTGAACTCGCTCAAGATTTCTAAGTAAGAAAGATTTGGCGGTGGCCCAGTGGGATCAGGTTCAACGTCATCCGGGCATGAAACTGCAAATAGGATTCCTTGCCTGTGCAACGCTGTTATCGCCTCGCGATTTTTCACTGCATCAAGTCCAAAGGACAGAGCAAAACGTTTGGCAAGCTCTTTGACCGAAGTGAACTCTTCGCTGTTTCGGTTAACTTTGCCTTCTTTTTCGGCGATCTCGTTGTACAGAATGTTCAAGCTGTGTTGCATCGTCAGAGCACAGTTGGTTTTGTTGATGTCCCGAGCTTTACCTATTGTTGTCTTGATAATGTCTCCATAGTCATTGTAATACTTGACGTGATGTTTGAAGACGTCAGCCGCGGCTTTAGTTGGGATCATATTGTAGACTATCAATTTACAATAAGCAGCTAGGAAATTTCTCTTTTTGTGAAGCTCTTCAATTTTAGAATGTTCATCGTGTTCCTCTTCTTCCACTTCAGAGAAAACATACTGCTGGATAAATTTGTTGATCATGTCTTGCATATTTTGATCTGGTTCATAAATCAATTGATGGAGTAGATGATTTTTTTGAGTGTTTAGCTGACTACAAAATATTACAAGCAAATCACAAATGGTGTTGTAAGCTTCTTCTCTTATTATGGTTGAGGTGTCAACTTCGTCTGCACTGATGAAATAACTCATACAATCCATAAACTCGTGTAGTCTTTGCTTCAGTCTTTTACATTTTTCTTCAGCTCTGGTAACATTATCGACGGACTCTATTAATTCGTTTTGCAACCAGATTATAGAAAAGAAGCAAGCACTGATGCAGTACTTTACAGCCTCATCCGGTAATCTATATCTCGATTCTTTGATATCTTTGAATAATGAATCCCAAATGTCGCTGTTATTCATATCGTGGCAACTGTAAAAAATAGCTACTTTTTTCAATGATTCTTGAACGGAGAAAATGTCGTCGTCGCTCAGCTGATAATTTCCGTCAATGGCATTTCTAAACTTATTGATAGCATCTCTGTACTTAATGACAATGGCATCAATTAACGTTGATCTTGCAACATCACATTTCGTGTAAATAGCCGATCCAGGAACGCACATGTACTCTAGAGTTTTAGCAGCTGTATCCAGTACTTCTGTATTGAGTGATCTGTCAATGATGTCGTGAATCTTGCGCAATAAAAACTCCAAATTTTGCTCTTGCCTGGTTTTGGTGTAGATGTCCAATTCGAAATACTGAGGTACGGACAGCAGATTTGCCAGTTTTTCTGGATCTGCACGATATTTATCTAATAGAAGAGGCAGCACTTGAATGAAGTGCTCGGTCAATTTTTGCTTGTCTTCTGACACTTGCTTCACTTCTTTAGCTGAAAGAATTTTTCTGGTGGGACCTCTACCAACTGGTGCTTCACCTGTTGCTGCTTGTTTAATGCAGCAAACCATGATTTCAATTAGAGATGTTTCTTGTTGATTGTCTAGAGCTTCTTCAGTTGGACCTGGTTCCTCCAATAACAAGTCTGTCATACACTCCCAATCCTTCATCATCTGATTGGCTTCTATTAGAGAATCAACCAAATATGCTCCATGTTCATGAAGCTCTGATTCAATAAAGAACAAAACCAAATCCCTGATAAATGGAGTATTTGGTAGACGCTTCTTACCACGTTTGGTCTTTACTTCAATCTCTTCATTGGAAGTGAAGAATCTTTCATTCACAAATTCTCCTGCTGCTTGGGCAACAGCTCTGTGTGAAGAGTAAACCAGTTCATAAACATGTTCACAATCTTTATCGCTCAAAATTTCACGATGATGCTTGTAAATGGAGATAACTAGTTTGACAGCTTGTACTGCAACATCATACTCTTTGTCCAGAGTCATGGCTACAATGCGATCTTTGAATTTACTAGTGAACAATTCCAATTTGGTCTTCAGCTCCTCCGAGGCATACAACGGTTGGAGTGCTTGCAAGCACTTTAGTCGAACTTCTCCAACCTTGTCGTGTAAAGTCCAACCAATGTACTTCAGGTAAGAGTCATCAAGGAAATTTTGATGGAACTTTTTCATCCAGACTCCAATTTCTGCCATACAAATTGCGCGTATTTCTGGAAGAGTATCTCTGTACCTGTGCACAAAAACAGACTTGAACATGTATGTAAGCATGTTTTTGATTTCATCCATGTTCTCTTCCAATTCTTTTCTCTTTGCCATCAATGACTCCAATCTGTCGGCAGCTCTCTTTTCTCTAGCCTTTTGACGCTCAGCTTCGTACTGCCTCTGTGTATTATCTAAATTTATGGAAACAATCAGAGCTACATCTACCAAAGCAGTCATTAGTTTCATAGCTGCCAAAGTTGCAGTATGCCTAAAAGCTCTGACTTGTGAATCAGACAGTCCAGTAAGTAGAGAAATAATGTTGTCCATGAGGAATTGATCGTAAATAATGGAATACTGGCATTGACGCACCAAAATTTGCACAAATTCACAGAAATTTGATCGGAACTTTTTATGCTGTTGACCTGTCATAATGAGATGATATTCACCACTCTCCTCGTCGAATTCCTCAGTCATCTTTCTGATTATATGTACGTGCTCTAACGTTTGTATTTCTGGAGTGAGCAATCCCTTACAACCGCTAGCACTGATGAAAAATTGCATCAACATGAGCAAGGCATTTTCTTTATTTACCTTGTACTTTTCAATCCACTCGTCGACAATGGCTGTGAGAGGCGATTTGTTGTTGAAAACAGCATAAAACAAACTTGTCTCGTCCTCTAGATGACAAGTCTGCAGTGTTTTTTTAGCGCGTCCTCTTCCACCTGCACGAGGTTTCGTGGTACTGGAAGTAGTCGGAAGAAAATCCTCATCGATCTCTTTGTATTTTGGCTGCTGAATAGGTCCTCCTCTCAGCCTGGCTCGGGTGTTTCTGGTTATTCTCATGTTACCCAGAGCAGAAAGTGTCGGGTCATTATCTTGAAAATCGTGGGCCGATGATTGAGATCCATAAGCATTATCACCACCGTAGGCATCGGTGGTGATCATAGCTGTCTCATATTCTGGAGGGACCGGATCATCCATCCGAATTCGCTTTCCACCCCGGCGATGCATCTTTGTTTTCTAGTTTTTACGCTCGCTCAAATGAAAAAACCTGAAAGAGAATCCGATTAGAAATATTTGTATTACCTACATAATTCCAAATAAGAGCCGCACAGTTACCTTTTATTAAAAAATATATAAAAATCGGAAGTGTTTACGTTTTCATCGCGAATTTGGACGTCTGTTTACTACTTTTGTTGTTGGCACCCGCCAATCGCCATAACCATTTTCAAGATGGCGTACACAACACTGCGCTTGTGCGCTTGCGCTTGCATCTGTTGCAGTTTTGGCGGGTCGAGGATTACTTCAACTTGCCGAAAATAGAAAATGTAAATTATTTATTATTAACTTTTCCTTAAAAATACTCCTAAAATTTACATATATTTTAACCTTAGATAATGTTTTTTATAGAATGTATGGATTAAATAACCTCTTCAGATTGCAATAAAGGTAAGCGCTCAATTGACTAACATCATTAAAAAATTCAGATTGAAATTTTTTTTCGATCCTATGAAGAAAATCTATATTTAATAAATCTAAAAATATATTTCCGCTAATGTGAATCATGAATTAAAAAGAATGATTAATTTTCTCATAATAAATTTTATTTTCGTCGCATAAATCAATATTTACACTTCACAGCATCGCCTCATCGATGCTATCACATTTATAATATCTCTTGGATTGTGAATTACAAATAAATTACACCAACCAAAGTAGAAAACAATGGTTGATTAAAAGCACAAATAGTTCATAACAAAATTTACATTGACATGTTTTTTAATCTACATGCTCATGTTGTGCATTGCTTTCTCTCCAAGTATTTTGTACCGATTCTATAAACTGTTTCCACCATGCACTTTGCATTGTAAAGTAAAATAGACATGCTATTATGAACGCCCAGGACAAAACTAAACAATAGTCAGTTTCTTTTGTAGGAACACATGAAACTGGGCCACTAAAGTCTGCTGATGTAACATATAAAGACTCATTTGGTTTTAGGTTTGTCAAATGATATACAAATTTTGAAAAAGTCTCTAGAGTGTACACAGTTTCGTTAAACTTAGCCACAGGTTTTGCATTGTGAACAAGCATCAATGTGGGTACTCCAACAATTCCATATTGTGTATTAAAGCTGAAATGGATATTCATGATTGACATAAGGATGGATCTGCCAATATTTTTATAGGAAAAACAATAACTTACTTTTGATATTTCATTGCATCAATAGCAACAACTTTGAGGTGTGGATAAAATCTAGGTATTGCATTAAAATGTGGTGCTGCTTGACTACTGAATACACACCACTTAGCATAAAACATAACAAGAATGCATGTTCCTGGCAGTGCTTTATCTTCTTTATTATTTCTTGTTCTATTTGGTGCAGCATCCAGCAACAAAAGTTCCATTAACCGCGTATAATTGACAATCTAAAAGTACAATAATAATACTCATTATTAGGCTCTCATCAAAACAAATGCACAAAAATTTAAGAATTCATGTTACCTCAACAGGCCCAAATACTTTATCTTGTAAACAATTTACTTTTGTGAAGTTAATTGATGTTGAATTAGCAGTAGTTACATTAGCACTTTTACTCAATGGAGTATCACTCGCATTTTTAGTTTCAACTTCACTTGCATCTAAAAATTCAGAAAACTCCTCAGAGTCAGATGTAACACTTTTTGAGTCATCTTTTCCGTTTTCTGGTGCTACAGAAGCATCTGTAATGCTATTCAGCAGTTCTGGTTTCTCACTATCTGATAAAGTGTCTGTTGAATTACTCGATTCAAGTTCAACATTTTTCTGTAATACTTCTGGGTTTCCTAATTCTCCTCCAGTGCCAATCACTTGTAAAGCTGCAAAAACATTATGCATCAAAATTCTAACATATAACTTATGAGTTATTGATGTCTAAAAGAAAATTTACGTTACCTAAGAACGTCGAGACAAAATAAATTAATTTAGGTTGCATATTCATTTCTGTACATAACCTATAATGCTAAATACAAGAATCAGACTTGTGAGTGTTCTGTTATTCGACTTTTCAATAGATATAATCTAATTTATACAAATGATTATTGTAAGTACACTATATTATATTAGTCATCTTTGCACTATAATCATCGTTTTTATATAAGAGTAATGTGCATACATGCACTTTATTTACATTTTTATCATTCTGTGACTGTGCAGTGTACGTTGGTGTACGTGCTGTCCAGCTGGCAGAGGTTCTCAACCTAAATCAACCTAAATTTTTTAATCAGCAAGCATGATCACCACTGCGGTTTTCTTCTGCAACCCGCTAAATTCGAAAAAATGTTCATTTGAAACGTTGCATCGTCAAATTGTTTATGCAAATATCGTTAATAAATTAGAAAAATGCGTTTACTGAATTAATCAAAGGTGAAAAGGTCACTGTTATTTAGAAAATTAAAAATTTATTTTTATAATATCATAATATAACAATTTATCTTCCCAACATATTTAAAATTTGAGAGGATTTGGCATTTCATCAGGTTTATTGTGAAGAACAGCAATTATATTTTTAGCAGTCATCACAGCCATCTCCTCACGAGTTTCTGTAGCAGCACTGCCTAAATGTGGAATGATAACTGAAACATGAATAAAATTGTTAGAATATATTGCAGCACGGCTGATTGATCATTTGAATCACTTATTTCCACGTCAACTCACCACAATTATCCAGTTTCAACAATTCGCTGTCAAGAGGTATTGGTTCAGGAGTCATAACATCTAACCCAGCAGCTCTAATAGTTCCATTCTTCAAAGCTGTTATCAAAGAAGGTTGATCGATGATTTCCCCTCTGCTGACGTTTATCAAAATAGAGCTTTTCTTCATTTTTTCAAAAGTTTCCGTTTTGAACATTTCTCTTGTTTCCGGTGTCAATGCAGTTGTAACTATGACAAAGTCGCTTTCTTTCAACAGACTGTCAAAATCAACTTTCTTCAGTCCAATTTTCGTTGCATCTGGCTTTTCAGTGCGACTAGTGTAAAATATATTGGCAACTCCAAAACCTTTCAAATACTCAGCTATTCTAAAACCTATGCGTCCTAGACCCACAATTCCCACATTTGAGCCAGAAAGTTTTGGTCCAGTCATAAAAGATGGGGACCAGGCTTTCCACTCACCTCTACAATTAGTTAACAGTTAATTAAAAAACTGTAGATAGCGAATAAATAACCTTTCGAACTCACTTGTAAATTGCTCTGTTAGCCTCGATCAATCTTCTCGATGTAGCAAGTAACAAAGCCATTGTCAACTCTGCAGTAGCATCCGTTAAAACTCCAGGTGTATACCCAACTGGAATATTTCTAGCTTTCAAAGCTTTTAGATCTAAGTGGTCAACTCCTACAGACATTGTAGCGACAACTTTCAATTTTTCACCCGCTGCTTCCAAGACATCATCATCAATTTTATCCGTTAACAAACAAAAGAGTGCATCGACATCCTTTATTCTTGTTATGAGCTCTGATCTGGGAATGGGCACCTCTTGTTCCCAAATGTCAACATTGAACCTGTGAGAACATTCAAATTAAAAAAATTTCAATGAACAAAGATCACGTGCGCGCACGTGAAATCACTCACTCATCTTGAAGTAATTTCAATCCGGCCTCGGGAACGTCAGCGCGTGTCACCAATACTTTTGGCCTAACCATTTCGGCGTGTGCAATTTGCGTGTAGGACTTGACTTGATTGACGTTTTTTAATGTTTTTAATGAACTGACAACGAGACGAGTAGAGCCGCAAATGACCCGGTTTACGCTCATTTTGAAAACATGTTGCGTGTCCCACATCAGCTGATAATTTCTCAGCGGCCGTCTGCGCGCTGCAGACTGTGGTTATCAGCTGTATTTTCGCGTTGTCATTTAAAAAAAAAACTGGTTTTTTTTATATATGCGATAGTGATGCGATATAGGTCTACTCTAAAAGAAATGATCTTCGATCTTGTGAAAGTTGAGGATGGACGTTGATGACCTTGTGGAAAAAAACTTTGTCTCCTGAGTCCATATGTGCACAAAAACATCATGTGATGTCTCACATGATCTATCATAGGAGATTGGTCACGAGACGTTTTTGCATGATTATTCACGTGAAATCTCATGATATCACGTGAAAAAATCACTTTAAAAATCGATCTTCATCCTCGAATATTTGTATTTTTTTTTTCTCTCTTTTACTTGGAATAAATGTATAAATTCAACACGATATCACGTGACGAGTAATCCAAACGTGATATCATGTGGCTAGACGAGACTTCACGTGAACAATCATGCAAAAACGTCTCGTGACAAATCTTTTGATAGATCATGTGAGGCATCACATGATGTTTTTCAGTAGGGTAGAAATATTTCATAGAATACCCAGAAAACACGTTGACAAATTACATTTTTTCGACCTTTTTAAAGAAAATTTTTCAAGTCTGACTGAAAACTAAAATTTGTAAAAAAAACTTCAGTTCATTACAGAACATACTTAATTATTGTCACATAGAGCCATTTTGCGAAAAAAAAACATTTCGTATCTCTTTTCAAACTATTTTAAAAACAACTTTTCCATAAATTTCAACGTATACCTTCGTCGCAAAAATGATCAAAATGCTATTAAAATTAATAATTAATATTTGAAATGTCTTGAAAAGGAGCTCTCGTTTAGTTTTGTTGGTTCAATAAAAATTGAACAAACCGGCGAACAATTCTATTTTATTTTTGTGACGTGCCAATTCATGCATAATATATATTATATGGCATATGGCCATATGGCATTGTACAAACGTCCGCGTCGTCGCTCAATTACCGTCTCGCAAATAAGCACATCATGAAAACACTTTATGAAACTTTTAGTAGCGCGCCGATTAAGCGCAACTGGAGAAAGCTCAGCTCGGCAACCCCCTTATTAGCTTGCATATTTTTTTTTCTAACTTTTATATTATAAAATTTATGACATTTGATGGACGCAATAGTGTAATAAAAATTCAATTGCAATATACTAATTTTTTAAATATTTTGCATTTTTAGTTTACAATAATATTCAGTCGAGGTTGATACGTTGTTATATATAGCCTTTCGTAATACACTTGATCGTTTAGATATTACCAGATAAATATCACAATAATTAATCGATATTGAGTTTTACTGCCCACGTGGAATAATTATTTTAGTAAAAGAAAATTACCGATAAATAAATAATTTTTATGATATGGTTCGAATTTCAAGTTATAATTCATCGCCATAAATTTTAAATGGGATTTTTAACAATTCTAGAAACTATTACCAGAGGTAGTTTGTAAAATAAGTGATAAAAACAGTCGTGATAATTATTGATAATAAATTGTTGTTTATTAAAATAAAAGACACAATGATCACAATATGAATGGAAAAGTCGTTTGATACATGCATGCTCCACAAAACACCAAGAACACCTCTTTTTTTATATCAATAATAAGAAGCTAATTGCTTCTCCGTCGATTTTTAAAAACTTTACGAGGCTACGTACGCAAAAAACATTAAATTTCAAGTAAATAGAAGAATTACAAAGTCAAATTGAATCATCACACAGATGCATCACATACATTACATTATATGTATCAAGTTATCAGCATTAAAAAAAAATCGTTCGAAAGTACTTAATATTAAATTCAAAATAATCGTACGCTCAAACAAATCCACGCTTACGAGTATTGCGATCTTTCACATAAACCGAAATCTCCTCGGTAAACTCGATTACGTCAGTACGATCCTTCGCTTTCATCGCACTCCTGTAATCCGTTATCTTACCGGCATCCCTCAAATACTCGATCAACTCCGTGATTTTGAAGAGACTCTTCACTCGTATTCCCGCGTTTTCCAAATTCTCGCATCCACCTTGCTCTCTGTCGACGACGACTAAAGCCTCGCCTATCTTCAATTTCTCCTTCAACAGATCAACCGCCATCTCGAGAATATTGTTGCCGTCGGTGATCTCGTCGTCGACGATCACGACTCTATCGCCAATTTCGAATTCACCCTCGATCAAGTTGCTCGTTATTATCACGCTTCGACGTCGCATGAGCATCGCAATTCCAGTCTGAGTGGATATCTGGTGAGCGTAAGTGATCGCTCGATACGGAATACCGCAACGCGACAATGCGCTGTAAGGAGCGCCGCAGACGCGGTCGTACTTTTCACTGGGATCGGTGAGCAGCCACAGCATCGTCGACAAATGAGCCTGTAAATGAAAGTATGAATTGAATTTGGAATGGGTATTATGAAAAAAATTATCGATTTGAAATGAATAAACAACTCGAAAAAAAAATAAAATAAATAACTTGACTTACCAATAATTTCGGATGTGCTAGCAGTTGTTTCAGATCAAGGTAGATTGGAGTCCTAGGAGTTCCAGTTTTGACGGCGCCGATGTTGAACAACTCGACGGCCAACGTTTGCAGCTCGTTTTTCGAAATCATCATCTTCCTGGTCGTTCTTGAATCGGTATACAGCGAATTGACTAACTAGCTTGTCGATGTGCTCTAATCTCAAGCTCGAAGAAGAATGAATCGTTCAGAAGCATCCACTCGGCTTATTATATATATATATCTGCTTGGAACTGTAACCGCCCCTCCCGAACGAAGAGAAAGTCCCTTTATAATCCCTTTGAGAAAACTTAAGACGTTTATGGTCCTTTATGGAGTAATATTCGTAAGCCAATTGAGTTTCTCGGAGAATTATGGTATCCTCGGTATTGTGGGGCAACGAAAAGATTCTAATAATCTTCTGTTATTGTTTTCGAGCGTAAGTTATTTATTCAAGTAGAGAGATTTTATATTAGATAAGTCGCATGCAAGAATATTATTTTTTTGCGTTGAGATATTTACAACTGAGGATGATACTGCAAAATCAACATTATTTTTTTTTTGCGTTGCAATAGAATTTATGTACGTTCATTTTTCTCGATAATCGCTGAAACCGATTTACGTTAAACTATTTTACATTCATTCTGAATTTGTTGGAATACAAGCCAACGTTTTTGAATCCGCCGAAATTTGCAGGCATTGAATGATGAGATCATTGATGATAATATTTATATCGTTATATGATATAATCCAAGTGTATGAGAATACAATCATAATTTATTTTAGAACAATAATTGAGTTTCAAGAATGTCGACTTGTATAGAAACGCATAGTTTTGTAGCTCGCTTTTTCAGAGAATTGCAGCGTATACTAATATACATGCATATACCGTGATGTATCTGACGGTGCATAAAACTGTTGAGTGATAAGCCGTAAATAAAAAAATAAAAAGATTTTCAAACGTTTATAGATAGTAATCAAGTTAATTCAGCTGATGCAGTTTTTCTCTCTTTCTAATGCGATATACTAAACGCGATATAGCGATCAACCTTTCATTTCAATTATCCGCATAATGGCCCTTTTCATACTCGAGTCAACTGATGCGATTACACAAGGATAAATAGCGTTTGAAATAGGTTGAGTGCTACGAACTGACATATTAGTTATATACTTTTTCAATCGACGAGTATACGCGCACGTGTTTTCATCGTAATCCAAAACTGGGGAAAATTCAATATTACGACTCACGCACATCAGCGAATTTGCGTCGGATCTGTTGAAATGTTTTCATCTATTTTATACTTACTGCGTCGAATGACATCTTAATGAGTAAATGAATTATTAATAATTATATATCTAATACGCTATTTAAACTCTTCTGTAAAAAGTATAAAAATTTCCATAATAATTTTCGTTTTCTATATTTTAATATTAAAAAGATAATTGATTAATATTTTTTTAATTATTTGCTCAATTGAATCAAATTTTATTTGTTCACCAGCTTGAAATGTGAAAGAGTTTAATCGGCAATTTTTCAAAATAATTTCGCAAGACTTGTATAGTTTTATAAAAATAAAGTTGTTATTGATCTCAAAATATTTTGCTTACAAATGAAGTAGGAAAAATAAGACTGTAAAAATACAACCTGTTGCATAGAACTATAAAAAGTAATCTATAAAGCTTATTCTAAAGATTGTTCTTTGGTTTTTCACTCTTCCCTCCTCAGTTTGGCAGCAATCATGGTATTTTTCATAAGCATAGCAACAGTCATTGGCCCAACGCCACCAGGAACAGGTGTAATGTGTCCTGCAATTTTCTTAACTGACTCATAATTGACATCTCCAACTAATCTGTATTTGCCCTCAGAAACCTTTATTCTTGAGATCCCGACGTCAATAACGCAGGCACCTGGTTTAATCATATCTTTGGTCACCATGCCTGGAATTCCTGCTGCTGCCACAACAATATCCGCAAGTTTAGTATACCTTTCAAGTTCAACGCGAGGTGTGTAACGATGGCATATTGTTGTTGTCATGTCTAATCCAGGAGTTTCAGCTACAAAAAGTAATTAATATGCAATGTCATTGATGACTTTATTTTACAGATTATATCTGCTTACCATTTCCATCTGAATGGAGTAGAAGAGCCATTGGGAATCCAACGTGCTTTGATCTTCCAATGACTACTGCATTTTTGCCAAAAGTTGGAATTTTTGATCTAACGATCAGTTCTTTGACTCCCAGAGCTGTGGCAGGTATGATACCTTTGTCATTCAAAGCTAACTTGCCAATATTTTGCAAGTGAAATCCATCTACATCTTTTACTGGTGTAACTGCCTGGCAAATTTTCCTCTCGCTGATGTGCTCTGGGACTGGAAGTTGCACTATGAGACCGTCAATTGAGTGATCCTCATTCAACTTTTGCACTTGATTAAGTAATTCTTCTTGGGTGATGTCATCTTTGAATTTAAGAGTCTCGCTATCAATTCCTACGGTTTTAGCTGCTTTGATCTTTCTTCCAACGTATGACTTACTCGCAGGATTTTCTCCCACAAGGACAGCAATTAATCTTGGCCTTCTATTCCCAGCTCTTGTCCAATCGTCTACCTCGTATTTGACTTCTTCGAGCACTTGATCTGCAATAGCTTGCCCATCGATAATAGCTGCTTCGCATCTACGATGAAAGCAATGTTTTTAATCTAAATTTTCCATATTACTTACTTTTATCTTTTCAATACAGTACATAAACCAAATTACACTTACAGTCTATTAGATGTGTGCAATCCTCTAGTCGTTAGTTGACTACCAAGAGGCCTCAAAATCTTCCAAACTGACATATTTAACATTAATCACGACTGCTAATACTTAAATTTATCAAAACTGTTGCACAACCAACTATACTTTCATCGCAATTTTCAGTTGAAAACAACAGCAAAGTACCCGGCTTCCACGATTAACAAGTAGATTAACCTAACCTATCGGTGTACTTTAGCGTGCAACGTGCATTGAAATTCAAAAATTCTAGCAACAAGTGTTCCCCGTGTTAACGTCCAAAAATTTCCGTCCAAACTCTGCTTGTGGTCCATTCGAAAATATGGAACGAACTCGTGCGATCATCTCCCGTCCTATATGTGTGTTGAAATTTCACGCTATCGCCACACACTTTTGGCGCGCCGGCGCGCGCGCAGTCGGCTGATAAAAAGTAAGCACGATGATAAAAAAGACACATTTCTCAATCGTTCACGACAGATGTCGGCACGCAAACGTCATTTATGGCTTGCAGGGGCTTGCAATTGATAATTTTATAGATAAATCAGTGTCATCATTGAAAATTTAATTTAATTTATAAACTCTTTGAAATTTATGGAAAAAAGATTCAATTTGGGTTTATACTATTCGGTTTTTAGTTTTTTTTCAATTTTTCTTCGACTTGTATTTTTATTTTAATTTGCTTTTCTCTTCGACAGTAAAAAAAAATTGTGTGTATACTGTTATATAATGTAGATTCAATCTGCACTACAAAATGTTAAAATGGATTATCATATGAAATTGAAAAACCTCTGTTAGCCGTCAAAAAACAGAATATTATATATTTCTTTCCAATAATTTACAATGATAAGTATTTCTTCGAAAACAAAAATAATAAACTCATATATAGATAAGAATTGATGCATAGAATTTTATTTTTCATCAAATC
>JAWWMK010000008.1:2022542-2092898 GCA_035047105.1 Galeopsomyia nigrocyanea
AAGTCAACATATTGGTTTATAAAACATTTTACATCGGGACTTGAAAGCCGTTAATGCATGTAACATTTAGAAAAATTTAATGATTTCACAGAAACATTCGATTACTGGAAATCTTCTGCTCGAAATAAGGAACGTTTACCTTTCGAATTTTTCAGCAACCTTGCGTTGCAATGCGCGATCGGGAGCTTTGTCGTAAGCTCGACACAAAGCACTGATGATAGGGGCCCAAGCTCTTTCGGCGAGTTCCTTGTTGATAAATTCACCGGAGTTGCCAACTCTTGTGTACACGCTTTCGGGACTTATGCCTCGTCGCAGCAGACATTTCCACAAGTAGTTTTCTTTGACGAGACCCGTTTGTTCTGCCGGCATGACTATTTCTTCATTTCTACGCAACAAATTTATTCATTTTAGTTTTCGGATGTAAATGCAAATTCGATACGTTATGAATACATACTTGATGGCATTGTAAATATCATCGAGCATGTCTTGATCGAAATCTTCACCGCCATTAACCTTCTTCAAATTTTTCTTAAAATCTTCCGCAGTCATTGGGATATTTTGTCGCTTGACGTTGTTATTGTGCTGATCGACGTTAAGCATAATTATAGCATATGCTAAAGTAAAAGCAGCATCAGCGGAAGCAAACGGTCGATTATTACTATCCTGCAAGTCCAAACGAAAATTATTAATAAATTTCTACTAATTCATTATTGACAAGTAGTGAGTCAATGTTTAAAACTTACATGCCAGTGTTCGGCAAATTTTTCAAGTAACAGAAAAATAAGAGGTGCCTCTCCAGGCAATCTAAATGCTTCCAAGTATTGACGGAGAGCTTGATCCATGCGAGTGTTTTGAAAATTGAAACTATGAACAAACGAGTGCAAAATATTCGTGTTTTCCTTCTTGCTAATGTATTCTCCCATAGCTTTCTTATCAAGTGTGGGATTTTCTCGAAGTAGTATCGCTATCTCATTCGGATCAGCGTGCCCTGGAGTTCCACCAAGAAGCCCGTATTCGGTCAGCTTCGCTATACCTTCTTTTGGATTCTTGTTAAACTTTTCCGAACCAATGGCTAGTAACTGAAAAAGATGAACGATTTATTTATCCGTTTCGACTTTACGAAAGTAGAGAAGTAGGATAAAAAAAAACTCACCCTTTTTCTTGTTTTCGTTTCTAGCAAGTGTTCTTTCTTGGGAAGGTTGAGCGAGGCACTATGTCTTGAAGATTTCAACGAATTTGCGTAATCTTTATGGTTCGGAATTTTGGCTTCTATGCCAGTAATCAAAGTGAAAATTGCATCCAACGAAATAAATTGCATGCTGAACCAATTTCCAGCCATGGCTGATGCATTCTACAAGTACATTGAAGTAAACGTTAATTAGATTTATTGTGCAAGAGAATTGTAATTTCAATGTAGAAAAGCTCTTACATTATACAGTACCTTTGACAGCATTTTCATCAACTCCTCATACAAGTTTATAGAATATAAACCACAATCATAATTTATAAACAACTCTGCTGGCAAACCAGGTATATTCCACAATCGAACTATAGTTTCTACATAATTGTAAACAAACAAAAAAATAATAAAAAACCAACAAAAAAAAGGTTCTACACATCAACTATTCCGTATACTTACCCAGCGCAAGCTCGCGCTCTTCGTACGTTACTTTATTAGAATCTGAATTGACCATGTCCATTAATTTAACAATAAATTGCTCCATTTGGAATTTTAAGTGTTCCCGTTGTGCTTCAAACAATAAAAACGATACTTGCAGGTCAGTAGCAAGAATTGACAATCTATCTGTACCTAGTAACTGTAAAAATGATCTTATAATTATTCCAATTCATTACGAGTGTAAAAAGCATTTGTCAAGCTTACCAAAATTAAATTCCTAGCTAAATCATCCTTGATAAGCGCAAGCAAAGACGGGAAATTAGACAGAGCATCGGCTGCTACTTCTAGTGTCACTTGCAAGAGGCTCAAACCCAAATGCGTCATAATTTCGCTATTTTGTTTATCAAGAGGACTGCAAAGAGAAACCAGAAAGCGGAAGAGTTCCCGTAAGCACAGCGAGCCATAGGGAGTATGCTGCTGCTCTGCTGTGAATGTTATTCCTTGAGCATTCACATATTCATCAATAGACTCTCCTTCAACTTTGACAGTTGGTGCATTTCCATTATTCACACTTGATGCGTCGTCTATTGATAAATCTTCCACGCTACCCGTTGGAGACTGTGCGTACTGGTTATATTCTTCATCAACAATTTTGTTATCTGTACTGTAAAAATCGTTTTCATAAGAAAAACATAAAAATCGTATGATTTGAGAAAGATTTGGTGTATACAAAGACCTTGACTTTCTGGCACTGGTGATTTTGAAGCTGGATCTGAAATTGGTTTACTTTCTAGTTGAACTTCAATTGGCTTAGATTCTACACTTGGACTTGGAAGATTGTTATCACCTTCTGCTACTTTATTTTCACTGTCACACTTTGATTCCGCATTTGAACATTCTTTATTACTATCATCTTTACTAGTGTCACTCTTTGCACTACTAGCTTTATCACATATGTCATCTCCTACTTTTTCAGGCGTAACGTGATTTAATGAGCCTTGCATGTCCACAATATTCCCAGCCGGAGTTACAGGAGTTGTAGCTAAATGACTAATTTTTACCCTTTCAATAGGACTTAGAAGCTGAGCGTCCGCGTCATCAATTTCATTTGTGCTAGGTTTTAACTTGGGCTTAAGATTGAAAGTTTTGTTCTTTTTAGTTTGGCTTTTGGTATTGTCCATGCTCCCTGTTCTCATTTTCTGAAAAGTAAAAAGAAATAAATCAATAGTATGTTAATCAAACTAAAAGGCAGATAAGAAAACTAAAATTACCTTCATACTCAGGAGATCTCTTGTATCATCTGCAAATTGAGGTAATCTTACAAAAAGATGCTGCACCATATCTCTGAGACAGTGTTCTGCAGTTCTTCTTAACAATTCTTTAACAATGAAAATTACTGAATTAAAACCATGTAATTCAATTGGAAACATAGATGTTTAATAATTCAACTAACCACTAAGACGAGTTTCAAAACAAATCCTAAAACAACTAAGCATAATTTCGCAAATACTTTCATTCGATAGATTATCACCAAGAGGTGACAGAACCAGTGCTCTCAAAACATGGAGAATTCTCATAAGAACAACTCCATCTCCAGATGCATCAGTTCCAACAAATCTTGCATGAGTAACTGCATCTGCTATTGCTTCCACACATGGTACAATTGCAGGATGTTCTGGATCTGCAAATAATGATAACAAATAAATGGCTGCCCGAAATCTAACTTCAATGATCTTAAAACTATTCACTCACCGATTAGCCCATAAGATATGATTTTATTTACAGCAGACAATGCAAGACTAGTCACAGGTCCAGTTGTTTCTTCGGATCTTATTATTTCTAAAAATGGTGCCATAAAAGCCCCTGGTTCTATGTGAGATAAGTGTTTAGCATCATTCAAATCTTCTTTGAGTGCTGCAAGGCCTTTCATTAAAACATCTTGGTCTTCATCCTGAAAATTAAAAAAAATATACATAAATATTTTGAGATTGAAGTAAAAAGCTTCTTTAGTTTGTTAAAAATTAACAATAATTCTGATGTGAAAGAAAAAAGAAAATAATGCATCAATAAATGCACATATTCTCAGCAATGTAGAAGCATTATCCATATCTTGCATCATCTGCATAAAAATAGTAATTGAGAAATTGAACTGTCTAATAACTATTTCAATATAAATTTCAATGTTTAGAAATTGATCTCTAAAACTAGCATTTTAACATCACGTATACATTCAATTACATATATCATTTCTTGTGCTGTGGCCGTCTATAAATTTTCATTGACATGTATCCTAATTTGGAGGAATTGCATAGACATGTATGTCAGTGAACAAAGATCCACACGATCAAAGCCACAAAATATAGACAAAGTATTGTCTAGCCGTAAATATGTTTACCAAATCTAATTATATCAAAACATAAAATGAAATCACAGCAACAAGTCCACCATATCCACCATATGACAGAGGCTGACTATAAAGCTTTCTAACCTGGTGCGAATGAGAAGACCATCGTACATCACGACGCATCGCCGTCAGTAGGAGGCTGACCTCGCTTTCGACGACGTAGAGGCCGCCGCCTGGGCAATTGGATCTTGCCATCCTGTCTATCCTGTCTGGGAGTTCACTTGGACGTCAGTTCGTCATCTGTCACCAGGACGCCACCATCAGAGCAGAAGCAATATTAGAAACTTATCAACACAGCCTCCACCCTCGAGCTCGAGCGCGCGAGACGATCACTGCAGCAGTTGGCGCTCGAGCATAAATATGTGTTGACGTTGACAGGTTCGTTAGGCTCGGTCTACAATTGAAGTGATCAGAATGATGAAAGTTTGGCCAGATTTTTATTTCAATGTTTTATCGTAGAAATTCTTGCTCTTGTAATTATTGAAAGATTAATTAGGCTGTAATTGTATAACATCTGTCATGGAATGACATTCATCAAGTATCAAGTTCGACAAATCGAAAATGGCGCCTTTTTGCAATGCGCGATGTCGGCAGCTGCTGATAACAATGTAGAATGTTCCTTAAAGTAAACTTTACGTATAATCAACTGACACGCATACCTTGCCATTCCCTGTCTTGAGCAGTAGCAGCCGCCCGCTTCTTCGACAAGTGTTTCAGGTGATTCATTTTTGCAATAATATTCGTTTAGATTTATTTAGTTAACAAATTCTTTTACGAGATCAATGTTATTACAATGCATTTCCGATAATTTTATTGAAATTCGATTAGTATTTAGTTATTATAATTAAGTTTAAGAAATTTTTGTTGGTTATTCATTGATGTAAGATAAGCAACAATTCGATATATGTATCTCTAATTTCTGACTGCATGATTCAAAAGATTCATTTATTTATTATTGCAATCTAGTTGTCTTTAAATTGATCAAGACGGCGATTTATATAATCTAGATTGTTCTCAAATATAGGTACTCAGCATTTAGTGATTCATATATGCATATTTAACTATAGCATTGCACCATCTGTGAAATTCAATGATATATGCTCTATGCCGTTATATCAATTTACAAAATACCACTGAACAATTGCTATTATAGATATTGTACTTCTAGTCATATCTAATATTGTTATCAAAGATATATACTTGGAAACATCTTTTTTTTAATTTATCTATAGTATGATTCACTTTTTTTGTTGTAAATGATTGTGTTTGATCAATAGCAGTCACAAATTGATAAGGATATAATACTTCCTTTAGCTAAATTCCTATGGGTATAGTTTCCAGTACAAGAGCAGCAAGGATGGCAGTCAGTCGTGAAGCAGTTGATAAGCTTATCGCCTCCGACAAGGTGGTTATCTTCTCAAAAACTACATGTCCCTTCTGCAAAATGGCCAAAGATGTAAATAATTTTGAAAAGTGTCTGTGGCATCAATTCTTCCTACATCAATGAAAATTATATTCTCATTTATTTTCCTTGTAGGCATTTGACAAACTGAAGGAAGCTTATACAGCTATTGAACTGGACAAAAGAGAAGATGGTGATGGCATCTTCGATGTCCTTGACGAGATTACTGGGGCACGAACAGTTCCTAGGGTCTTCATAAAGGAAGAGTTCATTGGAGGAGGTTCTGATGTCAAGAAAATGTACGAGTCTGGAGAGCTGGCTAAGAGGCTTGCTTAAGGAGAGACTTATTGTTGACAAATTTTTCATAAAAGTTTGTCTCAAAATTAACATTACTTTTATTTACAAGGAATCATGTTATTTTTGTTAATTTCCAAATAAAGAAAATATGTAAGCACTAAAGCAGTATTGATAGTAACTTTTTCTCATTACAATAATTAATATTTTATTAAAACAGATACTGCATTTAATTAAATATTTATTCATCTCATGTAAAAGTGTTTGTATGTAAAATAAATGCTTTTTCTATAAGTTATACAAAGTAATAAATAATTTGCGTTGTAATGTTTGTACACATTCTCCCAGAAAAGGATTATAAAGCTTTACTAATATAATAATTATGAGTAAAATATTTTAATTTAAAAATGACGAAAAAATTTTATATTAAAAAAACTTTAAATTAAAATTTGAAAGAAATCATTCCAAATAACTAGTTGTATATAAATATTGCATAATGCTTGATTGATAAATATCAATGGAAAAATAATTATCAGGTCCAAGTGAAAAAAAAAAATTCAAACTCGGCGATTTCCATCAGTGTGAACGACGCAGAATGTAATAGTAGTAGTGCGTTCAAGCTCTGAGTGTGTTGGAGCTCCCAAAGACCAAAAGTAGTGCATTCATCGTGTTTTTCCTTCAGCTCACATTTTTCGCAAGTAACCCATGTAGTGAACGATCGTTTGGAAATGTTGAAACAAAGGTAATGTAAATAAAAACATGCATGTATATTGAGTTGATAGCGAAAAGCCAAATACATGTATACATTTTTATCGTCCGTGGGTGAGGTTAGAATAACGTAAACATCAGACAAAGACTTTTCACTGCTATTCGTTCTAATCAATAATGCGACAAAGTACTTTGTAAGTAATCAAGCGAGGCTAATTATTTTTATAAGTAGAAGTCATAATCTTTTATTATGCTAGTTTAGAATGTAAATGTTAATCGTTTAATGGTTTACTTGGAGAAACATTTTTTCCAAAGTTTCATCAATAATATTTCTGGCATACTTTTTACGCACGTGTATGACGCAATTTCGTATAATGAAGATTAAAAAGTTATGTTAGAATATTACCTAGTTTCTATAAGTATAAGCCCCTAAGTTCTTTATTCAAATAACTTTTTTACTTTAATGTACATATATCTATATACATTAAAGTATGCAGTTCTATTAAAAGTCACACTATTCCTTTTTTGATATATTCATTTCAGTGATTTATAGGGTTGTCATTTACTTTCTTAGTAAACAATTGATGTCATACATTAAATATCATCAAGATTCTAGAAATTTCCTTTTCCAACGCCTATCCCATCGCATTGGGATCCAATAGGAAACACTCTGCCATCTTTTATCACGCCTAAGCCTCATTTACATTCAAATTTCATTCCAAATGAAAATTTTTGGCTTTCCAGATGCTCAGCTGATATGCCAAATCCGAATGAACAAATAGTGCCGAAACGGATTGGCAAATTCGTCACGTTCTCCCAGGAATGCGATGATCCCAAGAAAGACCTTGAAAATGCAATTGTCTTTCCGAAAACCAAAGCACCCGAGAAAGTCGTCGAAGTCGTTATTCGGAAATATTCATGGTCACCCGAGTATCCTCAAGCTGAAGAAGTTATAGATTTGCCGGAATTGCGCGATGAAATGAAGTTTGAAGACGAGGATTGCATGGTACGAAATTTCAAACGCAATAATTGTTCACGCTTCGTTTTACTGCGGAAATTCGTATTTTAACGGAATTTATTTTTTTTTTCTGTCGATTAATTTTCTAATAAAAAATTTTGTATTGAATGCACAGCCCTCATCGAGTCAGAAGATCGAAGATTTTAATTGTAGAGCAAATCCCAGTTGGGTGATCAAACGTTCACGTGGATGTCCTAGCTGTAAGTATTTATTGCTAAAATTCGCTCAAATAATTATGCGACTAGTTGATAGTCCAATATTTTTTTTTATTTTACAAAACGTTAGATGTTATTTAAACTTAAAGCCACATTTTTAATCAACTTAAAAACATACACAATTTTCTAAGAAGGTTGTAAATTTTCGTTATCAATTACGCTTACGAAACAATTAATCTCGTAATATCGTTAAGCTTTCGTGTGTTTTGTGTCAAATTAAAAACTATCATTGGTTTTACTGTGTACTTTAAAAAATCATACTTATCACCAATAATTTTAGCGAAACGTCTGATAAAGCTGCGAAAGGCAGATGAAACTCAGATGAAAGTGATTTATAAAAAACTGAAGCATATTCATCAACGCAAGCAAATGGATGATCTGACAGCTCTGTGTAAAGAGGTAAAAGCTTTATAGTATTGCAGTAGTTCGTATTTTTCATACATCATGAATATATTACGGAAGAGTTAAAAAAATGATACAGTTTGAATTCTCTTCTTTTTTTTCATTACTGAATCGCAACTTTATGCATGATAAATGTATCTTGATCGTATTCTCGTTTCGTTAAATTATTTAAATAAAAAATTTCTTTCTAGAAAATGTCTATTTCAACAAAGGAAACTGAAAAGATGGACGAAGATAGCAATGATTAAAATTCACCAGGCAAATTCGAGCGTAGTTCCATTACTTTTGTTTCCGTTTCGCACAGATATGTGCGTGTTTATTTTTTGTGTAAAATATTTTCATTTCGCGATGTAAAAAGTATTATTAGAATAGTCATTTCGTTAGGTCAAAATGCTTTACATAATTATAGTAACTTTTAATACGGAAATATTCCGTAAAATTAACTATCCGCAAAATAGAAACGCTATCAACACTACTACTGTAAATACAGATATCGATTCTATTCGTTAAAAAAAATATGATGCTAAGAGTAGTGAATATAAGTAAATAATATATCATTTAATTTCAAATACGTGTATACGAAATTAAATTCGTGTAAAATATAGTGTGCCGTATGAAAAAAAAAACAAATTTCATTTATCTCTAAATTCACTTATCTTTGTGGTAAAATCTCAGAAGCAACTTATCTCACATATTAGATGTGGTTCGTATTAAAAAAAGTCACGATGCACAAAAAACTGTAAATATGATCTCTTAAAAATCATAAAGTTATAAAGTAATTTAAAACTGTTTATAAATTCTCAATTATTAGAAAGAAAAAAAAAATTCAAATAATGATTTCGTTAAAAGTATAGAAACAGAACTGTCACGATAAGTGCGTACTACTTGCTAATGTGTAAAGCAAATGAAAAAAAAAAAACATTTCGGCAATATCAAAAATAACAATCAAAATCATCACTTTTATTGTCGTCGGTTTGTATACAAAGAAAATAAAGCTTTACAGTATCCTTTCCACTCTGGCATTAGATTCTATAAATCCGTTTTACATTTTACGGTAAAATAGAAAAAAAAACTCATGGTCATTTACCTAAAATAAACTTTTGCAAAACTCAATCTCTGCAGCAAACAATTGTCTTTCGAAAAACAATTAAATTTTACTTATCGTTCTTAAAAAAAAAAATCGCATGCGTTTTTAAAAAATAAAAAATCAATCCAAAGCCCTAGAACAATGTAATCGCAACGCGCCGATTCATTGCCAAATGAGTCCCGTCTAAAAATACGTCGTGGTGTGCGTGCGTTGTATACGCATATATGCACGTTTGGGTCGTAGTGTCAAGAAGTCGTGCCGCGCGCTATCTCGTTCGCGAGGAGTTGCTTCCTCCTTCGCAACCATGGACATCTTTCAGTATCGCAAATTTTTCATCTACGCACTGACATTCCTGGTGTACGCGTGGTCCGGCTACGGTGCCGGTCTTCTCGGCAATCTGCGCGACGCAGTTTTAGCTGCGGAGACCGTTTTCTCGGATCTATTCGAGAATGCCATCACTGTCGCTCACAAGATCAAGGACATTCACGAGGTGTTCGATGCCGCTGTCGAGGAGAACTGCGTTTTTCACTGTCCAACTGGTGAGTTTTTCGTCAACAATATTATTCGGCATATTGTCATTATTGTCAATTCGATTGTTTTTGTTTTGTTTAAATTGGAGTTTTGTTGGTATAACCTAAAAATTTGAAAAATTTTCATTATTAATGATTTTTTGACAATTGAAGAATTGACTACTTCCTCAGTTTATTACAATGAACGCGATTTGTGTAATTGAACGTTGAATCTGTTTTTCAAATGGAAGATAAATGTAATTATCTAATTACGCGTTTACGCCGAAAAAGTGCATATAATTGCACGAGAGCTCTAATATAAAGTTTTGCTCCAAAAATAGAGCAAAAGCGACGCTTTCGCTAGGAATCCGTTCATTTTATTTATAAACCAATTTCATGAAATTACCTACTGTTTATTTGGTTTAGCCGATTATATTGAAAAGCGTATACGTTCTTGCATCCGATTGGTCCGCACATTTACCCACGTTATTTTCGATTTCAGGAGCCACACCGAAAGCGGATTGGAATCACAGGGCGACCAGTGATGGATGTGGCTCTCTCGGTATCGAGGTATGTTAAAAAAAATGATAAGATCAGATTTCAAGAATATTCAAGGACAGCATTGACAATGAAATTATTTCAGATAAATCAAGAATATCTGCCGCTCGAGGAGATGACGAAATGCTGCAACGCACACGACATTTGCTACGACACGTGTAATTCGGATAAGGAGAAATGTGATTTAGAGTTTAAGCGATGTCTATACAAATATTGCGAGGGCTACCAGACGACGGGAATGACGGTTGTGAATACTTGTAAAGCGGCTGCAAAATTGCTGTTCACCGGTACTACAGCGTTAGGTTGTAAGAGCTATCTCGATGCTCAAAGGGAGGCTTGCTACTGCGGTACCAGCAAGACCACGAGAAAACCCAAGCGAGCCGCTCAAGCCGGAGGAGAACTCTAATTTTATTGTTACTATCTTGTAAATAAGATGAAGATTTATTTATTTATTTTATTTTGTACTTTATTAGAGCTTATCGAGTTTACTTTTCAAAGATTATAATACAGGAGGGATTTTGTAATGAAATAAAATTACTTTTCCTAAACGACAGTCTTCCTATCTAATGTTTCATTTGTTCTTATTATATTCTATAGCGACGAACGATGTATATTAAAATATTGAATTTTTTTTTTATAGACATAATACTTAAAAAAATTTACTCGCAAAACCAATTGGATATAGTGCTAAATCAACGCATTCCTGATTCCTGTAACAACCTCATACGATAACAATCGAAACAAAATACAAATCAGTCAATAAATTAAAAATATATACATACTCAAAATTATTAACCTGAAAGTCAGTTGGATTTTACCGTCGACAGTCTTGGAAGTTTATGGGGAACAGCATCAAATCAAAATCAGCATGCAGAGAAGTTGGGAATTCGGAGCAAATTACTCGAAAGTAAAATTTTGTTTACAACGTAATATTGATCTTTTTTCAAGCTTAAAAATCAATTTAAAAAAATGTCTACTAGTAAAGCTGCAGTTGAAAATTGTCCTATACAATGCCCAATATCAAGTTTACCGGAACGTCGCTGCGCTCGACGTGGCAAACCCGAGCGCCTTTACAAGATGACAAATCCGTTTCTCATATTCTTCCTGAGATTGAAGAGTAGACAGCCTCACGTGCGAGTATCAAAGTTGGCACGAGTCGCTGGTGAACGCTGGCAGTGCATGACTTGCGAGCAGCGCAAGAAATATGTTGATCTTGCTGAAACTGAAAAGAGGCGTCGACAGGGTCGAAGGTGCACGCGGCGAGCCCATAGGAACTGGTAAAAAAAAGTTCGGGAAGACTTAGTTTTTATTCTTTTGCTGTAACCATATTTCAATTTGGCAATTTTTCTTTTTGTATGTAATCATTATAAGTATTTCAATTTTACTTTTTTTTTCAAGCTGATAGTAACTCTGAAATTTTATTCATAAGGTCGAAAAGAGCTTGCAAACGAAAGAAAAGATCGAAGAGACGGTGTTGAAATGAAAGAAGGCTGATTCGATTTAATTTTACGGCTTCACTTTTATTTGTTAGTAGTTTTTTTTTATATCTATGTACAATAAATATTGATGTATTTTTACACTATATTCTTAAAGACCTTTCATCTGGTTTACAAGTTTACGCTAAAAACTAGCACTGCGCTCGCTCGTTACTTTGATCTATCGTTCCGAAGAAAAAAAATTTAACCCATACTCGAGTCTATCATATATAAATATATAATATATATTTATATATATATATAATATGTATAATATATTATATTTTTGTTTTGTCGTAAAGATTCCGCAGTGTCACGAGAATCAAAAAGTAGAGGTGCATGTATACTCTTCGAGAGCATAAAAGACATATTTTTTTTTTCTCAGAGCTCGATAGTGCAAAGTAGGCATTCTTTTTTTTTTATTTTTACACTTCTCATATTAATCACGTCAGTCGTTCTATCTCCTTTCTCTCTTACGTCTCACTCTCATTCACTTTTTTCTTCTTTTCGACTCAAATACAAAAAATAATTATTTCCTCGTTTCACTTGTAGCCCGTTATGACAATTTGCAGAACAGCAAGTCGAATCAATAATCAATTCGTTATGTATATATACATATATTATATTTACTTTATTTTCTTTCGATAAATTTCACTCCCACATATCATCGCAATAAACGTGTGCAATACTCGCTATCCTTACGTAAGTAGTAAAAATATTATAGGCGTTAGGTATCGTACACATGTAAAAAAAAAAGATAGAAGGACAAACAATAAAACGATATCTGATTACGGAGAGAGAGAGAAAGTGAGAAAGAAAAGCTATATATGAATGTAAAAGAAAAGATGCAAACGAAAGTGTATCGATAGTAGAATAAAAAAGATCATTTCAAGTTATAATCGCGCATGTGTGCTCGTGTATTATAATGTGTACCCCATGTAGACTCATGATCATTTTGCCTTTTTTTTTGTCTCAGTTTACAGTAGTAGCAGTAATAAAAATAATGACGACGATACGTTATAATAATAATACAATGCAATTATTATTATCATCATTATCACTGTAGTAGCAACTTATATGCGAAAAACTGTTTCACGCGTATAATACAAGAATAAAGTACAGCGTGCCCCCGTAAAACGTAAACAACAACGTTCAACAATTGGATAATATCAAACAGAATATTATTGTAAGTATTAATCGTTCTCCATCATCAATATATAAATATTATCATACACAAAACGTAACACTGTAAATGGATCGTCTGGAGGGAAAAATCGATGGAAAATGCCCTAAACATACTGAGAGAGAAATATTACAAGAGAGAGAAAGAGAGTCCGCGGGTCTGTCTGCACACGTCTGCCGCTGCTAGCCTAAATGCTCCCTTCGTTAAAAATCCTCGAGGCTCTTCGAGCGAGCTAATTGTACCTGGTTATCACTATATCAGATAAGTGTAAGAGGGGGTGGGGAGGGGGGATAAAACGCGACGATAAAAATCGTTAAAATACTGCTTCGCTCGGACGTCGAGACGTTTACATTTAAAAATTAATAAACGAAATACAGTTGGCGCACAGTAAAGAGTTCAGTAGGGAAGCAACAGGTCAGCGGGCTTGTCGTTGGGTCGCCTCGGCGGCGGCACAACGAAAGCGCTGGCTGGGCGCTGAGGACGCTCGGGCTAGCGAGGCCTCATCGTGCCATTGAGCGGCTGCATGAGGGGGGAATTGATGTAGCCGTGATACGCGGTGTAGACGGTCGATGGATTCTGGTGATGCGGGTCTTGGGCGTAAGGCGCCGCGACGTTCACCACGCTCACAGGTTGATTCATGAAGCCGCCGAGTTGAGCCGCCGCCTGATTCATGTAGCCCGCAGTGGTCTGCTGAGCAACGCGGTAACCGTAGGCTTGAGCAGCCATGAGATTGGTGTTGATGGTGGCGACGTTGGGACTAACGCGACTGGCCCCGCCCTGCATCTGCGGACAGCTGGCGCTCGGGTCGAGGGCTTGGGCGGATCGATAGAGACCTTCCGTGGAATAGGGCTGCGGAATGGGCGCCATCGAGGCGCTTGCCGAGGATCTCGAGGCCGAGCGGCTGGGTGGTGGTGGGCCTGGAGTCCCTGGTGGTGGCACCGCGCCCACGTTGTAAAAGTTCTTCGTGTAGCTGATGGGCATTTGCGGCGGAGTCGCAAGCTGCCTCGACGGCTGAGGTGGGGTCATCGTGTGCGGTATCGGCGGAGGAGGGGTGAGATTCATAGCTTGCGAAGGCGCAGGTGGCAACACGTCCAGGCCGTTGGTCATCTGCTGAAGTTTGGCCAGGCTGCAGGAGTTGGGCGTCTGACCCGTGGCTGTGTTGATCGTCGGCGGCGGCGGCGCAGGGGTGTGCGAGTGCGACATCGGCGCCGTTTGAATGTAAAAGTTCGTGGCCGTCGTGCACGGAGTATGCGAGCTCGATCGACCGCCACGGTGCTGGATCACGTAGGTGTTTTGCGCAGGGAATCCCATTGTCTGTGACACGGCCACGTAGTTGCCGCCCTGCGATATCACCGGTATGTTGTGCGAGTGGGCCGCGTGACTCGAGTGTGGATGACCCATTCCTGGCATCGACATCGCCTGCTGATATTGAGGTGGCAAGTGACTGTTTTGAGAAACCGCCGCGGCCAACATTGCGTGCTGATTGTTTTGAGGTTGAGGAGTCGGTGGCGTCGCTCGATGAGATCTACTGCTGCTGCTACTGCTGCTCTGTTGGGTTGATCTGGATCTGTAATAATAACTTTGTTTTAATCATAGTTACTCGACTAAATGCGACGAAGCAATAACCGCTTACCTGTGCGAATTTTGCGAACTGCTCGACCTCTTACTGCTATGCGAATGCGACTGCTGCTGCTGTGGTTGTGGTTGATGAGTTACTTGTGGCGGCTGTGGCTGTTGGTTGTGAGCATGCACGAGAGCTTGACTCCTTGACTGATGATGTTGTTGCTGTTGCTGATGCTGTTGTTGTTGTTGCTGCTGTTGTTGCTGTTGCTGCTGCTGTTGAACAATCGACAACTGCACCGGTTGCGGAGTTAAAGGTTGAGGTGTGTGGCACTGGACAGGCATCGGTTGGGGTGTGTGGGTCTGCGGTATCGGTTGAGGAGTATGCGGCTGCGACAGCGGCTGCGGCGTATGCGACTGCATTGGCTGCGGCGTGTGCGACTGCATTGGCTGAGGACTATGCGTTGGCAAGCTCTGCGGCGTGTGAGGCGTTCGTGGCTGTTGCAATGGTTGCGGTGTCAAAGGTTGCTGCTGAAGCTATGGAAAAATGAACAAATAATCAATCATAATTGCATCTATTGAATGTTATTAACGCCTTTTTTTGTAAGTAGTAAAATCAACGTATATGATTAAGAATTATTATAAAAAGTAACATTCGTTGTGCATGCAACTTTTATCGGATCAAAAAAAAAAAATTGTTTTTTAACTATGTCACGAAATCAGATAGTATTTTACACTTACGTATGGATTCTTATCTTGGTGCTGTTGCATCTGATGTGGTTGATGCTGTTGAATAGCCACGTGCGACTGTGGAGCGTGTTGCGGCATCGAGCAATCCGAATATTGCTGTTGTTGTTGTTGAACTTGCTGCTGTACTTGTATTTGCTGCGATTGAAGATTCACGGGATGTGAATTGCTCTGCTGCTGCGGATGCTGCTGTTGTTGTTGAGCTTGCTGATGTTGTTGCTGTTGCTGTTGTTGCTGCTGTTGCTGCTGTTGTTGTTGTTGCGCCGCAGTTGCGCTCATTTGGATGGGAGCTTGATTGATGGGCGTCACAGAGACATTCTGTTGAGAGTTGGGCATCGTGGGCAAAGCGCTCGGCGGTCTTTCTACGCTGTTCTGCGAGGCAAGATCGCTTGCTATCGATGTCGGCGACTCCAAACCCAACTGACTCACGTCCAAATCACACTGGCCGTAGTGCAGCGAGTGCACCGAGTTCGTTGTCGAGTCGGGCGTGTAGACGCCCATCGATGGCAAATCCGGTTGTGAAGGTGGCGTGCGTTTTACGGAGCCGGGATTTTCTATGTGTGGTGTTGTTTTGCCTGAAATAACATAGGAATTATTAATTCAAATAAACGATATTCCTCGATTTCTATACGTGCATGGTTCGAAAAACATAAAGCATCAGACTTATACTTATTATTTAACACGTAAACTTACCACTGTCAGGTGAATGCATTTTATCTTCAGTATGCGAATGGACCTGGGTGACTTCGTGGTGATGCTCGACTATCACCGGAGGAATTTTTTCTTGTGGCATCACCAACGGTTGGCTTTCGGTCGCACTCTCTATCACACTCGGATGGCTATTCGCCATGGGCACGTATTGCTGTTCCCTCTTCTCCTCGACTACAGGCGGTAAACTTTCAACCTTCGCCGTCGTCGGCAGAGGAGTTTCTTTAGCTTCGTACACGTCATTCTCGATTGGTCGCTTACTATCATCAACTTGCATTGGCTCTTCCTCAGTCTTCTTTGGATCCACCTTGACTTCGGTTGGTACTGTACTCGTGATGGGCTCCTCTTCCATTGGCACTGGTTCGTTTTGCTCCTCTATCTCTGGTTCTTCTTCCACCACGATCTCAGGTAGTTTGACAGTTTCCGCTTCATCGGATACTTGTTTCTCAGCGTCAGCGACAGCAACAGCTGCAGCAGCAGCCTTCTCTTCCTCTTCCATCTTCTCGGCGCTCTCGATGGCGGCATCCAGCGACTGTATGACACTGGCGACTTTCGACCTCGGTAAGAAGTCTTCGTCGTCGCCGTCATCCTCGTCGCCGGCCTCGTATTCACCGGGACTAACACTGGCCGTCGTCGCGAGATTTTCCTCGGGTTTCTCGTTGACGACCGGCGTCTTTGTGCTGGTTGTGGTGGCGGTGGCGGCCGTGGTGGTGGTGGTGGTGGTGGTGGAGGTGGTAGTAGAAGAGGCTGTCGAGAACATATCAGGAATGGTGAGCTGCTTCTTTGACTTCGTCTCCTTTGGCTCTTCTTCCGTGACTTCTGCCGTGGTGTCCTTCGCCTTGGCGTCGACTTTCGGCCTGCCGCGTCTCGACGACGCAGGAGATTCCTTGACTTGTTCAGCTTCCTTTTTGGCACCTCGCTGAAGATGATCTCTCTCTTCCGTGCTGTTATTCTTCTCAGCCGCACTGGCCCTCTTATCTCTGGTTTGCCTACCCGTAGGCGTACTCTTTGGCTGCTTGTTTGTAACCTTCAGAAGAATGTCGTCCAGTTTGCTCTGTTTCTTAGCCTTCACAGGAGTGTTGGGCGTCATAGACTCCTTAGGTGGCGACCTGAGTATCCTCGCCGGTGATTCCTTCGCTGCCTCTTTCTCTTTCAGCCTCGCACTTTCCTTCACGGCAGGAATCTTCTCCGCTGGCTTGGATTTCTCTTTCACCTCCTTCGCTGGAACCTTCTTCTTCTTGTTCTTCTCGACCACCTCCTCTTTCTCCTCTTCCTTGTCTTTTTCGCGTTCCCTCAGAGACTCACGAGTACGTTTTCTGCTAACCGTCTCCTCCTCGGGCTCAGTCTTCTCGGAATGTTTGCGTTTCCTAGGTGGCGTCGGCGCTACCGGTGTGCTCGTCGCTTTCATAGCCGTCCTGACGCTCCGCCTCGACGACGTCGTTACCGGCGTTGTCTGCATTGTGTCTGCAACTGCTGCCGGTGTACTTATCGTCGGAGGCGGACTCTTGGGCGTGTTCATGTGCATCTTCGGCGGATGAATCTCGCGCGTTCTCGTACTCTTGGGCGTCGTAACAAGACTCACGTTGCTCTTGTGATTTTCAGCGGGAAGGGTCTTCTCCTTCACATCCTCTTCAGTGTCAGCCAAGTGACCCGAGCTCTTGTCCATCTCCTTGGCGAGTTTTGCCTTTTCGCGTTCCCGCTGTTCTTTCATGATCTTCGCCCTTTGCGCCATACTTAGTCTCGCCTTCAGAGGTGACGACCTTCGGTGACCACCGCCCATCTTTCGGACGCGAAACTTCTTGCGTATCTTAATTCTCTGCACTTGTTCGGGCATAGCGGCCACTGGCTTATTGATAGCACAAGGTAGGTCTAACGTCGGTGCGGCTATGTCGGAACAAGTGTCGTTGCCGTCCTCGGGACTCTGATAGGCCTGTGGTAATTGCGTGAGCAATGGTATCCAGCGTAGACAATCCGGGTCCAACTGAATTCTCATACTCTTTCGTACCTTCGCCATGTGCACGTCGACTTTTCGCCAGTCCACCATAACAGCCAACTGCTTGCTCGTCTCGTTGGGATTCAAATGGACGTGACGTAAAAAGCCAAGCAATTGCATGGCCGTGGCGATGTCGTGACCCGAGACGCCGGTTTCCTTCGTAATCTCGATAATTTTCAGCTCTTTTGCGTCTCTGTGCGCATCCAGGTACTCCAAGACAACGCTCTTCCAGTACGAGTGATAAGACACTCGGCCAAGATCTGAAAGTGGCTTCTCTGGGGTACCGGGAATGCCTTCGACTTTGGACAGCAGATAGCTGAATTCGATGAGAAAACGACCGTAGCCTTGACGCTGATACTGCGGCAGAGTCATGATACAGGATACGTTGTAACGCTGTGCCGGACAGTGCTTCTCTTTGCTGAAGTAGCCGACGAGGTGACAACCGTACTTGTCGTTCTTCGTGACCGCGTAGAACAGGAATGGCTCGACGTCGTAGTACAGAGTTTTGTGGTCCAGAAAGAGCTTCGCTAGGAGGCACAGGTTTTGACAATAGATTTTGTTGACGTTGCCGTCAATCTGTAACAATAGAATTTACATATATTCAACGATTCTTTCTTTTTTTTTAAATGTTAATAAAAAGGCGAAAAACTAGATAATCACCTCGAATACTGATAGCCCGTTACACCGGTAAATTTCCGTGGCAGGCGGATGCCTCCACTGACATTTGTCCATGTGCCTGTCGAGCACGGCCCGACTCTTGGTGTACTTGAGGCAAAACTCGCAGAAAAAGAGTTTCGGCAGCCGCGCGTATTCTTGAGGAAACGGACTCGAGTACCATGTCTCCACTTCATAACGTCCGAAAACGATGGCCGCAGGATTTCGCGTCCCAGTGCCACCAGGACTGATCAATGCCGTGGGTGCTCCACCGTTGCTTTCCAGTGTTATCCGATTGGCACGATCTCGAGCCTCTTTGAACAGCTCTACGTCTTTTTGCGTCACACCCGGTGGTAGAGTTTGCGGTAGCACCAACTCGTCTGCAAAGGCGTAGAGATACATACGCTTTATTTGATTTGTTTTGGCAGAGTTTGATTCTTACGTACTAGTATTTCTGCAAAAAAAATTTTCTTTACGTTTCATCGTAATCTTTAATTTCGTTACTATTCTTGTATGTGAAATAATTTGAACACTTGTTAATGTAAAATTGAAAAAATTGACCTCAAAAGTATATGATAATTGAAAAAATTAACTTGATTGATTTTGAAAAATATACAACTTATAATAATATTTAATGGTATTTTAGTTGGAGGATGCGGTGATGTTGAGCAATGTGAAGGGGAATATAAAAAAAAATTGAAAGTAAACAAAAATTAAAATCCAAAATAATATTCGTTAATGAATGCACGTGATAACAAAGCAAAGCCACGGGAAAAACGAGGTAAAAAGGTGATGGTGGTGGTGGTGGGGGAAAGTTAAAGGATTATAAGTGTTTTGGGATGTGTTGGCAAAATGTCAAGGGGTATAGCGATATTAGAATTCTATCTTCCATCGGTGGCACAAGCGTTTTGCGTGTTACTTGACAATTTTAATTCGTTGGCTCGTAAGCCTGCTAACGTCAGCAGCAGCAGGTCGGCGCTCCGGCGCATGTACCAGCAATATGCAAACAAAGTAAATGTCATCATGTGAAAAAGACTTATTCATTTTTTTTTAAAGAAAACAACAATGACCATTCAGTTTTATGTTTATCCTTTGAATTTATGAAATTGCATTTTTTTTTATTCACATTGAGAAAAAAAAATGTTCGAATTGCAATTTGCTTTGCCCGTTCGCCCATACATGCGGACGGTTAATTAACCAAAGCTGTGTCGTAATGGGATAATGACATCATGCAGTGAACTCAAACGTTACCACAGTGTAATGTAAATGGGTATAAAAAAAAAATTCAAATTGTGCCTATCTACATGAAAATGTTATTACTGTGTGCTCTTTCTTACTGGAGCTCCCAAAGATTTTCTACACACAGCTTTTGCGTTGCGCTGGTCGTAAAATTTGAATACTTTTGCGTTACTCTACTTTCTTTCGTTCATTGAATGTAAATAATTGTTTTGCACAACGTTTCATTCATTGCTTCAACGTAAGCTTCTATTCCGACAAAATAAATCAAATAAAATAATAATTTTTAAGTGGTTTGACAAGAAAACAAAATTTGGCCAATCAATATCCTATTACAAGCAGCACGAAGTAAATTACGTTCGGTAGCACCGCAACTGTGACTCAGCAGATGTAAGCTTTCTCTTTTTTTTTTAAAGGGAACCTCTAATTGATCGCGCGGTGCATAACAATCACTTGGCTCATTAATGAGATAAAATCGTGACCCTCGCTACTAAACTAACCCGGCATAGGATGCTTTAGTAGCGTGAAATCATCGATAGTGGCATATAACACACAGGCACACACAAAAAAACCACACCACACCACACCGCCAACACATCCACGGTGGTGATCGAGTGAGAGAGAAAAAGAGAGACAGATAGAGACAGAGAGAAATAGAGCGAGGATTAGAGGATCGTAAAAAACTGTTGTCAACTTCTGTTATTGAGTGGGGGTGCATCATTAATAGTTAATCAATCAGAGCGGGTAATTTTTGTTGGTTACTTTGGGATAAGAACTGTGAGTGAAAGAGAGAGAGAGAGAGAGAGATAGATAGAGAGAAAGATAGAGAGACTTTTGAGACTGAGCGGACGGGGTAGACTCTTACCCTTCCTGTTGGAGCAGGGTGTCGCGCGGGGTGTCGTGGTGGTGTTGGTGGTGGTGGCGCTAGTTCGTGGAACGGATTTGACAGGCTGGTTGGGAGTTTGTTTGGGAGTAGGATGAGGATGAGCTGAAGAAGAAGAAGAAGAAGAAGAAGTAGAGTCAGAAGTTTTGCCGCTACTCGGCTCAGGGTGTTGCTGCGGCTGCTGCTGCTGCGGTTGCTCCTTTTTCTTCTTCGACACGTCCTCTTGACTCGCACATTTGACTAACGAGGCGCCGTCGATGCCCCGTAACCTTCGCCTCTCTTGCTCGTGTCGCTTGCTGTTTACCGCCGTTTTAACCAAACCCGAGGGTGTCATCTTCGATGGTTTTTCGCCCGTTAACTCGTATAAACAATTCGCGCCCTCTTCCGATGGTGTAAAGATTCCTGGCCTCGGTATCCTCGTCACTCTGGCCACTTCTTTTTTCCCTCTCGTTGGACCTTCGTTGGTCGTTGTTGTTGTCGTCGTCGTTGTCGTCGGCGGCGCCGCTGTCGTCGTCGTCGTCGTACTAGGCATCTTCGGTGCTGCGAGTTTCGGAGTTACAATCGCCGTAGGCATCGTGATCTTTTTTGCTGGGTTATTTTCTTGCAGTTGAGCCTGCAACTGTCTTTTTCTTCGGTCGGGCGCGTAATTTGGAGGTGGCGCACCAGGTTTCGCTCTGCTGGTGCTTTTACCGGACGCCGCAAAGAAGTGACTCAGCCCGTCGAAGAGGCCTTTCAATTGACCACTGCCGGGTGGTTTCGGCCTCGGCTGAGGTTCTCTGCTGGCGGATTTTTTACTTTCCTGCGTGTGTCTGTGATCCTTCTTACTTTTGGGATCGAGGCACAGACCAAACGTCGATTTCTCACCGATAGGCACATCGAGCTTTGGCAAAGTCGCCCCAAAAGTATTCGTGATATTGCTAAAGAAAGGACTGCTATCGACGCTGAGCTTGGCCGCCGCGGCAGCGAAGCCCCAAGGTTTATCGTCCTTGGAGTCGCAGGTAAACGGTGCCTTCTTGCCCATTTTATTCGAGGAAGATTTGTTTGCCGCCGGCGGCTGTTCCTCGCTCGAATAGTATTCTTCTTCGCTGTCGTCACTCGTCGCTTCTTCTTCCTCCTCCTCTTCTTCTTCTTCTTCTTCTACCACCTCTTCCTCGTCCTCATCCTCGTCTTCGTCACTCGACTCTTCACTAGGTAAAGGTGGCACTCGCGCTGGTGGAGCTTTGGTCTGTTGTTGCTTTTGATGCTGCTGAGCTTTGGCTCGTTTATTAAAGGCACTGAGCCTGAAGAATTTCTGCTTCTCTTTGGAGATCCGATCGTTCTTCTCTTCAAGCGCTGAGGAAGAAACACCCTGACCGAGAGCCGACTGTTGCTGTTGCTGCTGCTGCGGGGGGACTAAAGTAGGATTTGAGCTTCTTTGAGAAGAAGAAGAAGAAGAAGTAGAAGAAGAAGATAAGGACGAGACTGCGGCGGCAGCTGTGGCCGACGGACAGGATGGGATTGGGACATTGGACTGAGGGAATTGACGAGGGGAGACAACACCCGCATTACCGTCCGAGCTGCTACTGTCCGCTGCAATGCTCGCCGACAATGACTTCTTCGTACTACTCGCTGGTGTACTACTACTTGGCGTCGCCGTCGCTGCGCCCGCCGTCGTCGCCGTCGCCGCTGCAACTGTCGGCGTCGCTGATGACGTCGTTGGTGTCGAGGCTAGCGACGACGTACTCTTACGTGATACATTTGACCTGCGCAGAACAAGGAGACCAAATGGTTGTGAAGTGGGGTCGAGGGTTGTGATTGTTGATTCTGTTTACGTTGTTACTTTTTTTTTCTCTCTTTTTTTTTTTGCATTGTTAAAAATTCGTGACTGTTTTGTTTCGATGGAATGGAGTTGAAGAATGTTCCAATGATCATTTTCGTTTGTATTGGCAAGATTAGCTCACTGTGTCTCATTATGAATGAAATTATCGTTAAAACGTCCGAAAGAATAATTATGGTCGAATGTGCACAATCAATGGAAAAAATAATCAATTTTCAATAAAAAAAAATATATATCCAAGGCGACAAGTGCCAGTTGCATCGCTACGCGACTACACGTGTAAAAGTTATAATCAAGTCACCCTTCATTAATCATAGAGCGAATGCAACCTAAGCACGAATCTCGCAAGAAAAAAACGATGGACTTACTTTCTATTCTCGCGATTATTGCTTGGCCTCTTCCTCGGCGTCTCGGGACTACATCCAACAGCAGCAGTTGTATTATTCGTGGCCAACGTCGGCGTCGTCGTGGTCGTCGTCTCGTGTGTACCTTGACAGTGTCGACATCGCCATGGCGCTTTACTCCTCTTGTCGAGCGCCGGATCTAGGCAACTTGGATGATAACAATTCGGACAACCGGCGCACTTGACCAGGTAGCTTTGTGATTCACGCTCCTGTTGGCAACCCGAGCACGTTGGCGCGCAATCGTCGCACGACCAGCTCGCGCCGCGTTCCACCAGAATTGCCAATTCCGCCGGTGCGCACGAGTTGTGCAACGCCGCGCCGCACGCGCTGCAACGACTTAATTTTTCGCCACCTGCTGCTGTTGTTGTTGTATTGCTTGGAGTTGTCGAGACACCGCGGTGCTTGTTGTTGTTGCTTCCTGCTGCCGTTGCGCCCAGACATTCTTTGCAGATTGGCAGGGGTGCTGGTAGCTGAAAATGAAGATGAAAATTCGAATAAGTCAAATGTATTTTTTTTCTTCTCTCTCTTAGCGTGGACACTTTTCGCTTGATTAGACACGATTTGCTTTGATACGTGTTGAGAGAGAGACCCTGACATAATCGAATCAAGGTTTTACGTAACAGATTATTGTCGATTTCAGCCAACTTTATGCTCATCTTTGTCGATCGTCAATTTTTCATCCATCGGATTTTTAACGCGAGAAGAACGTTCGAAAATTTTATTACGCTAATAATTCACGGCTACCTTGCGTAAGTCGTATACGAAAAAAAAAATCGTGTCTCTTTTCCTCAAAAAAATCATTCTCGATTTTTTTTTTAATCAATCTCGATTCGACATTTGCATACACAGCAAATAACCGATGATTACGCGTTTCGCGCGTATTATAACGACATTATTTTTCCGTTGAATTATCACCTCGATCGTATTATTACGAGACGAGCGCTACATTAACCCAGTTGCAATCGCGAACGAAAATATCCAAGCCTACAGTATACGTAACTCGATGAAAAAAAAAATGAAATAATTATGCAAAAAAAAAAAGGATGGAAGGGTTCAACGGTTACTTTTCGTATATAGGGAACAGGTGCATATTTAGATGTTTATCGTCGACCCAGTAACGCGATAAAAAAAAAAGAAATGCCAGATCCGCCGAAAAAGAAAGGATAGGTAAGATATATGTTCTCCCTTTTTTAATTAAGTGCGAAGGTTATATATGGGTGTATATAGTAGTAGCCTTGACTCATACACAAAGAGAAAACGCGAAGGCTAATTATTCGTCGAGGGTGCATCTTATTAAACAAAACGAAAAAAAAAAAAGCAAGAAAAAGGGGGAATTTCGCACTCACAAAGGAGAAAGGTATTATAAATATACGACATTGAGTTGCATGTTATACGTATAACGTTTGTCGTCGATTAATACGTATATATAGTAAGGACGCTCGGTTTTTTTTTTTCTTTTCGCGTTGCCGACGACTGGTTTTATCGATCAAACTGCTTATTGTACTTCGGGTAAATATTTACACATGCAATTGGATACGTATAAATATCGGAGTCTTTTTGTTTGTTTCTCTAATTGTACCAAAACGTGAGATGATCGTGACGTCACGAGGAGCAAAAGATTTATTATCCATGGATGTCATGATCAATAAAGCTCTTTGTGTATGGCATCTTCCACAAAACAATGGGTCTTCTTTTCTTTTTTTTCTGGGATTGGAAAATCGTTTGAAAAATTTCATTATTATTCTTTGCAAAACTAAGTAAATACACAATCCACTTTTAATTACAAATGTGCAAATAGAAACAAACAAACGAACGAACCCCTTTCTCCTCCACGACAATGAACACCACAACAATCCGCCACCCGAATTCAAACAAAAAAAAACAAAGAGTCTTACGAGAGAGAAAAGCCGGTAAAACAGAATCACCAACCCGCGCAACAATGAAGGAGGCGAGTCTCTCTACTTCTACGCAGCAAGCTAAATCATCGAAAACGCCGATAAATTCGCAGCGCTACATACACACACAAACAACAAACAACACATACACACATCACCTTTTTCCGTTTCTTAAAACCAACTCTACGTAACCTTCTACCCGATCTAAGTATCATCACAACAACACGTGTTTACTTCCAATTCTTTCTTTATTCTTTTTTAGTCGCAGCCGGCTACATCAGTTGGCGCGCGACAACTGGCGACGCGTTCGCCGCGTGGCGTTCTTTGCGCGCGCGCGGTTACATATATTTCATGAATGAAGTCGGCCGAGCGCAGGCGCGAAGTTATTAAACTCGCGTACTATACATATACATTGCCGATGATGATGGACTATGCCACGCCGCGCGAGAAAAGACCGTGTTTTTTTTTTGGTTCCTCTTCCGGTGAAAAAAAAAATTTTTTCGTTTCTTCTTTATCGTCGCATTGTCGTGCTCTCGCTCTCTTTCGTTTACGTAGATAACGAAAAAAAAAATTTGTCCAAAGTTCGAGCCAAAGTTGATTATATTTAAATACTAAAAAATGGTATTTTCTCCTCCATTGTGGTTTTTGGGGGAAAGTATATAATAACTGTTCGTGCTCGTGCGATGTATACAATGAAGAGTAATGTGGATTTCGAAGACGGTATACATAAAGAGCAACAGGTCGTTCGCTTTTCAACACTGAGACCTTGCTCTCTTTCTCTGCTTATTGTGCACCTTTTCACGTATATACACGTGCGCTTCTTTTTTTCTCCCCAAAATACGACATCAAACGACGAAAAACACGTGAAAACCCATCGATCGTCATGGGGGAAAAGAGAAAGAGAAGTGAGTCATCGCGTAAAAACCCAACCCCCTTTTTTCGAAAGCATTGCGTTATTCCCGCGTAATAAAGTGTGCGCACTAGCGGGGGACTCGAAGCGTTGACGGACGGAGCTGGGCTGCGCTGTGCAGCTCTATTGATTTTCTTTTTATTTGTTTTTTTTTTTGCATATAGTGGGGGGAGGTTACACACACACACACACACACACACATACTATTTTCTTTTTGAGCGCGTGCGTCATCCTATACCTGACCCCATCGGGGATATTTATCAGGAGGGTAAGGATATGTTATGGTTTTGGGAGTTTTTGCGTGGGAAGAGATTTGTTGTTTTGTTTACGTATAGAGAAGATAAGGATCAAATTGGTATATACGTTCTAGGTTTTCTTTCGATTGATTTTTAAAACTTATAGTAGCATCTTCGAACGAAAATATTATCCTTCGGTTAAATTCCTGAGAACGGACAAACAAAAACATCCTAAATCATCCCAAATCCTACGACGCAAAATCCATTTTCAATGGCCGCGCAAGTCCAACACCCACACACATAAATTGTATTTTGGAGGGGGTTGTAGAAGGTCGGCGCATGCACGCACTTGACGTACATTGCAGCAGCTATAGCAATGACAAGAGAGAGAGCACTGTAGCTGTTACTGCCCAGTTTCTCTCTCTCTCGGCGATGAGAGAGAAACACAAAAGAGAGAGAAGTGGGGATGAGGAGATCGATAGCGTGCGAAAACGCGGATTTAATCTCAACCAACCAACCAACCAACCAACCACCACCCCACCCTCTCCAAAATTCCAGGGCTCGCGTCGCGCGCGCCTCGCAACATGTATGTATATCTTTCTCTTTGTTTTCGCTTGCTAATGTTGTACGCTGTATACGGACAAAAGAACGTATTGACGGGGATGTGGGGGATGCTTGGGGTTTTTTTTTGGTGGGGAGAGGGAGATTTATGGCAATGATTGATGATGTAGGTGAGATGGTTTGTATGTTGTTGAGAATGATGAGATTTTATTGTGATTTTTTTTACTTTTCTATTATCTCCTGGAAATTTTCGACCCTTCGAGTAATAGTGACGATGATGATAATAACAAGTGAAAAATTTTTAACTTTCAAAAAAGATTAATCGATTGACATTCAATAAGAATGATATAATCGAAACATATTAACCAAAACAGTACTTTACATAAGTAGTTTGATTGAACCTACCAAAGTAAGCTGTAACTTGAAACTGGAATAACTTTACACGCTATAAGGAGAGAGAGAGAAAGATACATGAATTCGCGCCCCGCGGCGAAGAAGCTTCCAAGGACTACAGAAGCGCTCTCCCAGAACCACCAAGTAGAGTCAGAGAGCGAGAATGAAAAAAAAAATCCTTTTTTTTATACGCTACGCTGGTGGAAGAGAATTCCGTATACACATGCAGAAGAGTTTTATCAGCTTGGTGAAATCGACGAGATTTCATCACTCACTTCGCTCGCTATCCGCCGCAAGAAGCCGCGGGTCAGAGAGACGAATGCCATGTTAAATCGAGAATTTTTATACATACACACACACCGATTTTGCGCCTATATAAACGAATGCCTCGAAGGTATTATGCACGCGAAGAATGTCAACGAGTTCGCTCTCTCGGTTAAATATTTATGAATGTATACTCTGGGTACAATTCTAAATTTAACCCGAAACAGAAGAGCTGTCGTAAAAATAGATAGTTCGCGAGTGCGCGCTTGTTTGAAAATTTACAATCGCTGCTGTTTATGTTGCAACTGTAAAGAACAACGTAACCTTGAGAATTCTCGTCCGACCAAAAAAAAAAAAAAGCAATGAAAAAACACGAGTGTCTTTGACAGAAATTAGCGACGACAAAAGGCCCAATAAGCGAGCAATTACGTTTACAAAGTCAAACAACGAAAAAAAAGAAAGGAAAACGATAAATCTCCAAAAAAAAAAAAAGACCCGTGGTCCAATCAATCACTCTACCTTGTTGTACGTGTGTGTGTGAGAGAACCCACAAAGAGAGAGAGCGAGAGCGAAAAAAAAGGGGTTAAGGCCGTGCGCGTAGCGCTCATTATGCGAGGACGAAAAAAATAAAACGAGAGAGAGAGAGAGATCCCCAATCGTTGGCTGTGGGTAAAATTAATGGGCGAAAGAGCGCGAGGGAGAGAGAGAGAGAGAAGAGCAAGCTTTAGCTATGCTTGTTGCAGCAGCAGCAGCAGTTAAGCATGAGGAACTCGAGTGAACCCTAAAACACGTGGGCGTGTATATACCATTTCGCTTGCTGCTGCTGCTGCAGATCTGCGGGAAGTGAATAGAGGTCAAGGTCGCTAATGGGATAACACTGCAGCCGACGGCCGCCGCAAGGGATTTGTGGTTTTTGGGTGATGGATTGCTAAGCCGATTTCTGACAGATCTCAGTCGTCCGACACGACAAAAGAGGGGGCACAGGCAGAGAGAGGGAGAGAGACAGCATTTGTATACGGAATTAGCCTGATCTATATAACACTCTCGCTTTTGCAAATGGTTGTGTAATAAGACACATTTCGTGAAATGCTATTCATATATACACTCGAAATGAATTTTTCCAATTAGCACCACCGCCTCTGTGTACATAGATTAGATTTGGTTAATATGCAGATTTATCGCGAACCGAATATTACACTTTCTAATTGATATTTACGCAACGAAGTATATATAAACGAACCTTGGGCACATTACTATCGTTCTGGTTCTCGTGATTATTGAGCAGTTTCTTATTGAGATGACTGTGCTGATGAATTTTATCGGCTTGCCGGAACAGACGACCGTCTTGAACGACGAGACCACGATCGACGGCTCTCTTCGCCGACAATCGAAGCGCCGTTCGAAGATCACCCTCTTGCTCCTCCTCGACTGTGTGACTCTGTCGCACGTATTTCTCGATGCTCTTCAGATTCGAACCGTCGCGCTCGCCCAGCTCTCTCACCGCTTTGATGATCACTTTGACGAGGTCTACCGTGCGATTAACTTTCAGTGGCTTCGACTGCAATCCGCCGGGATCCTGTGTGCGGAAAAGTAAAAAGATCGTTTTTTAGTTTGTTGCGTAAATTCACTCTTGACTACTTTCTCTTGTATACGTGTATAACCGCTTTACTTTTCGTTTTTTTTCAGCTGAGAATTATCGATAAGAGAAAATTCTTATTGATTGCTTTGCGGATCGAGCGAATTTTAATTGCTAGTTTTATCAATGTACTTGGACGAATTTACATTGAGCAAATCAAAGTAAAAAAATATTTTGCCGCGTAATGTCATATCCATCACAAAAGCTGACTCACGATGAACAATCCAAAAAATGAAAATAATATACCTTGTAGGACGACTGTCCTTTATTGAACAACTTGAGGACATCGCCCCGTTTGACGGCCAACTGTAGATTCTCGGCGATGACCTCCTCGTGAAAATCATGCTGCAGTCTGATCGCGTGGGCGATACGCTCGACGCTCGGCCGTTGCTTTTGGCTTCGTATCTTGCGTATCGCGTCGAGGAACCACGCGGTCCACGTATCCGCGTCCGGTTCCTCCATTCTTCTTCTTCTTCCTCCTCCTCCTCCTTCGTTTTTTTTTCTTTGTTTACAATCCAACAGAGGAAGATGTCGGTGCTTACTGTTGCTGTTTTTTTTTAACTTCCTTGTACTTCTTCGGCGTGTTTTTGTTTTTGTTTTTGTTTTTCTTCACATCGCAAAGGCGACACTGGCGGCGGCTCCTCGTCTCCCTCGACTTTCGCGGGGAGACAAAGACGCCTTGTATTTACATTCGAATCTTCTGCCTGCAATCAGATAATAGACGTAATTTAATTTTTATTTCATTTTTCGTTCGCTGAAAGTGAGTAATGACAGAGACAGATGCGATTATGAAGCTTTTTTTAGAATTCTTATATGTAAAAATAAAACGATCGCGACAATCCAATTCGACGAATATACTTTTCTCCGCACGGATGAATATCCTTTCCCATATAAACTCAGTCAATTACACGTTTGGAAACGATGACGTCGCGATAAATCTGCGATTACCCAATCATCGACGCGTTAAAAAGGCAACAAAAAAAAAGTCATGAATCCTCTCTCTCTCTCTGGCGGAACTTATACATCTACATCGCTGACTCATGTATACCGGGTGATTCCCTTATTCGTCATATCTAATTGTTACGGCGAATTAACAATTCTAATGGCCGAACTGTGGCGTGGATAATATTGGTTTTAAGTGTGACGTGTGAGTGAATGACCGTCGAGAGTAAATTGTGTGTGAAAAAGGTTTGGATTCGTTATGCGACTGGTTTCTTTCTTTGTGCTTTTAAATTCGCGTAGAGATGACGTAATTTCTCGTCGACTGGTATATACATTATAAAATACTTTGTTTCGAGTTATGATACAAGTGTCTCGCGAGGTGAATGACGAAAAAATTACGTGATTTCTTTCGATATTTATTATACAGCAAAATTAGTGTTATACGAGCGAAACTCGAAATCAATCAAAAGCGCTTCGTTATTTACTAAACAACGCCTGATTAAGCGCATATCTACAATGCAAATGCAACGCAGCAGCAGCATACGGCTAATTCGCGATAATTGAGAGAAGCTGCTTCCTCCCTCCCCCGTTATCTGACAACTGGTTAATAACCATACGACAGGTGACACGTGGGATTAAGTATGCTTTCCTCCTTTTCCTTCTTCTTTTTTTTCGGATTTAATTATTTACGACATCGTCGTCGAGCGAAGACTTTTATGGGATTAATTATAATGGTTATGACCGGAGAATTTTTATTTGTAGAAAAACTCGGCACTTTCTATCGCAGGGCACATTTATATCGATCACTAGACAGTATGTAACACTCTTTTTTTTTTTTTTTAGTTTGGAATATAAACTTTCACGATGCGGTTATTTCCTGTACTTTTTTTGCAAATAATTTACGACATGGAAAATCGTTGGGAATAATAATCGAGAGAATCCATTAAACGCTCGAGCGATCAATTTACATTCGCGTGTACCAAAACAAATATGTATATATAATATTCATGTACCATCCACCGCAAAATCCAATCCAGCCCGAAAAGCGGAAACTACCACCACCACCCGTATTTCCATTTCGCCGACGGAACGAAAAAAAAAAAATAAAATAAAATTACAGTCTGTTGCGAGGTAGTAAAATCGATATTGCAAGAGAGAAAAAGAGAGAGTATGAAAAAAAGGGCAGAAAAGCCCGGGCAAAAATCGTGTATATATACATACACACACAGACAGTTTCGCTCTGGCGCGTTGCTGGCAAATCATCGGGTGAAAGCAACTTTACTACTACTACGACGACGACGGCGACGGCGACCAGTCATCGACCTTTATAACTTGTAAAATCAGTTTCTTGTCTCCGAGCTTCGCGAGCGCGCGTGAGAGGCTCCAATTAGCGTTTACGATTTCCGTGGCGATCGATTAGAGAGAAGCGAAACTTGTTCTTATTACTTTTTTTTTAAGAAACCGGTTTTTTTTCTTATGCGACTTTTGTCTTTGATTTTTTTTTCTTTTCGTGGAGAGCGAAAAATTATACAAGTGTAGAAGGGGGAGCGATCGTTGTCGAAAAATCGGAGGATTTCCGCTGGCGTTCTCGAGAGAGATAATCTATTAGTTCGAGCTGTTATTGAGTGATTAATTGATTTAGACGCTAATGTGGGTTTTGCTGTCGCCTTTTTTTACATCTTAAGGAAGTGATTGATACGGTTTGAATCAATTTAAATACCACTTTACTTTTTTTATACGCCATAGTATTCCTAAATTTTTTACATCTTCGAATTAAAATAATGTTCCAAAAAGCAATTTCCGTTCGCAGCCGATACATCATACTTTGCCACGCTCGTTTTACGATGCACGTTATTCACTCGAAAATTGCATTCCGCGAAATCACTGCTCGTATAATTCATCCAATTAATTTAGCGCGCGCATTGGTGATTGGTCTCATCCGTGTAATATTTCCAATCAAACAAAAAGAAAAGATAAAATTCGCTTACATTCACCGTGCAAAAAAATAAAATAAAATAAAATAAACGTCATATGGGGAAAACACATGACAACGGCAACTGCATTAAAAACATGACGCATAAAAGAGTGAAGTATATATCTCTCACGATAATACACTCACGCGACATTTAAAGCCAGTCGAAATGAAAAAAAAAAGAAAGCACTCGTCAATGCCGGTTGTAACCCTTCGAAGGCTGCGCAGAGCACTGGCAGGGCGACAAAAGAGAGGTGAACGGCGACAAAAAAGCGTTGTAGTGACGCAAGGTCGACTTTCGCGACGAAGGCATAAGGATCTGTTTCTCGCGTGTTGTAAGTATATATCGCTGTTTTTTTTTTTCAGCGGGTGTACGTGTGTATATTAACCCTCCTCGTTTCCTCAGATATAAAAGGCGTTTTAACGTTTTAACTCGATTGAAATTGTGTTATTTTGAATTTTCAAACTCGTACAGAGAGAAGAGTGAGTACCTCTTCATTTGTTTTTTCACCGTCAACTATTATTACGTGCGGGTATATATAAAGAACAAGCCTATTGTTATCTCATACGCCTATACGAAAATAGCACGCAAGATAAGACGCACTTCGGTTTTCATCCGAAAACTGGATCTATAGAAAACGAACAAAATGATTTTTTTTTTTCGTCAACGTATAAAATACCCAATGTGAACCACCGAGTTTTTCATGCCTCCAACATTTCTCACCCTGCGACTCGAAAATAAGCCTCTCTCCCACCTCATTTAAAATGAAAAAAAAAAAAAAAAAAAAAACAGGAGCAAGCAAGTTTGCTCAGCGCAAAAATCCTTCGGTCGACGTAGGTATGCGTGTATGTGTGTGTGCGTATTCGGCCTTCGCTTTCACGCGTGCACACTGAGAGGAGTCGAGTGTGTTAAGACACACTCACATACTCTTATATATATAGTATACGTGCAAGCAAAGGAAGGAAGAAGAGCCACGAGCAGCTCGCGCGCGCCTCGGCTATTTGTCTGTCGGGCGTCCGGCGGCGGGCTATAACACACACAGCACACACGAGGGCCGAGAAAGAGAGAGAAAGAAAAACGAACGAACCGGCTGTCGCCGCGCCAAGAGAGCGCGCCGCGAGAGAAGGAGAGCAGCTGCTACGTGCAGTTGTGCGAGAGAGTGAGAGAGACTTGTAACCGACCGGCCTGACTGCGCAAGCATGCATGAGAAAACAAGAGGCTTGTGATATTTAGCCTGTGTGTGTGTGTGTGTCTGTATATATTTTTTGACTTTTTCGCTTTTCGGTAGACGCGACGCTTTATATTTATAATCTTGTTGGACGAGTTGATTTCGATTATTTTCCCTCTTTTTGCTCTCTCTCTCTTCGCGTCGATTTGAGAGTCGAATGACGTGGTTTTACATCGGAGCTGTCAAGTTCGCGTTCGAATCGAAAAGAATTTTTTTGCTCTCCCTCTCTCGCCGACGGAGAACGAAGAGGAAAAAAAAAGAAACATACGAAGCATCTCCATCGACATTTCTACGCGTGGATTAACGTAGCCTACGTAACGCGACGACAAATTACAAATTTAAATATGTATATCGTCCGATTAATAAACTGGCATGCACATATATACACACACTCGCGAGAGCGAGCAAGCGCGCGAAACTAATAGAACTGCGTGATATGACCTAGTTATTATCCGTCAAGAAAAACCACAACGTTCGTTAACAATTTTTGACCGACGGAAGAAACAAAAATGGAGAAATCCCTCACTGTCTCGGTTTTTTTTTTCGTTGCAGTTTACAAAAATGCAATGCGCGTGAAAGGGGAGAAATAACACATACACACGCACACGGCGCGATTCCAATCTTTTTAACTCTTGAAGCAGCTGCCGGCGCGCGCTCGACGACGACGGCGACGACGACGACGACCCGTTGAGCTCTCTCTCTCTGTAATACGTGTGTAGGTATATGCGTGTGACTCACGTTATATCCGTCGCGGAAAATTTTCGCGCAAATTTTTTTTTACGCTCCCTCCCGCCCCGCTATATTTAGTGTGTGTGCGAGAGAGAGAGAGAGAGAGAGAGAGAGAGAAAGAGAGCTCGTCGAAAATCGATAGCGCGTCTCTTAACCTCAACCGCGCTTATAATGCTCTCCTTCCTGGGGTTCTCTCTCTCTCTCTCTCTCACTCTAGCCGACGCGTCCTCAAGCAGCGCGAGAACGGGCGAGCGAGAGAGAGAAAGAGATTGAACGAAGTATATAGGCGCTTTCGTGTACGAACAAGAAAGGCGCGGCGTCGGTTAACGGTGCAATTACACGAGCGATGTAACCGAGAGAGACAGACAGAGAGAAAGATTCATCAAGCAAAAGAGGTTTGGCCGCAGCCATTTTGCAGAGCGAGGAAAGATAGAGCGAGACAGAGCGAGCGATACGAGTATGTGTCCGACGGCCGTCGGACGGCGGCCGAGAGAGCAACTTCTCTCTCTCGCGTACTCACCTTTTTCCGTCTTCAGCTCGGCGAAACCCGCAGCGATCCGTGGCTTATTGAACACTCGCGTATCACTTTCTAATGGCACTAAATCAACACTTGCTTCGCCGTTAATTTTTGCCGAACGGCAAATTTCTTGCGCGACACAACACACCACAAGGCGTCACATTTCAGCGCTCTGAGGCAAGCGCGAATCAACAAAGGTTACCCACTTGATAAAGATGGCCGTCGCTCAACTCTATACGCGCTACTCGCTCTCTCTCGCTTCGCGACACCACCACTGTCTGTCTGTTCTATGTGTGTATGAGTCTGTCGAGCTCGCTACTCCAGTGAGAGAGAGAAAGAGAGAGAGAGAGAGAGCGCCGCTACTGCGCAACCGCTGGGGAGCGCCACTGTGCGTACACCAAACGAGTGTATGTACGTCTGTGTTTTTTTACGGGAGAAAGAGAGAGAGAGCGCGCGATGTTGTGCACGCTCTCCAATTGATTCGCTTTCCGGGAATTGGAAGAGACTATTTTGGTTGTTTTTTTTGGGGGGCGATGCTATTGGAATTTTTTTTCTCTTCGATTTCCGACACTGACACTTCCGCGCGTCGTTTTCAACACTATATATTCGCAACGTACAATTTTGTATTTTGTACAAATTGGCTGGTTGACTGATACTTTGTAATACGTTTTAGCGTGATTCATATACTTCTTTTTATTCTTTCGATCACATGACACTTTATATCCAAGCACAAGAGTTACCGGCGATCGCACAAACCACAACTGAACACTGTTTCTCGTGAATCTTCGCGTTGTCACCGCTCAAACAAGAGGAATCAAATCCATTAGGGACAATCACACACGTGTAAACGGAGTTGTCGATCGGCGCAATACGAGCGGTGGGCGCGGAGCCTTAAAGTCGCGCTCTCTCCGGGAATTCTCTCTCGCGACTGTGTAGCTCTTTCTCTCAATATATATACATCTATCTTTCTCTCTCTCTCTCTTTCTCCCTCGTTTCGCCAGACTTGATGGTGATGGGTTGGCTCCGTGATATAGCGCGTATGTATAGGTAACGTTGCTCGAGTATGTATATATGTAGTTACGAGCACTTGTAAACACATGCGCGCACACACCGGTTAAAGTATATCGGCGGCTGCGCTCAACTTGTTGTGTGTTGTATAAGTAAGTAAGTATGCGTTTAGAGCGCGACGATCGCCGCCGCGCACACACCAGAAACGAGAGAGAGAGAGAGAGAGAGAAGCGGTGATGATTGGGCAAAGGAGGAGGTAAATGCAAGCAGGTAAAAAGAAAAAAAAAGGATATATATATACAAGAGCGCTACACTCGTTTCTGGGCGGTAGACTGTAGTACTTACTATCGTATACACATTATATACTTACTTACAGGGGAGAGATACTGACGAGCGATTGATTTTTATTGGATATATATAGGTGCCTTGTATAATTGTGGTTGTGCAATTGGAATATTGATGCATTTTTATATGAGTGATTATCGTTATGTAATTAAACGATATAGCAAATATGCGATTTCCATGTTTCACTGAGGATATGTTATTTTTGAGAAATATATTTTTGTTGATCGTTATTGGCTGTGATTAAAGAGGTTGGCTCAACAAAATTTAAAGAAATAACTAATAAAATAGAATAGAGAATTGAAAAAACGCAATCATGAAAAGTTTACTGCTAAGAATATCTTGATGAAAATAGACACAAAACAATGATTTTTTCAATCATTTATTGTTAATGAATCAGTGCATGGCATAACAAACTCAATTGTACGACAATAATAGTGAGTCTCAATAGAGATCCATAACAAAAAAAAATGAATTTACAATTTTCTTATCTTCCATGTGTTATACTTAATATAACAACTATTTACATTGGTATTTTTACAAATTAGGATCTTTACATTTTCAGTGTATGTACCATTTAATATGAATCGTTCTATATGGCCTTTGTGCATGTTTTAATTACATTGAAATCTCATTGTTTGATTATTGGAGTTAAGATCTACTCATTTTTCTATAGAGTTTAATGCTATAAAGACAAATAACGTTCATACAATTTTCAATCTTTTCTTTGCAAAACGAAGCAGCAGAATATAAAAAAATAGTTTAGACAAATTACCCTCTTGTATTCCATTTAGTGAGAATGTCCCTTTGGTTGTATGTAATCCCATACTTATTGAATTATCGTGCAAAATTATACTTTATCACAATTTTGAAATATCAATGCATAAGTGTGGGTTAAATATATTTCCATAAAAAAATATAAAAATTCTGTATGAAAGTTCACATGAACATCGTTTCAATTCAATTGATTTCACTTACTCAAAAATAGAAAATATTACTGTTATCAACATTTCTCAAAACAAAACAGAATATGAGCTTTTGTGCAATTGTATGTGGAACATTTAGCGACACTCAGCTCCAATATCTTGATAATTGGAGTACTTTGAAATTATTGCTATGGCAAGAAAAAGTATTATTGCTATCAAAAGTTGCTTTTCATGAAACAACTACAACCCAAAAATTTCATAATTACATTAAGTACAATAAAGAAGACGGATTTCAAAAAAGAAAGGCCTCGTCATGGTGCAAAGTCTGGCTTTCCATCGTAAGTACAACCAGATCGTTGAATGATCTCGGTAGCTGCCCAGATACCACATTTGATGCATACCTCTAAGCTTTGATTCTGGATATATTGAGCCAGGAATCCTACAATAATTTGTTTACATTAAATAAATGTTTCAATGGATATGGAAGATAAAGCTTGATATAAAAGCTTCAAACTTACCCCCTACGAATGCATCTCCAGCTCCATTTGTGTCAACAACTTTTTCTTCGGGCAACTTCACTACTGGATATTCAGTAATTACATTATCTTTAGCTAATAAAACAGGATTTGAACCCTGAGTTATAATGACAATTCTTTTCCTCTTGGTGTTTATTTTCTCCATGTTTGACATTTTTAAGGCTATTTCTTTTAGATCTGTCGTATCAAAGTCATTGGCTTTAGAAAAAGTTTCTGCTTCAGTTTCATTACCAAACAGTATATCTACGTAAGGAAGAGCTGCTCTCATTGGTTTCTTGAATAATTCACACAAAAACGGAGCACTCAGGTTCATTGTGAATATTTTGTTGGTTTCATATGCATGTTGAGCCACAGCCTGTATTGTTTCTGGGCTCACTGTTAAGAAAAAGCCCTGAAATTGATAGTAGACAAACAATAAGGAATTCAAATTCACAACTAATGGAAAAATACATCGATAAACAAATTTTCACTCACTGAGACATAAAAGAATTTAGTATCATGTATCAATTTCTTGTTATCTTCTTCTTCGATATGCGATGGTGAAAAGCAGTTGGCTGCAGCTAAATTGGCACATAGAGATCGAAATCGTCCATTATTAGTAATTAAAACTGCACAGGTTCCTGTTGGCTCTTTATCGGTATACTGATACCTAACATTCAACCCATTTTCTTTGGCCTTTTCCTCCAAGATTTTAGAGTACTTGTCTTTTCCAACACAGCCCATATAAATTGACACCTTTGGTTTTTCAAGGAACCACTGCACATAAAATACTTAGCATGAGTACTAATATATATGGAAATTTTAAACCAATTCAATTATAAAAAAAGTAGCAAATTCTTATATGATAACATTGCTCAAATTTTCTTATCTGACCTACTGAGAGTTGCAAACAAATCAATCTTGATTACTTGTTTACAGTATTACAAAAAACTCAGATAATAAAGTTATATGGCTACGCAAAGAATCGTGTATATCGCTTGGAACATATGAACAGGAAATAAATGTGAAAATTGAAATTTACTTGTGCCACTCGCATTGTATTTTGAACAGCTCCTCCAGCAATGAAATCTGCATTGTACTGTTCAATAAGTTCATCATATAATGGTTTGTGCTTATCATTGGCAAGGATAGCATCATTAGGTTTCAGATCATACTTTTTCAAAAATTCATCATCTACTGATGCAGAAATGTCAAGAAGAGGATTTCCAATCCCCAACAGAATTCCTTCTCTAAAAAAGCATATCAATATTATATTTACATTTTTCAAATATTTACAACAAAACTTGCAAGCTCCATTAAAAATTATATTCAAATATTAACTTGAGACCAAAATTAATATCTCTTCAAAGACAAAAATATTTCTAGAACATTCGCGTCGTAATTAATGCATTAAGTAAAGTCGTTCATACAAGCTCGAGATATTTGAGAAGTCAACACGACGCATATTGCATAACTGATTCTATTTAATCTGTCCGTTCGCAATTCATTTTGCATACACAGTAACGCGTGGGAAGAACTTTGTAACCTCTAAACAACAACATCGAACTAATGAATCTATAGAAAACCACATATTACAACGGCTACAATTAATTGCAATAGTACGAGTCTTTGAAAATTTTTTTATCTCGACTACACAACAATTTACGAAAGAAAATATGCATTTGCGCGCACAATCCTAACCTCGAAAACTTGGGCTCCAAAATGCAAAGAACACGTGCTTTCGAAGCATTGACAGTTTAAAATAAGCATACAAATGAATTCTCACCTCAATTCCTTCGTCATTCTCACAAACAATCAGATCCGTAGATCTTCCGTTTAAGGCACCAAGCGATAAATCAAGCGCGCAAAAGAAAACTTATAACGCCGCGGATTGCGTCCACGCGCCAACTGCGAGATGAGAGGAAAAAGAAAAAAAGATTGTAATACCCGCAAAGCGATATACTAGCGCGCGCGCGTACTTTGAGCCAATGGAGTCGCCGCAAAAACTACTGTGCAATAAGATGGCAGATCAGATCGCTTAATTGATAATGAATCACGTGGTACGCGTTTGTTCTCTTTTATATCGCCGCTTTCAATATTGCGTCGAGTAATTCAGCAAATATGGAAGTTTTTTCGAGTGGTGGTTGTAAAAAATGACGTTGGATTTCTTTTTTCAGGTTGTGACATTTTTCCTCATTATTCTGGCTCGCGTGAATTTGAATATTTCATAAGATGTTAAATGCGAATCTCGGTGCACGATCTTGCATTGAGATGTATTTCTGCTATAGTTTATAAATAGAACGTTTTAAAACTGTTCGTGTGCAATGATACTTTACCTGAGCAGTGCACGTATTTCTACATATATTTATATATCCTATTACTACCTTGCAGATGGCCTTTCGTGTCTCAAGAGTATTACAGAAAAAAAGTTTTTAAATAAATATTCTAAAATTCTGACGTAATACAGGGTTGGGATGTTGGTTTGGGAAAATAACAATATAAACTATATCATGTAATTGTAAATATATCACAGTTTATTCAGTCTTTCATTAGATAACATTCGTTGTCTGATTTTTTTTTTTTTTGTTAGTGTAACACACCTGTGCATTCGTATTTATCTCGTCATCGACAATCTGATGTTCTGTTGTACATAATCACCCCCTGTGAGTAATGATTAATAATTTTGAGTTTCAAAAGTTTCAAAAAATAATTCTCGCGCGTGAATTGCTCGTTTTCAACTTTAACAAAATAAATCCAATAGCGAAAAAAAAATTAATCTTGCGATTCCAAATTCAAAAAATAAAGAAATCTAGATTGACTAACATCAAAAGTTTTCTTCGACAATTTAAAATTTACGTATGTTCTCTCCGTTTTTTTTATATCTCGGACTTGCCTTTCAATAAACAAATCTCGCAGTCCACATTGAAAATCGAGCTTTCAGCCCTCAAAGACAGAGCAGTGTCAGATCCACCATAGATCTCGGAGTCATAGAAGTGTTGTCTCGTTGTCGTGATTATACTCAGCCGTTTTGCCAGTAGCCCATACTGCTCCTATACAATTACAGAGCACACATACATATTTTTAAACAATTTTCTCATTCATGATGCTATAGAATGTTTTTTTTTTGTTTGCTTGGTGGCTCGGAGAGTTTGTGAATAATTTCATTTTTTTTTTAAATTTCATTGTCGCGAGCACGTTCTCCGAGATAAAAGTATCGTATTGTGCAAAGTGTCGTGATTTTGTGTGTGTAATCGTCGGTAAATTGCGTGTTCAGTTTTTGTACATCAAATGTGAATTTTGTCGAACAGTGTAAAAAAAATACAATATTCATTGAAGAAATATCAGTTGTGAAGAAAAATGATAGGTGTCGACGAAAAAAAAAATCAATAAAACTGAGCTCCATTGTATAAATTAATCCAATCGACAATGAGATGAAACTATATGATGAGTATGTAATATTACAAAGCTTTTCTTTTTCATTTTTATCATGTCCTGGATGAAATAAAACCACATTTAAAATATATAATTGTAAAACTTGAAATTTTGAAGAAAAAAAAAAAAATTTCTTTTAGATAAAAAACAAAAAAAAAATACAATACTTTTACCCCGGCGTGCATGTATAATACACCTGACAATAGTCATTTCGCGACATTGTCAGATATACACATATAAGTACGTCATCCAGGGTTCATCTCTCAACACAAATCAGCAACATGTTATTTATACATAAGAGAATCAAAGAAGATATTGATGCGACGTATTTGTCTATTGTTTTACCCATTTTTGATTATTGTAACAACAATGACAGAGATTATCACGACGACGGCGGCGGCGGCGGCGGCGACGACGAGGGCGGACGATTGTTCTTGACGTTCGGTGGTAGTAGGTGTGCGAGAAGGACGACGACGACGGACGTGCATAGAAGTTTATGCGGTACCACGTTTTTTTTTTTTCGTCGGTCGACGGCGGCGGCGGCGTGTGCATGATACGCGCGGCCCCTTATCACAGACAGAGACAGTGTCGCTCGGCGCGCATCCATTTTAGGCTTATTTCTCACAAGGTTGGCTATAGATTAAGAGGAATATTATCATCAATTGCGCTTGAAATGATTTTTTTCTTTTCTTTTTGGTCTTGTTTCGTCAAATGGAAAACAACCTTTTATGTACAATCAGAGACTTATGTCAATGTTTACACAATCATCAATGACAGTTGAAACGATTACAAAATGTATGCTAAGTCAATAAATTATGGATAAATAATCGACATGTAACACTTGAGTCGTTAATTGTTCGAGTACATTAGGATTGAAGTTGTAATCGTTTTCACTGGAAAAAATACTCAGCAAGCAGTAAAAAAAAAGATCGATATATAAATACAGAAAAAAGGAGCAATAAAAACAATTAACCCTTAACAACCTATGTAAGATACAAAGTTGATATAAAATGTAAAGCTTGAGGAATTACCTGTTGAATGATCCGACGTAACGTTTCCGAAAACCTGCTACAATAATGTGTAAACTACCTCGTGAGATCCGTCGCAAGATTGATATTCGAGAAACCGTCGATATACAAGAGCTTTCTTTCAATTGGTTTATTATTTGTTTTTTTTTAACTTAATATATTTGTAATATAGAAATAAAGAGACGCCAAGGATGAATTACAAAAACACGCATTATTAAGAACTTTAGTCTTTATTTGGAAATTAGGTGTAAAATTGATCATATACTTATGGTGATAAGTAAGTACTAAAAAATACAAATTGACAAGAAACAAAAAAGAAAAGAGAACAAGTAAATGTGAAGCAGATGAATGAATCGTATCTTTATTTTGTTCTGATTATATATCTGCTTTCTGTCTCTTTCTCATCGTTATTTCGCCCTTAAATTGTTTAATAATGTAATCTCGCATCTCTCACGTCAGTGTTCGTCATAATTTTTTTTTGTGTCGTTTGTTTTTTTTTTAATCCGAGGTAGCGTTAATATTACAAAATTGTGTAACATCTCGTCTCTCATTTCTCGGTTAGCGCATCTCTCAATAAGTTTTATTGTAATCCACACCAGGATAAGAGACAAGTGACTTATTCGCGCCGTAACCCTGCGAAACCATGTTGTCCGCAGTACCCATCGTTCTGAAAACATCAGTCATACAAAAACGAGCGGTTTTTACATTAAAGAAATCACCAAACTGACCAATAACAGAAAAATAATAATAATAGAAGATTAATTAATAATGAGATAATAGGAAAAAAAAAATAACGATCCTTAAAAGTTTTATCAAATATATGAAAAAAAAGAATGTTTTGTTTGCTTGCGCTTTTTTTTTTTGCTTTGTCTGTTGCCGTTGCCAAACATCTAAGTAACTTGCTTTTCTTAATACTTTATAATAAGCATGGAATATATACGGTTGGATATATGTATTATTATATTTACGTTAATTCACTGCGGTCGAAAACATGCCGAAGGTTACGTTACTGGAAACTTTGCCAGCAGCAGTATCATTATCATTGATTTTTTGAACGCTAAATGTTGATCATAATCAAAAAATAAAATAAGAGACATCTTTCCGTAATGAAACCTTCTTTCGACAAATTAACCGGTTCACCTTTAAAAAATAGACTAGCAAAACTAAACAATCTCCAATAAAAAAATGCTACACTTGTCATGGCGAGTTGATGCAATTAATTGAGACAGGAAGGAAAAAAAAATATTCATAAGACAAAAAAAAGTGGGGATTGCCGAAAAGAAACGACTTCGTTCAGAGTTTTTTTCTTTTTTTTTCTCAAGTTTATTATTTTTTTTTATTACACATGAAACACACTTAGAGCATTTTCTATTCTATTTGTATTTCAAAAAGGAAAAAAAAAATCGCGAGCAACGAGAGCAGTGGACAAAAAATATATATATATTCAACCTGCATCGTCTACAAGACAAACTACGTTAGTTAAAAACTTATTAGTGCTAAAGCATCGTCTACGTAGCGTGTATTTCTCTCACGAATGCCGAAACACACTACGTGCAAATCAATTTTTTTTTTATTTTACGTAAATGCCAAATTTCAGAAACCAAAATGTATATTTTGTATGATGAAAATGAATGGTGTAGGAAAATTGGGAGCCAAACAAAAAAAAAGTAAGAGGGAATTTCTAGCTTCGTTAAACCGAGCGACGCAGGAAGCCAGCGGACTAATGTTCATTACTCCGAAACCAAAACAAAAGTATAACATAAAAAAAATACAAGATGTGTCAAATGAAAAGAAAAAGTATTTTGTAGTTGTTGTTGGGACAATGGGGAGAGAGAAGTGATGTGATGAAAGAAATAAACAATCACGTTTCGTTTGTGAATTTCACAAATATTACATTTTGTATTACACAGATTTCTCTTATAATTCATAGATTGAATGGGGCTTAGAGAGGAAAGATTGTTCTTTTTATCATCTACAGCGCATCATCGCTATTATATATTCTCATATATAGTGGAAAAAGAAGAGACATGAAATCTTACAAAAAAAAAAAGAAAAACAAACGTTAATCTCGAAAAAAAAATGAGAAGGAATTACCTCGTCTTTTTTTCATCTCGCACAAAGTTTGTTATTAGCCGACGACATTCTACAAAGCTATATACCGTACAGAGAATATATGTACTCGGAAACCGCATAAGTCATTAATACGCACTTATACTCCTCGTGTCGTCGACAATGCACACGATTGATAATTTGACAATCAAAGGTAACAACAGATTTCATTGATTAATCTACGACGCGAACAAGAACTATATATACCTGTTACAGTCTATATGACAATTGTTTCACGTACAATTCTTTTTTTCGGAAGGGTTCTGACGTTATTAAATACACAAACTATTGCAAACAATGCAATATACTGCTAAAGTTACTCCTCTCAGAATCTATCGAGCAAGAAAATCTGCCATACTAATTGATCATCAACGAATCTTTTCTTTGTTTTTTTTTATTTTTTGTTTTCATTTTTTACAAGACGTGGCGTTACAATGTACGAGGTGTATCGCTGCCTCTCGAGAGGCTTATCAAGCGCAGTTATTTTTTTTTTTCAAAGAGAATAAACACGTTTGTGTGTCAATATAAAAAAAAGGAGGCGCGCCTAACGCAATTATTATTATACTTAAAATCAAAGGATCATGTACGAAGAAGGGCTTCATCCGAGCCTCTCAAAAAAGACAAACAAGGAAGAAAAATTCCTTATTTCATTTCTAATCTTTACGAAAAAAAATACAGCGTCCGACCGTTAAAAAATCATCTATGTGCCACGAGGAGTAACGAAGACGATCAGAATTCTCATAGTGTCAAATTTTATTTTAATGTCAAAAGTCTACATTAATATTATTACTATATTCTCATCGTTATTTATAATTTGATAGAACGTACAGGGGCTAAGGGCCCGTCAAGCCGTCGTTAGTTGCGCACGAAGAGGAGGCACCACGAATTTATCTCGAAAAACTCATCAATGTTAAGATCAATTTTTTAGTCTATCGACTCTCAAGTCTGTGAAATAAAAGCGACAAATTACGATGGTTTTTTTTTTTAAATTGGAATAATTATAAAAAAAGATATATTTTAAAAAATGATTTAGGTTTTAGTGTGTCGATTGTTAGGAATGAAAAATCTAATAATAAGGACATGCAAACGGTTATAAAGGTGCGTCCTCCTCGTGCGTCTGTAATTATATATAAATTACACGTCGGTCGTCGCAACGCTTTTCAAAGACAATGATATCACGGCTATACTTGTACAAGTAACACCTTGATTAATTCTCATGATTCTTTCTTTCGTTTTTGTATTGTTGCCTTTTTCAAGTTGATTATCGATATACACAGAAACATTCGCCACAAAGAAAAAACCTACACATTGGATTGCGTTGTTTACTATATTACCATTATTATAATTAATAATAAAAATGATTAAAAGTGTGAGTTGTGAGATAAAGAGAGATTATTTGAGAAATAGAAATAGAAGAGAAAAAAACTGCCTGCGAAGCCGGCAGACCTTCCGCGCGTCGTATAATCTTTGCTCAGGATCATCATCACACCCGACGACGAAGACACAGACACAATACAGCTCTCATCTTTTTTTTCTCTCTCTTTCTCGCTCGCTCGGCGCTCCCGAAGGCTTCCTGCTCTCTCCGTACGTCAAAATCTCGTCTCCTCGGAATCAGAAAGATCAACCGGCTCTGTCGCTTTTTTCTCTGTTTTCTCATCATCATCGTCATCATCGTCATCATCGTCACCGGCGACACACCGACACGAGATTACAACCCCGGCGGCGCGCGACGACGTAGGTGTTTGTTTGTTTGTGTGGCGGTTGCGGCGGCTTTAGTATGGTGCGAACCGGCGCGACGGCGATGGCCCTCGGATTCCCGGTCTGGTAAAGCAGATAATATCACAAGTTTACAAAAACACGGTCTCACAAACGACGCCATTCTTATTTATTCATTTATTTATTTCATTTTCACGAATTTTACCGCAAGCGTTTGCTGCTTCGCTTTCATTTCAGCGCAAGTTCCGAAATAAAAGAAGCTGAAGTTATAATTACAACGAAGTTGGTTCCATTCTCGCGGCACAAAGCAGCAAACTTTGCGGAAAATTGAATATTCAAAAAATTTGGCAAGTATATAAGTACGACAGATCTAATCCATGGTTGGCGATTAGGTCTCTCATTGGAAAGTATTGAATTTACAAGAAAAATTACACTTGGGTGACTAGGATCAGTTATAGGAACTCGTGTTGACTCTTTTTACCTCACTTAATAATACTCTAATAATAATTCAAGTCATATAGGTGTGTTCATTCAATTCAGAAGTATATTCATAGAAAAAAGTACTTTTTTTCTATAATCAAGTGCTATGCATATATCTACAGATAGACATGTTCTATTTGAGAATCACACACAATGAACGGACATGAAAATGACATGGTGCCTGTATCGTACATGGATATGATAAAAAAACAACACCTTGCATACACTTGTCAATCAAAAGCAATATAAAAAAAAGCTGATGAATCAATGATGGCAAGCGAGGTAAAGAAAAGGACAACGGATTGGGAAGTTTTCGTTTTTTTTTTCAAGCTAAGAGAATCTTCGGGCTGGTGTGGCATTTTGAACTTACCTACGCTCTTCAAATGAGTCTCGGCTGAAGTCCTCGTACATGCCTCTACTACAACATTATTTAAATCGATTATCGACTCGTTCCTACTTGCAAAATCTTTCATTATTTTCAAAGAGCTTACTGCACTCTCTTGTTCAGGGCTTAACTTTGTGAATTGATATTATTAATTTGTGAAAAAGCAGCTATTACGATTCAAATCTTTTACGAAATGCAATTTTAACTAACTGAAATTATTCGAACTGAATGAATTGTTTGAGGGAGAAAAGAAAATTGGTAGACAATCTAGCTGGACTTTGAATCCATGCAACTGAAAATTACTCCCACCACAAAATTATACGTCGAATTATGAAAATTGAAAAGTCTATAAACACACAGTCCAACATTTATGAAACAAAGTCAACTCAAATTGTAACGTGCATCAGCAACATTGAAGTACGTAAAAAAAAATTGATCAAACTTGTAAATAAATCAAGAAAAAAAAGCTGTACATGAGATTGTATGTGTACATCTAGTTACTTCATAATCCCGAATTTATTTAAATTACAAAATTATTTATTGGGTAATAAGTTAAAGCCATGAAACAAGAGAGCCTGTGCTTTATTTTTGGCACATCCTGGAAACGCAAAGATCTCATTGACAAGAGAATGTTCTCGTCCTTGCTGAATTATCAGAGTTTCATCACGACGCGGCGTCACGTTATTCGTAGAAAAAGTGCAGAATTTTGATGAAAAAATTTTTTTTAAGCAAATAATTGACGGGGAGACTTACTCTTCCTTAACTTGAACGCCGAGCCACCACTGTCTCTCTAAAGGTTGCATCTATTCACGGATAAGCTCGGTATGGAGCCGGGTGTGCACTGAAATTTAGAACGTAAAGAGATGTCCAGGTTGCTTTATTTTGTTCAAACTTAAACCACGTAATAGCCACGCCAGAAACTTAATTTTACGCATCGTTCATGTCTCTTTTTTTCAACAATTATTACAAGGACATTCAAGCCAAAGATTCCGATTCAATTCTATTCATTTCAAAAGTATCCTTCTTCTGCATGTTATATGTCTAACTATAAACTTGTCAGAGTAATTCATGTAACAAGTATCTACTTAGCAAAAATAAAGATAAAACGAAAAATTGTGTCAAACAGAAAAACCACACCGACCCGATAAATTCCAAAGGAACTTGGTGACTACCTATAAGTGGGAGTAGGAGAGCATTTGTCATCTATTGAGTTAGGAGCAGCACAGTCAAGTATATGTAATATGAATAATGAAGGTGACAAGACAAGAGTGATATAGAGAAAGACAGATGGAAAGATGATAGGCTATACAGAGGAATGCAATATGTATATAATATATAGAGAGAGGCCATAAGAGATAATCGCCCAACCCTACAAAAAAAAATCGCATAAACAGTTAATCCAGCCTGAAAATGTGTTCACAATGTTAAGCCGGATAAAACGAGTGATCACAACCGATATACATGTATGTAAGATACACATATCTCTCAATAATACTTTTTATGAAGGTGTAGGACTAGAAGATGGCGGATGAAACCTGATAACTCACCTGAATCGTCCGTTGTTGCCTGCAGGTGGTGGCGATCGTCGGCTAAACATACCGTAGTCCTGTCCGCGCGAGAAACCAGTGTCGCGCATTGAGCCCATGCCAGCTGTAATTTTTGTTTGTTTGTTTTTTTTTCCGCACCGAGAGGAAACGAAAAAAAAAAGAGGCAACGTCGACGAAAAAAAAATGAAAAAAAAAAGAGAACAATAAAACAATATGTTAGGACGTTCGTGTTGCGACTAGAGAAAAGCTATAAATCGTACCAGGATGCTGATAGCCGTCATTACCCGACATTCCGGTCATTCCTGTGAACCTCCTCTCATACAGATCACGGGTGTCGTCGAAGCCACGGCGGTCATAGTAGCTATCGTAGTCCTGGAATGGTGGGTAGGTCTGTGAACGAGAGAGAGAAAAAACGTGAATCACGTGTAATTATGTAACTCGCGCGAGCTATCGCGTAACGATTGCAAATCGTTACGACACGCAACCATCATCCTGAATACTTACACCAAAGCGAGCACCACCCATGAGACGGTCACGGAGGAAGGGTGGTGGTGGTGGTGGTGGGTAGGGGTCGCGTCCGAACATCCTGTCCCTGAAGCCATTCCTGTCGGGTCCACCTCCCATGCCACCCTTGGGGCACTCCTTCGACCAGTGACCGCCGCGTCCACATCTGTAGCATTGCTCTGGGTCACCCATGCCGGGCCTCTGTCGCACGCGGCTCGTGGAGATCTGAACTTTCATGGGTTGACCGTCGACGATCTGGCCGTTGAGCTCTTTGATGGCCTCGTTCACGTCACCGCTGGCCTCGAGATGGACGAAGCCGTAGTTGCGCACGATGTCGCACTCGACCACTGTGCCGTACTTGGCGAATAGCTCGCGTACTTGCGGAGCCTTGGTGTTGTCGGTGAGGTTACCCACGAAGATCTTGGTTGTGGGGGTATTGGGTCCCTTGCGGCTCTTGGCTGCCTCGCACTTGATGGGCTGACCGTGGACCATGTTGCCATTCAGATTCTGGATGGCATTCCTGCCAGCCTCCTCGTTCTCCATATGCTGTAAATTCATTGTTATTTAGACGAAAGTCGCGTAAACAGGAGCACACGAGTCAACGTCGCGAAACGACAGGTCAATCGTGACAAACGTATATTTTCCCATTGCAAAAAATGAAACTATGTGATTGTAAAGTAATTCTAAGTATCCGCGACAATGGGTCGTAAAACTTGGAAAACTAGAATAGTAACGATTGAAGCGTTGAAAGTAGTGCAAGTAGGTACTCACGACAAATCCATAATTCTTGACGACGTCGCACTCGACGACCTTGCCGTATTTCTCGAAGAGCGGCTTGATGTCGGCGTTGGTTGTTTTGTCGGCAAGATTGCCGATGAAAATCTTGAAGGTACCTACGCTGCTGAAACCCGGCATCTTTCCTCTTTACTCCGAATACCTTAGTCGCAAAAACACACACACATATACACAAAGTGAAAGTCAGTAATTTTGCACAATTACCAGGCTCGTCCGTCAGCAAGAAAATAAAAATTGCGCACAAGAACCGGAAACCGCACACACACACACACCTGAGAGAGCGCGCGCGCGAAAGTCGATAGAAAATTGAGAGAGAACGGGTCAGCCCGGTATAAAAGGGAGAGAGAGGGAGGAGTCACGACGACGCTCCGGAAATTTCCACGCCGAGTGAGAGAGAACGATAAGACGCGCGGCGCGTGGAAGAGAGAAAAAGATGGCGTTGCGACAGTAGCGCCATCATTTCGCTTGTTTCGAGCGTCCCTCGTGCCGCTGGGTAGCGAAATAAAAAAAAAATATATAAAAAAATTTCGTTCTTTCTCTTGTTCATATATCTATGCCGTAGCTGTAGAAAGAACGTGCCGATTATGCATTACACGATAATCGAATTGCCGATAAGTGTAAATCTGTTTTGCATGCATTCGCTATCATCAATTAGAGGGACACACAAGCGCATGCATGAACGCGGTATCTCGGTCGTGCAAAACTTCGATCGACTACGAGATACACACGTATGCAAACGTACATATGTATATATATGCATAGATACATGTGTGAGAGGTGTCCTTGGGCAAAAAGAAGCGAGAGAGTGTTCTCTCGGCCAATGAACCAACAATTGGTGTTCGCTATGTAAGTGGAGTGGTAATAAATGAAGCTAGCATTTCGTTCTAAATAGCAAAATTTACAAAATACGCCCCGATAGTTTTATGCAAAAAAAACCGCCACGCGAAATAAGACGAGAACGTCGTCGCCACGTAACGGAATAATTTCGATAAAATTGTGCTATCCGGCGTTCGAAAAATGTTAAGCCGGCTCCTCGTCGCGGAAGCCACACAGCGCCGCTGCGGTGGCCCTTTTCTTTTTCTTCCCTTAAACTGCGATTATATAATCTTCTCGACGTTACCCAAACGTACAGAATTGAAACGAATAAATGCTGAAATAAAATGTCGAAAAAACGTGGTCGAACTTTAAGCAATAATAATTTGCCACGAATAAATCTCAGCGTGACGAATTAGCAATGGCGTGTGTTCGCATGAGCGTGAGAGCGCGTGTGTGCCTTCGTTCGATTCCGCCCACGCAGGCTCAACGTTGCGCAGTTCGCAAAGTACGAATGTAAGAAACAATAGAAGACAGTGGTAACAAAAGGAGATATTGTTGTGATTCTTACCGTGAGATTGTTGCGTTAAAACCGACGCGTCGATCGATCCACACGACGAGAGCGCGGACAGAGTAGCTTAAAAAAAAATGGCGGCGGACAGAGACCGGAGAATGTGAGTGTAGCTTGGCGGCGGCGGTACAGCGAGAAAGCGAGCTATGCGGTCACCGTCACGGCGTCCTTCGACGAACTGCGCGCCCGGCTGAAGCGGATTGTTGCAAGAGGCTCCGTGCGGCGTCGCGCAGTGTTGCCAACTTGGCGAGGATAAAATCGATAATTTTATAAGACATGCGGCCCCCGGTCGAGTCTATTTGAGTCTATTTCTTCTTGATTTAGCCAGACTTGATTGTTTTATGAGATTTCAGTTTGATTGTCGTTTGGACATCAGCCAAAGATTATGGTAATATATGTTTCTTTAATAAGCTTTGCATAAACTACACGTTTCACGACGATCTTTTTTATCGATTAGTAATGTTGGTGAGGTTGATTATCAGTTTTGTCCTTTTCTATCTCGAATCATTGCGGTCAAGTCTGCTATAGCTGGCAGCACCGGACAGGCATAGTCTCAAGTGCGCTCGATTTAAAAATAATAAATATGAGTATTCGAAACTTTAAAAACAACTGAAATAAAAATCAGTGTTATCATGAGCATTTTTTAAATACCAATAAAATATTCTGTAACAATATTGCCATGAAAAAAAAATTTCTATAAAATCTATCTTATCAGTTGCTTGTACTTTCTGGTATTTTTGTTGATACTATAATGAAGTGACGTGTTAATTATTCGTGAGAAAAAAACATTAAAAATAATTTTCGAAACTACGTAATAATAAGTTGAGTTAAGAGGGTTGATAAAATAATTGAAAAACAATATTTTTTTGGAAAAGTTTACATCTGTTTAATAATCATTAAAAATATAAATTTCGTAATTTTATACTTTCATAGTTTACAATACATATTTATATATAATAATTACAAATGAATCTTCGAACCGAAAATTCAAGATTAGGATAGCATGTAACAAATGGCTTTGCTGACACACATCAGCAGCAGTTAAACATTGAAGGCATCAAATTTGAAGGCAATCGAAAGGCCTGCTAATTTCGCAAAACAAAAAAAAAACTCTGCTTACTTACAAACATTTTTTTTTCTTCTAATTACTTGAAAAACCAATTATTATCACAAAGATATGCCGTATCGTTCTTTCGCACGTAACAAAAACAAACTCGCTCCACACTCTCTCACTTCGGCATATTTTGCCGCCTTACTATAGTAAATTATTAATCGCATCGCTAATCGTTCGTCTAAAAGTCGTTCGCTTGCCAAGCAGTAGTGCGCTTACAGCTACAGAATAAAAATCATTTAAAATAAAAATTCGCGTCTGTACAAAGTTTTTTTTTATTGGATTAAAATTATACGGCGTAGTTTGCATTACACAGAGTCGCTCGAAGGCCGTTTTTATTTTTTTTTTATTTTCGTGGATCCCGAAGAAAATGTGATTATCGTATATATCACGCGTATCTCATTCGTTCGCGTTCACTGTTACACGTCTTGAAACTTAGGAAAATCCATTTTTATCCAGCATCGCCTATGAATATTACAAAAAAAAAATTATTTGTATAACGTGATCAGTCTCAAAACATGGCATGGTCCACGGCACAATAAGCAAGTTAAGCAAATCTCTGTATACGAAGCTACATTCATGTAAAAAAAAAAGTATGTAAATCGAATATCCTGCAATGAAATGTCTTTCTAGTGAACTTTACAAGTGAGACATAACTAGTGAAAGTAATATGACGATTATGATTCTGCAAGGAAGAAGATCCAAACAAAACCAGTATGAAATGTAAAATTTACTTTGGTATTATGATACTATGTATTAGTTTCTAGATATATCATTAACTCCCGTCCATTGATGGCTCTCTTTTCAAGTTAAGAATACGTAGCGATAAGCTATTCATTTATTGTGCAGATCAATGTCCTTTTTACCTTGAACAACTTTCTATTTGTAAAGTTTACTCAATTATCTAATAGGATACATCGTCGCGAAACGTACTCGAAGCCATTGATATCTTGGAGTTGATAAAAAGAAAATCTGAACTTGTATATTGTAACAAGTTGAAAAAAGCTACTTTATTGGCATCGTTAGAATATTAATATCCTAGTAGTCAATCGAAAGCTTTGTTTGTTAACATAAAAGAATTTGCATATAAGTAGAAGCCAAGTTTATTGCAGGATATAGAAGAGCTTATAGCAACTTACGTCGACGTAAGTCTTTGGCCCAGTTCATCCGAAACCTAAGAAACAATTAAAAAGTACAACACTTTGCATTCGCCATTTACAAACCTAAATCTCGATAATTGCTCTCTTTTTCTCACAATCTTTCGCACTTTAAAAAAAAATCATCTGCACGCAACATCTTTTAAAATTTTTGTGTTCTCAGTTCGCATTCGTCAGTCTTCGGCTGCAGTCTGCAATTACCTAACGCTATTTACAAAGGGAAAACTATTTACACGGGAGGGTACCGCAAGTTCCCAATCAGAACGAGCTTGTTCAAGGACCACAGCACTCGAGGATCGAGCATCGGCGAGCAAAGATTTAGGCCACTGTTTCTTTTATTTTTTTTTTTTTTGTCTTCGAAGGAAACAAACGAGATACGTCCGCGTGCAATGCTCGATCAACAAGTGAGTATCCTTCTTCGATGACAACCAATGTAGACAGTTTAGAAAATTCAAACGATCTTAATGGCGTTGTCGATGTGCAGCTTCGACATTGTTTTCTTCACCCGAAGAGCTGTCAAGCGAACTGCCGGATTCGTGTGCCAGCATTCCGTCATCAGTTTGGCGAGGGTCGACAGTATCTGCAAAAGAAAAGAAAAAAATAATCGACGTTAGTATGAAAAAACCTCGATCTACAATGAATTCACGAACAAAATCATCTAAACTCACTGGATCGTTTTCCCATCTCGCAGGTATGGCAGGCCGCAGCCTCTTGACGCACACAGCCAGTCGCATCTCCTCGAAGTCCGGATCGTTAGGCACAACGTCGTGATAAGGCAAAGCGTAAGGTTCGGCCGTGGAAACTTTACCACCGGAGGCACACCTTCTGCACACTTCCCACAGTACCAATCCAACCGAGTACATATCAGCCATCTTGAAGGCGTCGAACGACGAGGTGTTGAGGGTCTCGTCGAGGACCTCAGGTGCCATGTAACGGCGTGTTCCCACTCGCGTATTCGGCGCGATGTCGATTTCACCGGTCTCGCTGCAAAAAAAAAAAAAACAAACAAACATTTGAACAAACCATCGAAAAAAATAATAATAATTTACACCAAGCAGTCAGATTTTCTACAACGTCTCACCTCAAGAAACGCACAGCCAATCCAAAGTCAGCGATAGCGCACTCTCCGTTCCTCTTCACCAGAATATTCTTACTCTTGATGTCGCGATGAGCGATTGCAGGTTTACCCTTGGTGCCGAATATCTCGGTGTGCAGATGAACGATACCCGCAGCTATAGACAGACAAATGGCGAGCAACGAGGGATGATCGAGCACGGTGGTCTGCAGATAGTCGTGCAGCGAGCCTCGTTCGTGATAATCCGTGATGAGGAGCATCTGCGTCCAGGATCCAGTGCCCTTGATGTCAGCGGCGATGAAGCCAAGAATATTGTCGTGTCGCATCAGCACCGTCTGGTAGATCTCGGTCTCGCGAAACCACGAGGCCTCCTCGAGAGTGAAGAACACCTTCACAGCTACTTTTTCGCCTCGCCATCTCGCCAGCCAAACTTCACCGTAACGACCTTTACCCACACACTGGGAGAGTTGTAGCTGTTTGGCGATGGTTCTTTGCACGAGAAGTGGTAATCCAGAGCCAGATCCACTGCTTTGATCGATGAGATCTTTGAGGGTGCCTTGAGACGAGACGAGACACTGTCCGCGATCCTTCCTTCTGTACTTGTGGTACAACAGGATCATACCAACGGTGAAGATCAACAGTAGAATCGACAACGACACCGCTAGGATTATCAATGTCGCACCGGTCGGTAACATTCCCATTGGATCTGGTGGCACCGTTGGTTTCGTCTTGTACATCGGGAACAACTCCTTGTTGCAGAGATTCGAATTGTTGCAACAGATGATACTCTTGCCTTGAAGATGTGGAACCAAGTAACCCTTGCATTGCATGAATCCTTGCTCGTCCGGTGGCAAACAGCCGAACGACCATTCAGGCACCAATTCTTCCGTCTCGGCGTCCCAAACCTCCTCGACCGCGCTGAAACAGTGACCACCGGCTCGTGTCTCGCATGTGCCGTTCTGTCGCTCGTCCGGACAGTGTCCATCGCAGTAGCACGTTACCGCTGATACTGGAAATTAAAGAGAGAAGAGCGTTGATTTATTTTTCTTTTGGTTTGTGTTATAGAGCGATGCAATTTTAAAATTGTTTTTTTTTTTTTCTTTTTAGAATTCTTGAGATTCTTTTCTTGTAAAATCATCAAAGAAAATATTAGTACAAGCTCGATGACTGACGTCCAACAAATTTTTTTTTGCCGCTCGCGATAAATTTAAGCCTCCAAGTTTTTGATGTAAATACGCGAAACTATTCTATATGTGACTTTTATTTTTGTACGTCGATGCGTTATCTTCTGTATCGAGAAACAACGGGCATTCTCTTTCGTACCCGTTTTATTTTTAGCCATGCAATTAATTTCTACCGGAGTTGTTTTTTCTTTCACTCTATAAGTCTCATCCGATTGAGAGATTATCTCAAGGAAATCGGTAGACAATTCATCGGATACCATCGTCACAGATAATAATAATAATAATTCATTTCCAATAAATTTTCTCTGTAACGAAAAAAAAAATCTGTTGCATCGATAAGGATAAAAAAAAAGAATTTATTAGCGCTTCTCCGACAGATAGCGATACTCTCTTATCTAATTGGGTAAAGTTTCTTGGCGGTGATGGACGATAAAGCAAAAAAAAAAAAAAGATACGTTTCCGAAAGAAGAGGAAAAAAAAACAAGAAGAAGAAAAAAAGAAACACGGAAGTGTGTGGTCGGGCAGGATACGGCCAATTAAACTTGCGTCGCGGTCGTGTGGGCGCGGAAGAGAGGTGCGCCGATTATATAGAAAAAGAGAGAAGTTTACACACATATAGGTGCGCGCGATCGCATCGCGAGTTATAATATACGTATAAAGATTTTGTATTTAATACGCATCAGCGATGAGAAGCGTGCGGAGGAGGTTTTTAAATCGATTAAGATTGAGATTTTTTTTTTTTTCATACAAATGGGAAGTACGCGAAACAAAAAAAATTTCTCGATTTTAGCACACATGTACCTATCTCAGTGCAAAGAGTCACATATATGACGAAATCCTAAAAAAAACACTTTTCTGGGGTCTAGAATGGTAAAAAATTTTTTTAATGCTAAGGACCTTTTTCTTCTTCTTTTTAAAGGTATATAGTGTCAGAAAATGCTCGTGAACATTGGAAAAGTCCTCGGGAACTATATTTTTTCAGCACTTTCCCGATATTAGTAACAAACTAAAAATGTAATTATTTTGCAATTTTTTTGATAACTTGTTGGATAATTATTTTTGAATGAAACTTTTTTCTGCGCAAAGGTCTTCCTTTTTGCTGGCATTTTGATTGGTCCAAAATGTTTCTAGCGGTCTTAGAGGCCGAGAAATCAATGTTTGAAGAAATGCCGTTTTTCGCCTATTTTCTGTGAGAAAAGCCCATTTGATTATAATGGGAAAATGCCGAAAAAGTAGGTTCTGCACACTTTTCCAATGTTCACGAGCATTTTCCGACACAAAAAGAAGAGGAAAAAGGTCCGGAAGCCTCAGCTTCAAAAAAAAATTTTTGCAGGCCCCAGAAAAGTGTTATTTTTTTAAAGGATTTCATCATATACGTAGGCGAATGATTTTTTAAGTACATTACCATGACTCACATTATTAACATTGAATATATAGTGGACCGATTCCTTATTAAGTTATATCGCGCGAAATATCGTCGGTAATCGAAATTTTCATTCAAGCTTTTATAGCAATCGTTATTTCTCATTTGTTTACTACATAATACACTCAAACGCGCTTTAATTTCTCGACTGCGATAAAGCTCTCCTTGATCCCCTCGTCTATATGTAATCACGTAACTCATTGAGCAAATATACATGCAAATTTTGTGCGTAAAGGAAAACTCTTTAAAAAAAAAAAAAGAAAAAGATAGTAAACGTAAAGAAAAGTAGGTTGCGTTATCAGTACTCGAGCTAAGGCGCCATATAAACTTACGTTAGTAGAAAAAATAAATTCGCGATTGTTTTCCAATATTAATGAAACGTAAAGTCGAATGGAAGCGATTGTCAATTAAAAGTATAGCCTCGCACACGTGCACGCGATTATTAATTGACGATAAAAATTAATGTATATATAGAGTATATCGGCAAGGTCGAGGTTTTCGAGTTACGCGTGTATGTAGGTAAAAAAAATCAGAAACTTACGAATCGATTCGCGCGACCCTTGCTAATAATTCAGTATTAACTAGAAATAATTAGACGCGATTATATATACCACAGTTTGTTACTCAGAAACTTGAGAAAAAGATTTTTTTATTCAGACTATAAGTCTCGTAATAAAGAAAAACAAATCGAGAGAGCGATAGATGGCAAGTTAATTATCCCAAAAGACTCAACGACATTTGTGTGTGTGTAAATATATAAATAGAGCTTTTCTCGGCGGCAGACGAAGAGACAGTATTATTCATCACGAGTAGACGAGAAGAGACGCCCGCACCTTCTAATTTTGTATTGCCCGACGTCGTGGAATCCGACGGATTTAGATAAGGGAGTGCAATGCACAGCGTCGCTTGCTGCTACTGCTGAGATGATTTGTTCGTCGCCGCGTGCACAAACTGTTTGTGGTGTCTTTTCGGACGAACGAACTATTTTCGGATGTGTGTAAGTTCACGTGGCTTCTTTTTTTTTTTTTTGTTGAAAGTTGATGCTTCGTTGGTGTTTGTAAACGGGAAAATTGTATTTTGTTACAATCGCAAGGTCATCGAATATTTGATAAGGGGGAAACATCCCTCGACAAAAAAAAAATTATTTCCGCAGATATCGTATTCTCTCCCCGAGCCTTATACATGGACATTGACGCATTGTTCTTCCTGCCAAGACGCTGCTTATGATTTACGATCTTTATGCTATATATGTATATCTACTTCCTTTCGCGCTCGGAATATACCGAAAACTTTGGTATATGACGAAATCCAGAAAACAATACATACCTATTTTCTGAGGACCAGAATTAAAAAAAATTTTTTTGCCGTTAGGGCTTCCGGACCTATTTTCTCTTCTTATTTAAGGTATATAGTGATGGAAAATGCTCGTGAACATTAGAAAAATCTGCAGGAACTACTTTTTCAGCAGTTTCCCATTATAATCAAATGGGCTTTTCTCACAGAAAATAGGCGAAAAACGGCATTTCTTCAAATACTGATTTCTCGGCTTCTAAGACCGCTAAAAACATTTTTGACCACTCAAAATGATAGCAAAAAAGAAGACCTTTACGTAGAAAAAAGTTTCATTCAAAAATAATTATCCGGTGACAAGTTATCACAAAAATTGCAAAATAATTACATTTTTAGTTTGTTATTAATATTGAAAAAATGCTGAAAAAAGTAGTTCCTACGGACTTTTTTAATGTTCACGAGCATTTTCTGTCACTATATATCTTAAATAAGAAGAAAAAACAGGTCCGGAATCCCTAGCGGCGAAAAAAAAACTTTTTCAATTCTGGTCCTCAGAAAATAGGTATTGTTTTCTGGATTTCGTCATATATAAAAACGCACGATCGCTATTAAAAAAAACTTCGATTAAAAAAAAATAAAGAAAGAAAAGAGAAAACCGTGAAAAACCCACAAGACAAACCGAACCCATACACACACGTATATATATAAAATTGAATGTTTCAAAGGCACGCAGACGTATATATCGAGCGTTCAATCAAAGCCCATCGAGATGGTCGTTGTCTGCGCGCGAGATAACAAAGCGTTTGGCTCGTCAAAACACAGACATCGCTAGGCTGCTCGGAAATGACTTCCTGAATCCTGCGGGCAAAGAAATCTATATATATATATATATATATATATATATATATCGAAACTGCAGCAGCACGCGCTCGGCCAATTGAAACGCGCCGGACGCGTGCAATATCCGCGCGAATTAACATTAGCCAACGGATCCTCTCTACTAGAGAGAGTCGAGAGTAGAGAGAGGATGGGACGGATTAGGGGCTCGCGTGCACGCGCGTGCGCAGCCAATTGTCTCTGATTGCCACTAATGGCCCCCCGATGCTCTTTCTTTCTCTCTCTCTCTCTACTCGTAGCAGAGCAGCCAGGCATTATGTTAATTAGCGACACGGATTTGGCGTGGCTCATCGAGCGATGATATTTCGCCTGCTGCAGACGCGTAGCAGCCACACCGCACCGGCTGTGTTGATTAAGCTCTCTCTCTCTCTGCATGTATATGTATGTATATATAAATATCAAGTGTGTATGTGTGGCGGATGCTGCTGCTGCCGCTGCTTGTTTTACGGCCAGTGGTTTGTTTCATCGATTGCCCGCCCGTTCGCCGAGCTACAGTTAAATATTCATTGATAGCTATCCTCTCTTCTCCCCCTTCTCCCCCCCTTGAATTTTGTAACGAGCAAAGAGACGCGATACTCTCTCTCTCTCTCTCGCTTTTTTTTATCTCGTTGTCGGATTTTACGTTTGAATTGTTGAGTGTTGACGGCGTACATATATACACCCAGCGATTTGGGTTCAAGCCATACTCTACTTTTTTTTTTGATAGATTTGTTTCGTTTGTTTTTCGTCACGTATTTTTTTTTCGAATGATTTGCGCTGCGTGCGAATAGAATTGGAATATATTTGCTTTTTTTAGAGAATAAAATAAAATGGGTTAAGTTCGATCGTGTGAAATATCACGGAGAGCTTTCGATCGTATAATAAGCTGACGTAAAAGCTCATATTCGCGCGCGCTGTCGAGTGTGTAAACGGTATTCAATGAAGTTACCTGTGTCTCGGTGACGTTGAGAAGTTTGGCCATCTCGGCGCGCTCGGAGGAGCTCAGGTACTTCTTAACCTCGAACTGCTTCTCCAGCTCGAAGATCTGGCGTCCGGTGAAGGTGGTGCGAGCTTTTTTCTTCTTCCTCTCGGCCGCGTCGGCGTCCTCGGGCAACGAGTCGATGGTCGACGCCACCGACGGTGGCCTCGTCGTCGTTACGTCCTGAAGATGTGATTTCACCGACGTTGCTGCTGCTGCCGTTGACGACGACGACGACGACGTTGTTGTATCCTTCGACGTCGTTGCTGCTACTGGAATTGGTGCAGCCACTATTGTCGCAGCTGTCGTTATCGTCGCTGCTGCTGGTGCTGGTGTTGAGGACGTTGTCGCCGACGACGACGAGTTCGCCGAGTCGGGACGTTTTCGTTTACTGCTCGTACTCCCCGATTTACTACTGGTTTCTGCGTAAAAAGAAAAAAATGAAAAATCGAGGTCAAATTTCCATTATTCAGTTGACAAAACTGTCGACATCGAAGGTATTATACATATACATAAGTAAAACAATTATCGCGCGCGGCAGCAGCAGCAGTGGCGGCGGCGAAGTAGCTGATTAAGCATTCCATTGAGCTAATTAAGCCGCGCGAGCGAGCGGAGTGAGCGCGCGAGCTTTTGAATATTTGCAGCGCAGTTTCAGTAATATCGATTATCTCTCTCGCCACTGCACTCGTGATTATCAAATATTTCTTTGTTTAGTGCCGCGTAATTAACGCTCTCCCTGCAGTACCTATATGTTACATCAATTTTCATCATCATATTGCACGGTATTATAAATACCTCGCGCGGAGCTTTAATAGCCTCGCGCGTAAATAAAAATTATAACCCGCATGCTTGTTTCCCCCCGATACATAATAGAGAGAATAAAGAAAGGAGAAAAAAAAGAAGAAGAACAAGTCGGTCGCGCCTCTCGTCTATTAAAAGTCCATCGCCTGCTATAGGGCATACGATAATAAATAGACGACGAAGGTGGCCTTAATAAATTCATCACTCTCTCGCGTTTATTACATTTAAAGTGGTTCGATTTTATAATGACGCGGAAACATTGTATCCACGCGTGATCGATTGCTGGCCTGGCAAATCGAAGCCAATAAAAAAAAAAGTATATTGCACGCGGCTGCAGCGGCAATAGTCCATTTCCCGGGGCTCGTAACAGAGAGAGAGAGAGCGGGGTGACAAGATAAAGAGGCTCGAGCGTGGCTGCTCTTTCGCCGGCTTTATTAGCCTGTAACATCGGCTTTGTTCCGGAGAAGTGGTCAAACACAGAGCAGCAGCAGCAGCAGCCAGCAGCCAGCAGCGAGCAGCGAGCGAGTATAGCAAGTGAGTGGGGAGATATAGGGGAAGAAAAGGGGAGGTGGAAGCTGCGCGGACCTAACGATCTGTCGTCTGGCTGCGCGTTGCCGCTGCTTGCCTGGCTGCCTGCTATGTAGTAGGTATGAGCGTCGGGTTATCGATTATCCGCCGCATCACCGCAGAACGCCAGTTCACGCTAATTAGCTGCTCTGCTGCTCGGCTCGCTCGCATGCTCCTGGCATCTCTCTCTCTCTCTCCCTCTCCCTCTCGCATTAATGGGATCAACATGAACGTGTGTATATATGAGCAAAAATTTTCACCCGGAGTTAGTTGATGGTAGTGGGGAGGAACGTTTGGAAACAATATATATATACATACATATACGCACGTCGACGCGCCACTCAATTTATTCCAATTGCCCAGCGAAAGAGAGAGAGAGAGAGAGAACGGGGCGCGTGCCTGCGGCCGACTATACATATTTTATTGCTCCGAGAGAGCTGCTGCTGCTGCTGCTGCTGGGAGAGAGCGATCTGTTTTTTTTTTATTCGTTTCGCTGTTAAGTGCGCGCATCACCGGCTAAAACCTCTTTCTGCATTTGTTTTCCTTTTGTTCTCTTTCTTTCTCTCTCTGTGTATAGCTGTTTTTTGCTAAACTTTTTTTTTTTGGGAGGGTACGGGTCGAAGAGCTTTGCGAAATCCGACGAGCTTTCTTTCTTTTTTTTTCGTCTCGTTGTTCGCTGTTTCGAGAATGGGAAAAGAGTTGCGTATAAAACTTGGGATTTCGATTGAGTACTATAAATTTGCCAATTGGTATAAACTGTTATATCACTCGAGAAACGTTCACGTCGAAGAAGAAGAAGTTAGTTGCGCTCGAAACGAAAAGTCAATTATAAGATCAACAGTTTGTTTTCCCGGTATATAAACTCAATTGAAATCAAAGTCAGAGAAAATTTCAAATACAAAGCGTTCAAAGACTATACACACAGCGCCGCACAATATTCCCGCGCGTTAAACTCCACGACGCGCAAAGGCAGTAAAATTGAGCAGCGCTCGTAGCAGAGAGAGAGCAAGCATCTCGTTTACAAAATTCCGGCGTCTTCGGAGCTTGCAGCAACTAGATCAAGCACTCAACGCGCGCGCGAGCGCAAGAGACAAAACACAGTTGAGAGAGAGGTAGGGTAGGGTAGGGTAGGGTAGGGAGGCAGGCGCTTCCCAGCTAATTCGCGAAGTCGACTCGGCGTGAAACGATCGCTTTGCCGCACTACTACTACGAACGACGACGACGACGACGACGACGAAGACGATCAAAAGCGTTCATTCGGCTATAAATATCCAAACTCTCGGTCTCGAGAGCAAAGCGTTTTGCGAAATAGCCGTGCGGCCATTAAAATAATTATTTAGCGAAAAGCTTTGCTCTCGCGACCGACAGCGAGGGAGGAAGATATTATAACGTTCTCTTGGCAATTTATCATCGCTATTCAGTGTCATTAAGCTTTGCTCTCTGCGTGAGAGACGTTGAACCTCTCTCTCTCACTGCTCGCAAGCTCCGGGGAAGCTGCTACTGCTGCAGGCTAATTATAACCAGCCGAACAAATTGCCTCGTTGCTGCTGCTGCTGCTGCTGCTGCCTCGCCACCGCGATACTCTCACTCTATTCGTCGCTCGCTCTCTTTTTTAATAGCTCAGCGCCACTTTGCGAGAGCAAGAGAGAGAGAGGAAAGAGCTGCCTTAATTAGCGACCGAGAGAGAGAGAGAGAGCAGTTAACCTCTTTACGCGGAAATTTCCGACTATCGGCTATCGGCGATTCCGCTTCGTGCTCGTGATTCCGTGCCGCCACCACCACCACCGCTGCTATAAACCCATCGTTGTTTCAGGTGACGATCGCTAATTCACTTCAATCTCCCTCTCTCTCTCTTTTTTCCTCGTGTGCCTTTTGGGAAAATTCAATTTGTCAACTCTGTTCGGCGCGTGCTCAGATTTATTTGATAGCCAACTGAAATATCAATCAAACGTTTGTTTCTTTTTCTATTCCCTCTTTCTCTCGATCTATGAAAGAAGAGCTTGCAGAAACCGTCGTCGTACACGTCAACGACAGCAAAAGAGAGAAAATCGTTTGGGTATATATAAAAGAGACGATCATACACAACAAACGAAAACGTATATACGATGTATGACACTGACAGGCTTTTGCATCGAATCCTCAAAAGAGGAAATTCATATACAGCAGAGAGAGAGAGAGAGAGAGAAAAGGCAATAACTAATTTGTCGCAACTGGACGTTTCAATTATAACGCTCGTCGAGGGAAAGAGAGAAAAATCCATTGTACATATATATCTATATAACCCGCATGTATATATAGGGAGTCGAGAATCTCTCTCCGGCAGCACACAAACGCGCAAGCGGCGCTTGCGTTTAGGGGTGTTAATTGGGCGGTGTATCGGTCGCCAGCAGCAGCAGCAGCAGCCAGGCAGGCAGGCAGTACAGCAGCCAGGCAGCCAGCACACAGGCTTACTTAGTATTCGATGAGCCGGCGAGTTGCAAACCGATCAATACCCTCCCCCTCTCTCCTCCTCCAGCAGCAGCACCACCACCAACCCCCCTCACCGCTTCGCTCGACAAACCGTTCCACCGAACGGATGCCACGCGCGCCATCGCTCCAAATTAATCTCTATGCTGCGTGTATATATATGTACGACCAAGAGAAGAGAGACAATGCGGCTGTGATATCGTTCTCTTTCGAAATGGCGGCACGACGGCGTTTAAGCTTTACTATACTATGTACTAACGATTGACGCCGCCGACGACGACGACGACGACGAGACTCGTTTAATTGACCAGCATATCTCGCCAAAGTATACCGCCGTAGCGATATAACATCGTCTTTCGTTATTACTACGATTTCGCAGATTGATCTCCCCCTCTTACTCCTAGAATTCCAATCTCGAAAGAGAGAAAAAAAAAAAAGAAGAATCGCTCGGTTAAAAAAGCACGCGGTAACAGCCCTGCGAGCGAGAGCGGCGCGCGTTAAATTGCCAACCAGTTGCACTAATTAAAAGTCTCGCTCGCTCGCGCACATAAACACTGTGGCCAAAACGGTTAATTAGCTCTCTTGGGTGATTTCGGCGCGACGAAAAAAAAAAGCTCCGTACGTATATAATACGCGAAGCAATTAAAGATGTGCGCGCGCTCGCGAGGCTTATTAAATGCGGCTTGAATGTTTGATGGGGCTTTTATCGGGTGAGTGAGCTAAGCGCCGAGAGAGAGAGAGAGATCGATAGCCGGCGCGTGTGCTTGTAGCTTTAGCTTTTAGCTTGCTTGCGCGCGCGCGCACACGACGAGAGAGTAGAATGTTTTGGCGCGTTCTCTCTCTCTCTCTCCTCTTCCCCTATTACCAACACATAGCACATACAAACTCAGAGAGAGAGAGTCATCGATTTCACAGCACGCACGCGCAGCAGACACCTCTGATTGGTGACGAATGCCGAGCGTCCCTTATATACTTCACCGATCCCTCTCTCTCTCTCTCCCCCAGTGCACGAATAAATATAGATATCTCATACGAGCTGAGAGAGACGGAGATCAATCGTATAAAGCGGCGCTGTTTCAATTGGCTCTAATTATAAGGAATGAATGGACGAGAGAGAGAGAACGTGTTAAGAGGCAGTTTCAGAGACTATCTACCTCGCTGCCGACGCCGACGCGCATAGTTTATGAACCTGTGGCTTCGGCAAACTTTTGCCCCCCTCTGACTGAAAGAATGAACCGACGAGCGAGCGAGAGAACGTAATTGGCCCGAGTGCGTGCCTGTGTGTGTGTGTGTGTGTGTGTGTGTATATATATGCGCGTCGAACGACGACGCCATGGCATGGAATTAATTGCCGCACAGAAAGACAGAGAGAGAGGGGAAAGAAGAAGAGCCGCTTTAAACGATCGATTTTCTTTTTTCGCGGGAGAAAGAGAGCTTTTGGGCTTCTCGCTTTTTCGCGATGAATTGCAAGAGAGAGAGAAAGACGCTTTTAGATTGCTCGCTCTCGAATTAGCTCTCAATTAGCCTAGATTTTCGCTTCTCTCTCTCTCTCTCTTTCGCGCGAGAGTTTGTTGCAACAATGGGATGCGGAATTTCTTGAGAAGTTCTTTGTCATTGATTGAATAGAAGGTTTATATTCGAGCGAGAGAGCTTTTGTGTGAAATTTTCGCGCTGTATAATACACTTGCCCGCGGGATCGCTATCGCGGAGCTTTCTTTTTTTTTTCGAGTGGTTTTTAAAGAAAGAATAAAAAAAATCGAGCAATTAGCAGTGATCAATAAAAGCTCTCGCGCATCATTAAACGGACGAGAGAGAGAGAGAGTTTTCGAGGTTCAATCCGGAGCGAGCCAACACAACAATCGCTGCCACGCATCAACCAACACAAAGCTCGCTCTCTGGCTCTCTCTCTCTCTCTCTTTCCGCTCGGCACAGCATGAGGCACAGGCTGGCAGGCCGTTTGGCTTCTGGCGTCGAAATTGCCTGCCTTCGTTGTATAGTATAGTGGCAGGGAGGGGAGAGAGAGAGAGAGAGAGTAGCGCTATTAAGAATTGACGATGATGCAGATGCGCTCTTTAACCGCTCGAGAGTTGTTGCCGCCACATCGACAGCTTAATCGCCCCCGCCGCCGCCGCTCACCGGATTTATTCATTTTACAGTGGCTTATTATTCTTTTTTTTCCGTCTGTCGATTATTATTTTATATGGGAATTCTTCTGCACGTGTAATGCGGGTTGTGTATTCTCCTTGCACGGCTATTAAAAAAAAACGATTCTTCGTGTAGATAGGAGTTTATTAAGTTGCGCGCGGGCTCGTCATGAATGTTTGATTTATTCGGAACCCTCTCTCGTTTAATTTTTCATTCGACGTTTGTAAAACGCGCATATATTTTACCACTACACGGGGTCACTTTAAAATGTATAAAATACGCGGGGTGTAACGTTACGATGTGAGTATATTTTTAAATCAAGGACCCGCGCAAGCTGCCCGTGTTTGTGTGTACGTGTGTGCGACTTTTTTTTTATACTCTTGCTCTCACTCTCACGAAGCTCTTTAAATAAAGAGTGGAGAGAGAAAGACCTAGTAACTCTATGGTAAACAGTGTGTGTATAACTTAATCATACGCGATGTCTACTCTTCAACGATTATTACACTTGGAAAACGTGAATAGGATACACATATTATACATATATAAACACATCGCGTGTTTATGTATATATAGGTGCCTGACTACCGACGACGACGATGCGAAAGAGCTTCGTAACTTGTCGAGCATGTTAAAGCTCTACTTAGAGAATTTATTATTAATAAGTTGGTGTATGTGTATATAAACATATATATAAGGAAACCTTCGCAGCTATATAGCCTTTTCAATTTTGAAAGTTCGCTGAGCAATTGTTTAATCGACTTTGCGTGTCGCGTTAGTTTTTAAAGGAAAAGAAAATTTTACATACATCATGTGCATATATACAAAAGCTCGTAAAATTAGGTCTACCGATATTTAAAAAAAAACCGCAGGTATGAACTGGATAATAATTAGCACGGTTATTAAAATAAAAACAGCAAGCTTTGTGCCCGCGGTGACATAATCGCTTTTATTGGTTTTCCATCTATCGAGTATAATCTACTTATATATATCTCGACGAAAGTTTTCGCCGCTGTATAGCTCGTTTCATCGCGGCCAATAAAGCTTCGGTTACCGCGCGCTTTATAATCGAATCCCCCCCCCCTCTCTCTCTCTTTTGGCACGGATAAACAAAAATCTCAGAGCTTCGCTGTGTGCGTAAAAATACGCGAGAACGAATGAGTCTGTTTGACTTTTCATTTCTAATCCAATTAACTCTCGATTGGCTTTTAAAAATCAATTACCTTTAGCAGGCGATCTAGCAGCGGCAGCAGCAGCGGCGGCGGCAGCCGCAGCAGCAGCAGCGAGTTTACTAGCCTGTTGACTGAGTAATTCCGTAGCGGTTTGTCCATTGCTCGGAAAGGGATGATGATGGTGAAGGGCAAAGATGAACGGATCGCTCGGTGGTTCTCGAAAAGGTTGCTGCTGCGCGTAGCTGAGTATCGACGACGAGGACGGCGAGGAGGACGGCGATCTCGTGGTGCGCCTCGAGCTCGTGGACAAATTCAACGGTCTCTCGTCGCAGTCCTCCGCCGAATTGCCGACTTGATAGCCGGCCGCCGATGCCGGCGACATCATCGGCGACGCTGGACTCGGCGTGCATGGTGGCGACGTCAAGCTACCCTGTAAGCAATCATCGTTTGTATCAACATCGCACGAGTTACAAAAAATTGTTTCCAATGAAAAGAAGAAAAAAAAAGCTCACCGTGTGAACGGAAGCAGGCGAGTGTGCTGGAAGCGGTGAGTAGATCGGCAGAGGTGCCCTTATCAGCGGACTGGCCGCCAATCGTCTGGGTGTCGGCGCGAGTAGCTTGCCCCTATGACTGTGCTGTTGGCCGAGTGTAACGGTAGCCGCGCTCCAGCCGAGTATGTCGCTGATCCTGTGCGGCGTCGGTGCCCTCGGTGGTGCGGCGTAGACGTGCTCGTGCCACGAGGCGACTTGGGCCGATCTCATGAGGCTCACTTTCACGCTGCTGGCGTCGACGTGATGATGGCCGGTGCTACTCGCGGTGATGATGTTGTTGTCGGTTTGTCCATTGCCATTACCGCCGCCGCCGCCCGCGTGACTGACAGTTGCCGTGCAGGACGACGGCTCGTCGGCGTCCGACGGCATCTTAATACTTATACTACTCGCGACGGCTGCACCTCGAGGAGTGCCGCTGCCGCCTGCACCACCAGCACGCTGCTGCAGACACGCAACCAGCACCTCGGCCATAGACTCCGCTTACTTCCCCTGCGATCTGGTTAGAATCACACATTCGGATTTTTCTTTTTCTTTTTTTCTTGTTTTGGCTTTTTTTTTATTACGGCTGCTGGTGATGTGGTTGCGGGATCGCTCGGAACGTCCCGGTTATCGTCTCCACCATCAAGGCTGTGAACATGTTGTTTCTTTGTTTACATCGATCGCTCACGTGCAGCGAAACTTCTTTTTTTTTTTACTTTGATGAGTGAGAGATATTGTTGATTGAACGTACGTGTTTTTCTTTACAGAGAGAGCTTTTAGTTAAGTGCAAAGCGACACGAGCGAGAGAGTTTATCTGGTCAATCGACGATAAGAATCGACAGATAGTGCAGCCATATAAAACTGAGATTGTCACAAAGATGTGTGTAACAATCGAGATAGAGTGAGAGAGAGAGAGAGAGAGAGATATTTCGAAAATAGACAAAAGAGGGGTTTTACACGAGAACGCCGTGCTGTACGCGAGTGATACTATAATTAGTGCACAGTTAAGGGGTTATTCTAGCTCCTCTCTTGTCTCGTGCTTTCAAGCATAGCGAGGGCTTTAAAAATCATTCAATCCGCCGAGAGAGAGAGCGAGTAGAGAATGGACCGATTGTTATTCAACCGCAGAGCTCGCGCGCGCGCGACCGAGTGAGAGAAGCTTTGTGTACATTGTGATACTACTGTAGCAGCTGCACGGGGAATCCGACGACGACGACGACGACGAAAGCTCGAATATTCAACGAAGGATTCTCAACGACATAAAGTGTCTTTTAATTTCAATTTCCACTCGCGTTGATTACTAACGAAAAAGAAAAATTTTATCATCACTCATCAAAGTAAAAATTGTCTCTTTAAATATAATATATTCATCACTCACCAATCTCACTCATCTCTCCGCTTCTCGCGCCAGTCTTCAATTACAAAGTATATCTTTTTTTTTTCACCAGCACATGTCACACATCATCGTTGCACACAACGAAGAGAAAAAAAAAAGAAATCAACAACGCACGAACAAACACAAATATACAAAAACAACAAGTAACAGGTGTTGCAAGCACGCGCGCTCCTCTTTTTTTTCCTCTCTCTCTTTCTCGCAGTAGTATAGTATACACGTGGTTGAACCGGTAAGCGTGTATACGTGTGCTTGCAAACGCAACGAACAACACACTATAGCAGAGCAGTCGTAGTACTCGTAGTAGTAGTAGTAATGTATAAAGTGCCCCTTTATTCCGCTCGTGGGGTTGTCGAGGGGAGAGAGAGAGAGAAAGAGAGTAAGTGAGTCGAAACTGCGAGTACGCCCGGCGCTCGCCGACTGACTACTACTACACTATTCTTGATGGGCTGCGCCGCTGCCGCCGTCGCTTAGCTCTCTCTCTCACTCGCTCTTTGAGCTGCGCGGGGGCGGATGGGACATGACGCGAGCGAGCGCGCGCGCAGCTTTCCGGGGACGACGACGACTTTTCGTTTGTCTCACTTGTTTTTTTTTTTATTTACTCGAGATCTTTGACTCTGATTATCGCTCGTTTCATTTTTTTCTTTATTGCGATGAAGCTTTTAAGCGAACGATCGGAAGGGGTGGTATTATTATGGTCGCGAGCTTGCGACGTGAGAGAATTATGATTATGCGGTTGCGACAAAAGACAAAGGCATGCGCGATTTTGCATGCTCTATATAACGACGGAGCGATTAACTGCAAGCTCGTTCGCTCGCTTGATATGCCACTCGCCGCCGTTGCTCTGATTATCGACGCGATAAACGTTCGCACGCGCGCATATATACAACTATCACTCGGCTCTCTGATGTCTACTGCCATCTCGCGAATGCTTCGTCAAGCTCTCTCTTGTATGCGCTTTCGAGAGCCCAGATGTTGATAATAATAATGCGGTGTCGGTTAGAAAGAGAACGACAAGACGGTGTAAATGTTTTTAATTAACTATTGTATACTTGTATATATTGCTTGCTTGCGTGTTGTGGTCGGGTGATAATTGTATGGAAGGTGACGTGCGATTCTCTTAAACGAGACAATTCTAGGGTTTGTGTAACGAGCTGTGGAAAAGTTTTTTTTTTCTTCGATTGTTTGTTAGAATGTATTTATTTATTTTTTCTAATTGATTGTTGAGTTTGTCAGTACGCCAATGCGTGATTTCCAAATGTTTATCTATGCGCGAAAGAGGTTTTTTACAATTATTATCTGATAACGGTAGCTTCGGATGATTTATTGCTGTATAATCTTTTTCTTACGTGTGGAGGGGCCAATAAAGATCGTCGATTATTTATAAAATATTTATTATGCTAAACTCGTGACAATGCGAAAGTATAAGGAAAGTGCAGTTTTTGTTTGTTTCGAGAGATAATCATATTTTGAATGTGAGCTAGTACGAATTTCACCTTGATTAAACGATTTGTGCAGGATTGCGATTTATTACCTCAGTTTCGTTGAAATCTACAGGCGAATATTATTCAATAGATTTGGATCTTTAAACTCAATAAAATCGGAAAATAATCGAGTATTTCAAGAATAAGATTTCCTCTATTATATACTGCCAACAATTCTAAACAGAGATAAACATTGCCCGTTAAACGAACGCTTAATAGAATTATCATCACTTATCGATCTAAAACTTTGCCGTGCATTGAAATTCCGCAAAACCACGCGACCAAGTATATATATAATATACTAGCGCTGTCCGAGCGCGCTTCGCGCGCATTATTTCTGCTTTTTTGTTAACAATTGACTAAATTAATTGTCTATA
>JAWWMK010000008.1:2100781-2177020 GCA_035047105.1 Galeopsomyia nigrocyanea
GTGTGTGTGTGTGTGTGTGTGTGTGTGTGTGTGTGTGTGTGTGTGTGTGTGTGTGTGTGTGTGTGTGTGTGTACGTGAGCAGCGAGAGTTTGATTAATTCGTTGATTAATAACCGATTGCATTTCTAATGAACCGCGAGCATTTTAGATAAAAATTTGATTTGATTACCCAACGTATATACGTGTGAGTGTGTGTGTGTGTGTGTGTGTGTGTGTGTGTGGCAGCTCTCTCCTCGCATAAATCAATAATTGTTGCCACAAACGGCAATCGGTATACCGCAATAGGCGTAACATTGCTCCAGTTGAAACAATTGGTCTATCGAGTAGCAAACAAAAAAAAAGAAGAAGAAGAAAAAGGCAAGGAGGCGATGAAAAGAAGTCACGAACGCTAATCGTCACCTTAACCTTGCAAGATTCGAAAGCGGCGAGTCGGCGGCAATGGCAAAGCAAACTCTACAAGTCGTCACGCTCGCAAGAGCATGGGGAGAGCTGAGGCGCCTCGTTACACACACACACACGCACACACACACGCACACACACACACACACACACATACACACACACATACATACACACGGACAGAGAGTCGAACACACAGTACCGAGAGAAAGTGGCATAATATATAGGTAATCTTCATTGTTGGATAATAAAACGTAACATGTTGCTCTCTCGCTACAACATATATATACACACACACGTTGCAAGAAAGATGCCGGGATTAGTCACTCTCTCACTATATAGATATGCGAATGGGGATATGGACGAGTACTACTACTACTACTACTACTACTACCTGTCTGCAGCGCGAGAGAGCAAGCGAGCGAGCGGCTTTTATCGCTGCCGTTATTCATATTCCTGCTGCTGCTGCTACTGCTGCTGCACGTGATGCGCGCGGATATATACTCGCATCTCTCGAGGCTATTGCTACTGTGCACCGCATCGCGGATATATATCGTCCCATGATTGCCCGAGTGTGTATGTATACGTATATGTGTGCCAACTCGTTCGCTGTTAATTGAACGTCAGCGGATTCTTTCTTTTTTTTTACTGTGTAAAATAATTGCTGTTGATGATATTATCATGCGGTTGGTTTTTTTTTTCTAATTTGAGTCGTAGGAATTTTTTAAGGTCGAGATTGATTAGAGACATTTTGATTGATCAATGAAGGGTTACGTTTTATTCTTTCCACGAAATTTTATGAAATATCCGGTTCGAGCTGGACGATACTATAAGTATTTTTTTATAATAAGATCGACAGCGAATGTAACTCGATCGATGTTATCAATTTTGGTTCCTCGTATGATAATGTATTTTGTAATTCTCGAAAATGTACGAGATCGAAAGATACTGCCACAAAACTATGTTCTTCTTTTTTTAATGAAACGTACTGAAGGAAATTAGATTAGCATCAATCTCATCACGACATCAAACCCATAAAAACTCGCATACAAAGATCAAGTTCGACGATTAAAAGAGAAGCCAAAATTGAAAAGTCATAAAAAAGAGAGAAACGAAAGAATTTCTCAACTTTTTTTCATAGAGGAAGAGGAAGGCATGAAGCCGAAAATTTTGCATTTTTACACGTGGGACAGCTGGCATTGGCCGCGCGCAAAGGCTGATGCAACGTTGTTACACTGCCATATGCGAGGCCCATCTGCGCGCGAGGTGCAGCAGCAGCCACCAGTGCGAGTGTATTAGCGCAAGAGAATTTTTTATGGAGTTCGCGACCTGGTTTTAGTTTCTTTTTTTATTGTTGCTGTATAATTTTTTTATTTATCGTGGGTTTCTCTCTTCGGACAAACATATTTCGTTACAGCATTCATTGAGTGTCAGATTGAATAATCCTCTCTCGGGTGTGTGTGTGTGTGTGTGTTGTGTGTGCGTGCTGATTATCTATCTAATCTCCTCGGCAATTAGATACATTAACAAGCTGACGCATTTTTTTTTTGCGAATACGTGAATTTCCAAACTTAGCGTAATAATTGACGCTTATACAGTTCGAAAAACTTTTTAACCCCCCATTCGAAAAAAAAATGGTTCTTTTCCTCGAAACGAAGATAGAAATTTTTGAGCACGCACGCAGAATGGCGAAAAAAGGAAGAAGAAGAAACAGAAACAGCGCCCGCAGCCCCCGAAGAGCCAATGCGAAAAAACGCGAGCGAGATGTTGCAATAGTATACCAAAGAAGAGAGAAGAGGCGAAACATATAAAGAAAGGCAGGCGCAGCACACTAACCTCTCTCTCTCTCTTTCTTTCTCGGGCTATACACGTGCAGTGTTTCAAGGAAGCGCGTTCGCTCGAAAAATCTAGCCACGAAGAGTATAGCGCTAGCAGCGAAGATTCGTTGCTTTTGTGAATTTTTTTTTTCTTTCTCTCTTTCTCGTGTGTGTGTGTGTGTGTGTGTGTGTGTGTGTGTGTGTGTGCACGCGCGCACGGCGCCGTCTCTGTCTCTATCTCTCTCTCTCTCTCTCCCATATATACCTATAGACGAAAGAAAGCTGCTGCTGCTGCAAGTGAGAAACGTGGCAACGTTGCACATACACACACCACACGTCCGCTCCAGCAGCAAAACGTCCACGTGACTCACTCGCGCTATTCGGAAAACACATCGCCCGGGCGCGACACATTCTTTTTCACGTATATATGTGTGCACGTATGTATATATGCGTCGATGCAGCTGCGCCAGCTGCCGATTATATTTGCCGACGCAATTCTCTCTCTCTCTCTCTATAAACTACCACCTTGCTGCTACTATTTCTTCTTCTGATCGATATGTTTTGATTGCTAGACAAGTGCGCCAGTGTGCGAGATTCTTTTTTTTTCGGGGGGAGTTTATCGAGGAGTTTATAATAGTCAGCGATATGATAACATACGTGCGAGCAATCCAGTATTTTTTTTACTAGCGCTTCGCGCGCATTATTTCTGCTTTTTTGTTAACAATTGACTAAATTAATTGTCTATACCTCTTAAATAAATTAAGGCGTTTGGAAGCGATTAGTAAAATTCTATCACATGGCACACATAAAATTCTATAATTTATAATATTCTGCAAAAATTAATAATTTTTTGTAATTGAATATTCAAATATAAATGCCATTCACCATATCATGTCGGCGACTCATCATTTTTTTAAGATAGGATTAGAATTCAATTAGAATAGAATTCAATTAGAATTATCAGAATCAAATTTTTTTTAATAATAACAATAATTATAATATTTATTTTTACTTTAAAATAAAAAATAATTTGATATTTGATATATGAAATCTAACGACAACTTTGAATTTCCGCGCCATTTCTATGCTTTTCATGACAAAACATTCGCATAAGCTAGCACAGAGCGATTGGATGAAAAGAAAAGTGAATATATCGCATTAGCTATGATAGACCATAATAATAAAACGTAAATTTAGATTTTAGAAGCAGAAAAAAAAAGGCATGACTCAATAATTCTACTGTCTGTGTATATTTCGTCGTTTATTTTCGTATGCTATGTGTGTGCGCGCGCGCGTTTCATTAATTATTCAATCACGACAAAATGTACGATTCGAATAGAAATGGAAGAGTTATGTTTGTATGTATATATGCGTCTCGACAATTTTTGTCGATAAATATCGCTCGTTTCTCGCTACAGAAAAAAAAATTCATTATCTCGCCGTATGTATCTCATATTTTTTCGATTTCCCCGTCAAATTAACGCAACTGGACACCTCTCTTTTTCGATGTTTACTTTGCATACACGGGCATAAGCTTCGTGTGTCTTTTTTTTCGCACGCACGTTATACACATACGCGTGGCGTATAATATACACAAGGAAAACACGACGCAAAAAAAGAAAGAAAAAACGGCATTCCTTATCGAGATATATAGAAACACGTATATGTATATTATTGTGTGCCAGGTGTGCGTATATACGCGATGCCGTATGAAGTAAACACACGCGGCTGAACTAACGTTACATATTAAAATAGCGAGTAAACAACAAAGTAAAGCAGCAGCAGCAACCGCCGCTGCAGCAATAATTTATATCGACGCAAGATGCAGCGTGGAAAATCTCAAGGATTCACTTTCGCTTATAACGTGTATATACGATAGATAAGATAAAGCGACAGTCGTTTTTCGTGAGGCCCGGCCCGTACAGCTTTGGTAAACAAGTCTATTTGTTTCCCAGACGCGCGCGCAGCGATGTGAAAGAAAAAAAAGAAAGAAAGATGAGAATGAATAAGAGAATTATGGGCCGATGAGATTCTCTGTCTGTCGCGATTAAAGGTGTCGAATTTTCGTTATTTTTTTTCTTTTTTTCTTCCGCCTTGTTTGCCCGCGAGATCACGATAAAGTAAGAGGTTAACTGATAAGCTGTCGATTAAATTGTTCCTTCGACGGACGAAATATATATGTAATTTCGGTTGGCGCGCGACGACGACGATGCTAATCGAACGGCAACTCTCGCTTTCGCAGTGGCTGTTTATTTCGTTCTTTCTTTTTTTTTTTCGCGAGTGAGCGAGCGAAGTGGCAAGGGCAAGAATCTCGAGTAAACTCGGAGCTGTTAACCTTTTAACGGGCTATGTGTGGCGTCGTGTCACGGTCCTTTGAACCCCAGAATTCGTATATTGTCTGGGGCCGTCGCTCGTCGCGCGACGACGAGCTTTTTATCAGCGAGGAATTTTGTGTATTCGTACGACGCTCTCGGAAGAGCTTAATGCGATGTTTGTTGTAAAAATATATACAAGTGCCGTTGCACTCGCGCAATTGTTATTCTTTTGTTTACTCGTTCGTGAAAAATAATGTTTTCGCAATTATTTCATTGTATCGTAATGAAGAAATATTGCATCTTATTGCGAATATTATACTTTAAAAAGTGCAAAAAATTACGCGGTAACTGCCGAATATTATCGAGTGCGCCGAATTCTAAGAAAAGACGTGATAAGATAAAGCTTGAACAAATTAACAATTTTTTCTAACCGCCCGCAACCAGAAGAGCAATGAAAACGGAGATCACGAAATTATTTTTCTGTTATATCTCGAAGAAATTTGTAGCAACGGCAGTATTAATCACTTGAAAAAGTATTATTAGTCGTGAAAAGTTCTTTTCCCTTTATTTTTTTGCTGAGCGATAATAATTCCACCAGAGTAGAATCACGTTACCAGTAGCTGGTCACTTGATACCGAGAGATTATTTTATTATGCATCTCACTTTACCTTCGGACTAATAAAAACTTATTCCATTGCGATTTATACTTCAAGGAACAGTTTCTAGTAGCAATAAATTCGAGATTATTATATGCTGCGTCGCATCGTCAATTCGTCAATTCCAATATCTCTAAAATTATTCTATTTCGGAGCAAGCATTCAGAACTATCTCAATAACGTTTTATTTCGAAGCTAAAAGTCACAAGTAAATTATGATAAGTTCTTAATTTCCTAAATACCCACGAGAAATTTTGTTTTCGAAATCCACAAGGTGTATCGTGCAAACGCGAACGCCATTGCAAACCAATCCCACTTCTGGCGATAAGATTATCTCGCAAAAAGAAAAAAAAAGAAAAGAGAAGAAGAAGAAGAAGTAAAGAAATAAACGTTCGGCAGGTGGAAAATCAGGTCGGCCGGTTGGCGTCACACACAATGATGTTCACAGCTGAGAGAGGGAACAAGGAGAGAGAGAGAGAGAGAGAGAGAGAGAGAAAGAGAGGGAAGTGTATGCAGTGAACTGGTATTATATAGCAAAGGCAAGGAAAGTCCCTCCTGCGGCTCTGACGTGTCTAGTCGGAAAGCTCTCTCGCGTGTAACCGAGCGAAAATATCACGCGCGCGGCGCTCGCGCCGCCTAATAGGTTCAAGGACGAAGGAGTGTCGTTCACATGCCGTTCAGCCGCGAGTTCGATGCCATTTTCTTCAGCCAGCGCGCACATTGTGTATATGTATATGCGTGTATAGTCCCCCTCCCACCCTCCTTCTCTCTCCTCCTCCTCCTCCTCCCACACGACACGCACAACGTCGCGCGCGCAGTGTGTGTATAAGGCTTCCCGAAATTTCATTAGCGCTGCGCTGTTGTACATCACGTTACGCAATCTCTTCCATACTCTTTTTTTTATCCACACACATTACATACGCTCTTCTTTTTTTTTCTTTCCGAGATATATGCACAGGTGTACCCTTTGCCAAGGGCACGACAACAACACTCGCCACTGCGGGCGGAAAGAGTTACGTAAAGAAGTCAGAAAAACAGAAAAAGGAGTATACAGGAGAGAATCGCGCGAAAAGGACGAGAGACAGCTTAGAGCGTGACATAACCACGTGCAAAGGTGTATTATCGCGTGAAAAAAATCACGGAGAGACAATACGCGGCGAGGATACGAGGCGAAAAAGCGAGAGAAGAGAGTTTTAACGAGTGGCTACACGACTCCAGGGTTAAGTCGCGGCGGCAGCAACGAGTATCCCGGCCAAGGCGATTCTTTTTCCCTCTCCATCATCGTCTCAAACGTGTATCTCACTCTCTCTCTCTCTCTCTCTCCTTTCTCTCGTTCTCTTGAGTTGAATGTTGTTGAAACGACGAATTTGGAAATGATGGATGATACGTTTAATTCTTATTTGAGTTGACACTTACCCTGCATTTTCAGCGGCAACAATGGACATGTGCCTCCTCTCATCGAGGGCAGGCTCGCCGGCGATAGGAGGAGGACGACGACGCTTTTCTTTTTGTTGATCGATGACAACCACGGACGTGTGTATGTGTGTGTATTTGCGTCAAATCGACGTACACTCACTCACCAGCACTCGCGAGCGCGCGCTGCCTCTAATCAGAAGAGCACTTGTTTACGATACAACGGCAGCAACAACAACTCCTCACGTGCGTATTAGAAACGATATTCGTCAATGCACCACCATAAATACGAGCACTTGCGTGAACAATATTGTCGTTGGTTTCGGCGCGTCCAGCGCGCTCTCTCTCTCTTTTTTCCTCAACCTCCACGACGTAGCTTCGAAGTGGCAGTAGATCCAACAACGGCACTGATTTCCAACGACACCACCTGCGGGACAGTTTTCATGGTGTTACTTTCTTTACGAAGCTTCTTTGGATGGCAATGCGTGATGCGCGTCGCGAACGCGGACGGAGCATCGTGCAGGCGCGCGCGAGAGAGCGCAAGCGGCTAAAATAAAACTCACGATGTCGGTGTATATTTCGGTGTTGGGATCGCAACCTTGAGCGTTCACGCTCTCGCTCTCTCTTACTCGCTCGCTCACGCACACTAAGAAAAATTAGCGAGTTTTTCGCGCGCGGGCCAGTCGTCCGCGAGCCGAAAACGGGAGGAGTAGCCGCAGCAACACATACACTCGCGTACAAATATGTATATTCATAGATATGTATATACACACGGGTATATACGTGGAGGTAGCAACGCACACACAATATTCAGTTGCAGGTTATGGTAGCGACAGAGCAGCAGAGCCAGAGCGCGAGAGAGAGGCGAGGCGGCGAGGAACGTACGATACGAACGAACGAACGCTCGCTTCCGCGGCGGCGCAAAAGACTGATCTCTTTTTCAGAGCTGCGCCGCTGCTGCTGCTAGCTGCTTACGTTCGTTCTCTCCCCGTCGTTTTTTCTCGGCTCCGCTCGCTCGGGAGCGCGACAGGTTAGGTTGGGTGAGAGAGCGAGTGAGAAAGAGACAGAGAGAGAGAGAGAGAGAGAGAGCACCGAGAAGTGAGGTTAGGTCGAGCCGCGCGGGGGCCAACCCCACTCACTCTTATTCTCTCTTTCTTCATCTCTCTCACTCTCGCGACCGCTATATACGCGCGCCGTGTGGACGGTCAACAACTGTTTTCGAGAAAGAGAGAGAGACACACACACACACAGACCTACATACACACTACCCCGTCATTCGCGTGGCGCACTGCATGCATGCCTTTGAGATAAACACTAATCCACGAAGCGACGGCGACGACGTTGATGCCCAACGAAAGCTTACCTTTAGGTTGCGTTCGCCACTTTGGCTCGCTGCAGTGTGCTACGTGCGTTGTAATGTCTAGGTCGGCACCTTAACGTGGCGCTGCTGCTTGCACGAGTTTCGGAGAGAGGCCCCCGTGACGTCACGGACCTCGACGAGTGTTACATGCCGACGATTGTCAAGCTCCACTTTGTCCCCACTCGCGTACTCGCAGCTTGCAAGACCCTCGAGGGCACAACCTTATGCGATCTCGTGGTCTGTACGTGCGTGCTCGCTCTCTTTGTCGCGCAATTCGGAGAAACAGAGCACGAGAGCGAGAGAGACACAGTCGACGACGGGCCACTCGCGCACGGATCGTCTTCCAACTTAGCAACACACCGGCTCGCTACGTCGATTTTTTTTCTCTTTTTTCTTCCGCACTGTTGCTACGCTAATCGCGGACACTGCGTCCTCGCTGGTGCAGCCGCATCTCGCTTGGTACACACAACTTTGCCGCGATACTTCGAAAGGATTTTTCTTACTCTGTCGTTCGTTCACTCGTATCTCTCTTGTCCTGCTGCTGCTGTAGCCAACACATAGACAGACACGCGACTGACGCTGGCGACACTTGGCCCCGGCACTAGGTGGCAGCAGCTCGCGGTCAAACAAACTGCTGCAAACTGCGCCATTTGGCCCTCGCCCGACAATGGGCGAACCGACGCGAGTGGCTCCGATGTCGCACGAGCCGATTCAATATCAAGAGCACGACCGAACTCCCTTTCACGAGCTCTCTGCTAGCTGCTGCGAGCGCAGCGCCCCAGCATATCCAAAGCGAAGGTAAAATGGCCCAGTTATACGCACACAACGCCCCTCTCTTTTCTCTCTCTCTCTCTCGAGCCGCGACCTGCGCCGCCTTTATCGACGTTTTTCAACGCCGCGACAATGCTCTGCGTCTATATATTTGTAGTAAACTTTTTTTAGCAAAAAAAAATTTTTGTGCTCAAAAAATTGTTGAGAATTTATGGAGTTACCGAGGAAAGAAAAAGATTTGTTGCCCGTTAAGATAACGAGAGAGAGCTTTGTTTTTGTATTTCATTACTTTTTTTTTTATGTGCGCGCTGACAGTGATTAAAATATTTTCCTTATGCACAAACTGTTTCAACTTGACCTGAATTGTAAAAAAGTATTTACTTGCAAAGAGTGTATACGCGTTTTCGACGAATTATTTTGTTTGATAGACGAGTAATTTAGAAAATTGTTATTGCGGCAAAAAGCTCTGTAGATGCGATATTGTACTACAAATAATTTACACGAGAATCTTCAATGTTTACATTTTTTTCCAATTAATAGTATTTTAATTATAATTATGTTTTATTAATTGTAAATAAATATTGAGTATTCAACTAATCATATTTTAATTGCATTAGCAAAATAATAAATTGGTCAATCAGTCGTTACATAACATATGCGAATTACAAACTACATTTTATTAAAAAATTAAATAATGAGAAATGATAATGCCTGCTCCAAAATAAAATTCACCCACTAAATCTTACTGTGAAACTGCACCCTTAAACCTAATCAAACAAATACAATTTGCCCTTTTCCTCGGCAAATTGTTTAGGCGTACGGCCGTACTTGTCGATCAAATCCAGCCTAGTTGCTGACTCGAGGAGCTTGCAAACTGCGTCAGAGCTTGCCCCCAGAGCACGATGAAGCGCAGTGAAACCATCCGCATCCTGCGCATTAGCATCGGCACCAGCTTTCAGCAGTATCTCGACGACTCGTGCGTGTCCCTGACTCGCGGCGCGATGCAATGAAGTTGCGCGTCCCGACCTCGTCGCCGCGTTCACCTCGGCCCCGCGGCTCAGCAACTCCCGACACACCTCCACGTGGCCGTTGCGTGACGCGTAGTGCAAACCCGTGTAGCCCGCTCCGTCCTCAACGTCTACCGCTGTGCCTTTGTTCAACAGTTGACGCACTCTTTCCAGATCGTTGCTTTGAGCTGTTGATGAGATTTTATTCAACTATTTGCATACACATATAATTATCAAAGTTTCGTCGTTATACATGGCTTAACTTTAGCGCCGTTAACGACGAAATTAGTAATGTTTAAAGTTCATACCTGCATACCAAATGCCACGCTCGAAATCTAATTCCGACAAAGTTTGCCGCACGGATTCTCCAGTTTTGCAATTACAGCATGCGCCGTCGTCGTGTGCGTGCTTCTTTGAATCCATGTCTATTTATCTGAAACTATAACTGTTAATATCCTACTTTTTAATATTGATCTAATCTTTCGACGACTAAATTTTTTTTTGGGGAAATGTGACTGAGTGTTTTTTAAAGAAAAATACCGTTTCAAACATTTAGACAAATTCTATATTGTTATAATAATTAATAACATAAGTAGATGCATACGTTACACAAGCACGAATGTAAGGTATCCATTTGATAATGGCTACAAACCTAATCATATAGAGATATACTACATAATATAAATTTTCATAAAATACGACATATTATTTGTTTTTCAACGACAGAGTTTTTAACACACTGCTCATAGATAATATAACATATCCAATTCATGTAAGGCATCAGTGTAATATGGTTTGATAATTAATTATAAATATATCGACGCTACAGCACTTTTTTGTTTGTTTGTTAAAGAATTTATTAAGTAACTATCGTAGGCCGCAATATTTATAATTTTTCCGAGATGTAAACGTAAACGTATCACAAAAATAATGTATAAGCACGACTGTTAGTTGAGTATGTAAATCATACGCTATAAATAAAAAAAAATTCACGGCAATTTCAATATATTGGATGTAAGTTGGTAAAAAATAAAGATAAATATTGATTATATTTATAATGCAACAATTATTGCACAAGCGTCAATTGTTGATTAACGTTTCACTTTTACTTTGTTGATTAGGCGTGTAATTATGCTAAATCGCGAGACTACAAATAGCTGCACATTTACTTTTGATTTCATAAATTCTTGTTTCTTCAATTCATAGAGCATAAAAGTTCCGAGGTAAGTCGTATTTTGTAAGAGTTTCAATTTCTTAGTTCGTAGATGTAGAGTATCATCGGTAGATATATTAAAGACTTTCAATAAATGGGAGTAAAATCATCAAAAATACTGAGTATGTTCTTTACGCGAAAGTAAAGGTACTTTGTACCATGTGGAATACCGCTGCTCAATATCAAAACGCTCCAGTCCATGTTCATGTTTGTTTTTTCTTCATAAAACAAAAAAGTAGTAGGATACAAATTGGTCCTCGAAAATTTAACATTTTCAAAAATGCCATACGGAAATGTATCTCTTTCTTTTTACGTAAAAACAATACTTTACGGTTAAATTAAAGTCGTTGGAAACTGAAAATATTGTTTTGTGTCAGTATTTATTCTCGCTATGTATCATCTTAATTTCTCTAAATAGCACCCTGCACGATGACAAGATTGAAATACTAATACGAAAGTGTTCAACGACAATCATATGTTTAAGGGTGGCGATATTTTACAATTAAATTGATGTCAAAGTGTCGACGTTAGCTTGTTACATTTCTTTCTCTAAGCATCTCTGCGAAGAGTCCACAATATTTCGGCCTCGCCCGTAGAGCAAACAACTTTGTATCCCAATTCCGCAAGTGCATTTATAATGGCGATCGGTGGTCCTGAAAAATTTATCAAGCTGATAAATTAATTTCATTTTACGAACTGTTAATGACACCATTTTTTGTTTTCATAAAATGCATGATGCGTATGATTTTTTTTTAAATTAGGCAATGAATTATACATTGCAAAAAGTTGTAATAATGAGGTGTTACTGATCTCAGTTGTGACAGAATAAAATAATAATAACCTTTCATCATCACGCCGTTGACCACTTCAGTTCCGGAATTGGGAAATCTTTTATTCAACGCCGTAATTTCACTTTGTGTCAAGCCAAACACATTACAGTCCATTGAAAAGGGCGAGCCTTTCACGGCGATGTAGTAGTAAGTATCGTTTGCGATAATTTCCGCCAATTTCTCAGCGTTTTTTGCTTCTTCCATTGTAGTTTACGTCACGACGATTTTAAACCTCGTTTTCTTTGAGTTCTAAAATGAAAAAAATATTCCATTTTACTCAACTTTCCAGTTATCGTTAATTTAACTTTATGTAATTGATAAATTTTTTAAGGACGTGAAAAAACTTTATCAATAATATATTTTTGTAGAAAAATTTATTCTCTTACGACTAGGTATATAAATACAAGAGAAAGTCTGGATAACTACAACTTGTAAATTATTTTTTTTACATTAATTCTTTGTTTTATAAACTTATTACGTACATTATTAGCGTAAATCTATGGAAGTGAATTTTTTAACTATTTTTATTGATGGTGCAAGGAGTAATTGTAAATATCATGTCATTTTTCTATCACAATGTGTACCGTCTATTCAATTGGGATACATTAGAAATTCTAATAATAAATTAACGCTTAAACGAGTTTGTTAAAAATAATTAGATATCCATATTGAAAAATACTATGTTTATGATTGAAACACTCATTGTTTATTTCGAGTTTGTTTAATTAACTGTCGTTGATGCTCTTCTTTCAGTTGCATCATACGACATTCATGTGCCCATCTCATTTCATTCCTTGTCTTTTCCACTGTGTGTTCCCACTTTAACTTTTCAAATTCTAGAGTCTTACGTTGTAGTTCCAATTCTGCAGTTTTTCTCAAAGCTAATCTTTCTAAATACTGTTCTCTTTGGATTTTATTACTCAAAAATGAATTTACTGAATTATAATTAGAAAGCAATGGCATGCACGATATCCTTCTGGGGTGTGTTTTCATAATCAAAGGGCGCTGTAACTTTGACACTTGCACTCCAGCTAAAAAAAGATTTGATTTCTCATGTAAAAAATGTAACATTTATTGATATTTTTGAATGGGTAATTTTATATTATTATTAATTTGTTAATAAATAATGCAATTACTTTCTTGAGTAGATCCACTTATTTGATCTTTGGCTACTTTCCGCTCTTGATTTTCTGTAGATTCTTCAATAGGCTGCAGTTCTGGATCTTGATTCCAACTTTTGGAATCATCAATATCAATATCATCTGCATTATTTTCAAGTGCCTGATTATTTAATTCTTCATACTCCCAGTCATTTACACTATTTGGATTTTCATTGGGTATATTTTGGATGTTTTGATTTTGTTGCATTGACCAACTTTGAGCCAATTCCTTAGTTATTAATGATTTGGCACGTTTATTTGTCACAAGTTTCATAAAGTCTTTTTTGATATTTTCTGGACATTTTACACAACGTTCTATGTGTCCTTCCATTCTGGTGGCATTTTGTATATATGACTGATTGCAAAATTTGCAAGTAGCAATAATTTGCGAGCCATTAATTATTCTTGTAAAGTAGTTCCAAACAATTCCCTTTTTCTTAACCATTGTTAAATAGTTTTCAAAAATGTCTAATATTTTAAGATTATTCTAAAGTATAACTGTTTATAACCTAGTTTTTTCAATCGTAAGTTGATAAATCTTTATAGACATATTGCAGCAACTACCATTTCAACAAATCATTCTGACATTTGCAAACTATCCTCTTTAAACCAAATTGTAACAAAAATAGAAGTTTACATTCTATGTTTCCTACGAAAACAGCATCACACTGCACACAAATCATAATTTTCGAGTAAACACATCAGGTACGCGCAACTGCAGAGCCGTCTGCAGGTGGTTCCAAACACTGGTTACACAGCAGCTGCACGCACACACAACTCACGTATGACGCAATGTCAATGATCTCAGGTAAGACAGGAAACTGTTTTTACCGGTGAATTGTTTCGTGGAAACACGCAATAGACGCGCCTCTTTATTGATGTTGAATGAAAATTTTCCGAATACCGTATAGCTATAGTAATGAACGAAACGATTGGATCAATACACAGATTCTAATAACTTGCCTGCTTTGATGACTGGCTCTGGTTCTGGCTCCGAAAAATCCTTTCTCATAGTCCACATGTACTCATTGTAATCCTGCTTGACACTTGTACTAGAGGATGCAACAACTTTGTATCCCAAAACTTCTAGTGCAGTTAGTATGACACAAGGATGTTGTAGATAGACTATCGTTGAGTCGTCACAGTAGCCTCCAGATGCAAAGCGACTCAATTGTTCTATGTCAGCCGCTGCAATAGCATTCATTTTGTTGATTGTTTCAATTGAAGCTTTTTCAAGTAAACTAAGATTTATGGATGTTTCTTAATGATCAGGCTCACACACAAACATACTCTGAAAATTAATTTATGTTTGACAAGCCACAGAAAGGTGATAGACAATACCTTTTAGGCCAGACACAAGTACTCTCCAAGGATACCTGTGACCATAAGATGCAAGGTTACCGCGAACCAGAATGTATGGCATCTGTGATTTTGAGCTTTAACAATCTGTAATAGACGCAGGCTTTTAGTAGCTATGCAAAGCTTCCGTTTTATCACATAAAAAATGAACATGCAATGGCAGACAATAATTAATGATTAGAACAAACACAGGTAACATGAAAAACACAATCAATTCTCATTGTTCCTTGCTCAAATGCATCTTTGACAGTTCACTGTTGGACTGATCATGCATAGGAGCAGAAGATCATTCTTCTACAGACATAGTTAGGACGTTTGTTCGAATTAGCGATAATTGAGTTACAAAGCTGCGGTTTCAAACTGCGTGAAGGTGCAAACAGACAGCTAATTGCAATAATTAAAAAACTTACCGCACACGAAATTCAGCTATCCTGGTTAATTATGACGTTCAGCGAAACATCATAAACTCCCTTAAAGAACCGAAATGAATTAACTATTATTTTTCACTTTCGAATTGTATGAAAACGACGGTGATGAGGCAAGATACGCGACGAAAGAGAAATTGTGAAATCTGATGTTACGAGCACTGTAATATCATTTTATTATCTATAGGTATGAGCGAGGAACCAAGTCTACGCTATACTGATAGCGACCTGTGTGTGTACACAATCCTCCGAATATATATATTTTTTTACCTGTCCGTTCTCCGTGCACGGCTCACGTAAAAGTCTCGAGAAGGTGATCCACCCACTGAATTCGGCGTTTTGAATGAAACCGAGCAAGCGCGTATCGGCGTATGCCGACCTATCAAAGCACGTTCTGATCGTCCTTTTTGTCCAAGATCATGTGGTTTAACCTCATTTTCATCGCGACATTTTCATGAAACGAAATGTAGTGGTATAGCATTTTTGCGATATGTAACATATTTTCGTCAGATCAGATGATTTTGTAAATTTCTGCACAATAGTCAGTTTCTTTTGTTTGCATTGCAATCACTGCAACATGATCAAATTTCTGGTATGTATCGATTTTTCTCATCAAAGTCTTAGATATTTTTTTAAATCTTTGTTTATGTTCAGTTTACGTTTGGACTAGGCATTTACACTGGCATATATTTGAGCCAGAACTATGAGGTAAATTATAAATTTAGATTCGATTGCAATTGCTTTAATGCTGCAATTCATTAAAATAATATTCATTTCAGATACCTCGAGTGGACGAGCCAGGCAAAATAATAGAGCGCATTAAAGAATTTGCTGACGATCACAAGAAGAAATGATTGTCACTCAATTCTACAAATTATGGCAATGTTGATCATGCTATTCTAGATCTATATTCTATAAATTATGCTCTTACAGATGTTGATAAGATCTTTAGATTTAATAATATGTGATATTATTTCTTGAACAAAATTATAAATATGTTACTGACTAGCATCAAAATGAAAAGTGTGCATTCTGTAAAGAAATATGAATAGATAATTAAATTAAAATTTTGATTTTTTTTTTGCTGTTAGACAAACATGTTATTTGTTATTTTGTATCATATTGTATTGTATTTTGTAATATTTATTTTAATAAAATAATTTCATTTAACTTGTATTTGCTTTTATTTTTAAAGGTCCATTCAAATTTTAGAATTTTATTATGGTTACATTAATAAGTAAAGTGAAATGTATAAAATAAGATTTAGTATCATAAATTTTTTTTTAAATTTTTTATTTAAGATTTATAAAGTGAAAGATTCGTAAATTACTTTTCTGCTTTTTTCGTCTTTGCAGAAGCTTGTTGCGCCCTCATAACTTTGATTACAATCTTCTGCTCTTCAATGAGGAAAGCTCGCACAATCCTAAAAGATATTTATACATCATATACACATCAGTTTCGTTAACATTATAATGAACTATAATATCAATTTTTCTTATAATGGTAACAATGGCTAAGCAATAATAGCAGACAATCAAATATCACTTGATTAAAGATAATTATTTACTTGAAATTATCAACTTAGGAATATAACATCAATGTATCATAAAAAAACTAGAACTAACACTTTATAAGCCGTTAAATTCTGTCCACCATATGTACAAAATGCTAATTTTTATACAGCGTGTAATATATTTTAACAGTTCTATGGAAACAAGCCATTTGAGAATAATTTTTTGGACTTATATTGATAGACACGAAACGGAAATTCATTACTTTTAGTTTTTAATGTACTGCTTATGAAAAAAAGGGATAATTTATAAAGGAATCATTGTCAAATACACTTACCTCTCCTTAACACACTTGTGACACATTACACCTCCATAAACACGTTTGACAGTCTTCTTCCTGCGGCACATACGAGAGCGCTCCATGGGCCTAGCAGGCTGAATACCTCTAAGCTTGTCCTTGCACTGACCACATCTGGGGATCTTCTTGGGCTTCTTAAGATACTGATAGACAAGTTTGCCACCAGGAGTACGAACACTGCAAATGATATAATTATTATTTAAAATGTCTAAACAATAATTGGATAGTCATTGTTTTGAAAAGCATAGAAGTTTCATTGATAATTTACACCTTACTTTCCGTTTAAAATTTACATGATAGCGCTTACTTTAAACGCTACCTACTTGACAAACCATTTGGAGTATCAACTATACTGTTTAGAATTTGGATGTCAGTTTAATCTATTTCAATGTAGACCACTGATAGGTTTATTCGGTAATTAAATTTTAGAATAAAATATCATGTTCACAAAGGAAATGCAAGTATTGAAACTTCAAAATCTACTTTGTCAGAGTATGAGTAGCATAGTAACATAACATAAAGTAACACAATAATTTAGGAAACTAGCCAACTAAAACTCTCCAATTTCTAGTAAAACAGCTTCAACACTCTATTTCAACAAATGTTGATGAGCTATATTGATTTACTTTAAGCCAGAGCTACATCAAAACATAACCTTATTCCATGTAAATTGTTGATGCAACTTTGATTATGTGAAAATTTTATGTGAAACTCGAATCAAGATATTGCACATAAGACTAAACAATTAAGTACATTAGCATGAATTTATAATAAAACACTCACACTCGTCTCCTGTTGCTCTTTGTGTTGTACGACAGCCGTCGCCGGTAGGTTAGACGCTGGACCATCTTTGATTCTACAAAATAAAGTTTAACGTTATAACAATGTCGTCTATATTGTCATTAACGGCTGTGGCGCCGTTAACTTTATACTAATATCAGATTATTTTTGTCATCGGTCAAGCGATTATCGCTTGTAAAACGGATTTTCCGACACTTTAAAAAACTCATGAACGAACCTTGGTCAGCCAAAGATAGGAAAAGGAAACGTGCACAGCCGCGGCCACCTTTCACGCCTGCGCACCGCGCGCTAATGCTCCAAGATTTGATTCTGTCAAATCGATTGTTGCTCTCATTTCAATTGTTCGCTGTTGTTGACGTATGCAATCGATTAATAATATTTTTGGCAAGTAAAAAATAATTCCTATTTTTTTAGACAAAAAATAATCGTTTCGATAACTAACTTGATAATTAATACTGAAATACATAAATTCTTGATCTTTATATACTACTTGTTTCATGGTAAAGCGGACGACCGACCTATAGTTTTAACTCAGATCAGATACAAGAGTAGCAGAAAGAAATTTCAAAGTTTACATGAATAGCAGCAATATAATACGAATACCGCATTAACTTGAATTACGTACATTACCGTTTAATTAATTACTGTTTGTTGTTGTTTATATCGATTTGTCATGTCCCAAAGCGTTAACAGAACCATTGTCAGGAGCTTTTTCAGTTTTTTTAAGAGTAAAATAGAGGTAAATATTAATGCACCCACTTGTTCTTTCCATGTGAGAAATCATTAATATTATATAATATATTTCGTTATCTTGATCATTTTAGAACAGAGCACGTAAAAAAGCTGCCAAATTTGGAAAGTATAACATTGTTACACCAGGAAATGTGTCAGCAGCAAGAGCAGTACCATCGTACATTCCAAAGCCAGTGTATGCAGAAACGGGAAAACCATTAGGACCACCCCAAGAGCCAGAGATCAAAAATAAAAATCAAATAGAATGTATGATACATAGTTGCATGTTGGCTAAAAGAATTTTGCAAGAAATTAGGCCTACTGTCAGAGTAAGTTCAACAATGAGTTATTAAGTTGTTTTACAATAAATAAATGAAATCTTTTGTTTTTTCCATCAGGAAGGTCTGACAACTGATTTTCTAGATCAAAAGATTCATGAAATCATAATTAATAATGGAGCATATCCAAGTCCATTGAATTATTTAGGATTTCCTAAATCAATCTGTACCAGTGTTAATAATGTTGCATGCCACGGTGTACCGGATGATCGACCATTGCAGGATGGGGATACTCTTAATATTGACATTACAGTAAGCATTTACAATATGTCACATCAATCTTAAATTACGTCAGTGATTAAGAGCAAGTCACAGTTTGATTTTTTTGCTACATAAAGCATTTACTTGATGATTTATTTTGCTTTTGTTTAGGTATTTCTTAATGGTTATCATGGTGATTGCTCAGAAATGTTTGAAGTTGGAAATGTTGATAAAGAAGGGAAGCAGCTAATAAAAGCTGCAGAAACTTGTCTAGATACAGCTATTAAAATCTGCAAACCAAATGAGAAGTTTAGTAGCATAGGTAATAAAGTTATTCATACTTTCAAATATTTTATTGGTTTAAAAAACATTGATGTTGCCTATAGGTAATATTGTTCAAGAAACTGCAAGAAATCTTGGTTACAATATATTGCCTGCTTTTGGAGGTCATGGTATTGGTGCCTACTTTCATGGACCTCCGGAAATATACCACTTTGGTAATTTGTATAATTACTCAAAATTATCATCATTTTAAAATACTGAAACGTTATTCAATAATTATAGCAAACGACTATGAACAAGGAGTAATGAAACCAGGAATGACTTTTACTATTGAGCCAGTTTTAAGTCCTGGGAGTGAAGAAGTTGCCATATTAGAAGATGGTTGGACGGCAGTAACACTAGACAATGCCAGGACAGCCCAGATAGAGCATACAATATTAATAACGGATCATGGATGTGACATTTTAACTAGACCAAAGTAAAAATTGTAAATAAATTTCAAAAGTCTATTTGTTCCTTTACCTAAATAAACAAATGGTTTTTTTATCAAATAAGATATTTTAAATTTATTTAAGAATAGTGTTGAAGTTTGCTTAACAGTACAAAGATATTAAATTAGCCTGAATGACTTCTTCTAGCCATTTCCCAGTTGGAGTCAACACTGATTGGACCTCTGATTTCAACTCCTTTGTCCTTGGTAATTATTCCAAGATGGTACTAAAAGTAAAAGTTTGAATTTTTATTTTTTTATTGGGATTTAAAGTGAATGTGATTCAAAAGTTACGACTTACCTTGGGAAAAGACCTTGCATCTCTGTAGAAAAGAACTTGCATTACTTGATAAATAAGATCTGTAGCTTCTTTCTCTGACATTTGATTGTTCTCTTCATAGGCCTTTGCCAGAATAGGAGTTGCCATATATGCACCATATCCTGTAGCAATGACAGGATCAGTATATGCAGTTCCTAGTTTGTCTACTGTTCCTAAAAATCTATACACAGACGAGAATTAAATTAAAGAAATAAACAAGTGACTTTCGTTTTGATGAACACTCACAGCTGGTCCTTTTCTATGCCACCAATGATAAAGTTGTTCCATAAAGGATCAAAGCTTGACCTCCTATTGTACATAACTCTAGTCAACCAGCAGTGAAGAGACCTAGGTTTCAAAGTGAAACCATCATCAAGGCATTGTTCATCAAGGCTGAAATATTACAAACATTATTAAAATAAAAATTCAATGAGTATGTCTACAACTATTATTGGATAACATACATTTTTTGTTCAATTATACTCTTAAGATATTGATAGTCTGCATAATCGCCACCAGCTCCAAGAATAATATTTTCATTGACTTTTATAACACGCTCGCAGTTCCTATACTTGGCCAATGATCCATAAGAACCCAGAATATCAGCAGCAATGATGACACCATCCTTAAAACGAATACCAAGAACTGATGTACCAGTCACACTAGGAGATCTGCAAAAAAGAAATTTTATATGCCTTTTAAAATACATGGTTTTTTAGGTTATCTTTTATATTTTTCTTTCAGTACACTATTAATCAATATAATACGATGATTTTTAGTAAATGAGTGGCGGAAAAGTATTACCATTTTTTATCATATAAATCCAATCTATGTGCAAGGAATTTAACAAAGAAAATTCTGTTTGAATAGTGCGCTGAGCTCGATATCTTTACTCAAGAAATTATCGTATAAAAATATAACTTACAATGTTTGTTGTTTGCCACCAGTTCCATAAACTGATGGAGTTCCTGGGAAATTGTAAATGGAACCTGGAGCAGGTCCATTTTGCCAAAAAGGCAAGGCATTGTAACAATCAAATTTGTTAAAGATCGACATGTTTGTTGTAAATTTCGAATGTCATCCTATGCCTACACGAACTCGGCGACTTCCGACACCGAGCGTTCCCAAACACATCGATTCTCGCCGACTACAGCGCTTTCTCATGAATTTCGCAACACTTTGAATTTTGAAATTAAACTATTTTAACAAAAAAAAAATATTTTATCGATAAATTTAATTATTATTGTTATAGATAGGCAGTGAAATAAAAAACGTTCGATCAGTTTTGAAAAAAAGGTAGGATATTTTTACATCTTTCTCTTCATCTTACATCTCATTGGATATTCTATCTAATAAGTTATTATTACACTGTTGAAAGTCCAATTTCATTAATGATAATGTTGGCTCTCACATATACATTACGTAAAACATACAAAAATATTAAAATTCTCAAAGATCTTCGTAAGGACTTCCACAACGAACATTATAAAACTGATCACACACTTGGAATTGTTGGTTGAACAGAGTACCATTAGTGCAAAGTTGGCTCATGATCAATTGTTCGTCGAGGCAAAGATGATAGCCCTGCATTAAAATAGTTAAATTTTTTTACTTCTTTATAAGATCATAAAACGGACTTGATTCAAAAATCACCTGACACTCTGTAGCCAAATCAGCCCATAGTTGATTTGAAAGTCCAACGCAAGAAAATCCATTTTTTGGCATCGTGTGATACGTTGGATACAAAGGAGGATAATGCGGTAAATGGAGCTCATGATAAGGGTCATTAGGGGTCCCATCGGAATTGAAATAGTGGCCACAGAATGCAGAGGAAACCAGAGCTGCTGTGAGTAAGATTAACAATATAGCAATTTATTTGGATACAAACATTTTCTGAATTGCGATATGCAGATCAATAAATTATTCGAACACTTACTTACCAATAAATATTATGTAAACCTTCATCTTTGCACAATAAAAAGTCTTTCGAGAAATGTGTTAATTAAAATAAAAATCGAAAAACGTATCGTAAATAATATATAATAATTTGTGCTACATAATATGCTGTATTTTTTAAGATTTTTAATTTTTAATTGGAAACTGAATCTTATTACTTTTGGTATCAAACAAAGACTGAACGGTCAGAGGAGATTATATTGGAAAGATATAGCCGCGTTGCCTGCTTTTTTTTACAGTAGTAAACTCTCGCAAATTTTTTTGTGTGTGTCCCAACTCTCTAAAGTTGACAGCGGCAGAGGTAGATAAATAATGAGCCTACTATTTGCAATATGGAACAATCGCTTTTTTTGCACCGCGCTGACCTTTATACGCCGAAAAAGCATGCAAAAAAAAAAAGAATTCCATAAGCGAAAGTAAAAGTTTCGAAAGATAGATCAAATAGCATCAAGGCATTCCTTTGCTACTTTTCGTTCTATTTGAAATGTTATTCATCACGAGTTTATCTCATAATGTATTATCATCTAATATGCACACGTTACATAAAAAACGTGACTTTGGTAAGTAAGTATTATGATATTTGAGTTTTTAATTGTTTTACATTTATTAGATTCATTCAAATAATACACAACGTTTCACAAATCTTCATTAATGACATTTATCATGTTGTTTTACATATAAGTTACGTACACGCACTTAACACATTAAATTATTAATAATTGAAAAATTTATGTTTTGATCAAACATTATTGATATTAATATTATTCACTAATACTTATGCGATATTAAATATACTATTCCTTTTTGAGTTGAAGTCCTATATTCTATCAACTTATACTTATCGTAAAAATATGATATATGTCTTTACACTCGCGCAAGATGAATAGTGATGCATTAATAATGTATATTTTTACTTTCAATTTTTGAAAATCCACTTCTTAAATCTGAATATATAATTTTTATCATTCTCTAATTCATATATACCATTTAGAATCTTCAACAGTCAATGAATTACTGCCTAAAATAAAAATCGATTACGCTTATTTACTTATATTAAGTTTATAGCTTTTACGTTATTTTTAATAACGTCGCGCACAGCAGTACTTTACATGGTGTTCAACAGTTTATTATTGAACAATATTCCAAGAACATTATAATTCTATTTTCAAGGCAACGTTAAGCCCATTTGACATAATTAAATGCAAGAAAGCCAAAATCTCAAACTATCACAGTGTGAAAAGTTGCAGGATAGTGATTAAAATTTTAACCATCGTTTACAAGATTACATAAGAAGTCCATTGTTACCATATTTTATCAATTAAGCACACGCGTATTTTTGCAATAAAATTGTTTTAGGATACAAATAATACAATACTAATTATGCAAAAATGAATGACGATGCATATTGTGTGGTTTTGTTGTAGAAAATATGGATTGATTGTACGCATGAAAAGAATGATTACACACATTAAGATGATTGAAAATACAAGTGAAATTCAATTCAACGTATACTGAAGGCAGTTTGGTAGACAACAGAGCGATTGCTATCTTGTAGAATTAATCGTGATCTGCATTATTACTAATATTATTTATATCGATTCCTTAAATCAGTTTGTGACAAACCTTGGTTTTACTTTGAAAAATACTGATTTTAGCAAGAGTAGATACGAAAGATTTAACTTTGTAGCTTATATTATATTACAAGTTTTCAACTTAATCTATAGTACGGACAAAATAATAATTTCAATAGCGTTATTAGCTATTGAAGTGATGATACTAATATCCACACTCAATGATTGAGAGAAGTTACGCTTGCAATAAGATTCCTCTTTTTTTAACTTTCAAATTATGTTTGTATCTTATTTACATATTGGTTTTCACAAAATATACTGGAGTAATCTTTTTAATTATTTTTTTTTTTTGCTTCATCAGCTCTTCAAGGTATCATCATTTTAGTTTGGAACCATACGTTCTAAAATGTATATATTATACACATTTTTGTTAAGTTTATATTATAAAGAGCTTTCTAAAGAGAAAATAGTCGCTACAGCTGCGTCGCGCAGAAACGAATTTTGAATCTAATAATCGATTAACAACAAATTGAGTTATCATAATTGAATAGCGTAAGAATGAGTCTGTTTTATGTGCTTGTGTTCACATGTATTTAATATATGTGTAGATCAGCATGTTGATGTTTAAATTTGTGTAAACAAAGTATACTGTGTATTTCATATACCATTGACTGTATAAAAGAGTATTAAGGTAAAATCGTAAGTGTTTAATGCACATTGGGATGTGGTTTTACGTGTCAATTTTTTGTCTGAATACGGTATTCAAATGTATTGTTGTGTGTACGTGAATGTCGTGAATAATTGTGTTGTGTGGGCGAGATGGATGCATGTGTGAGTGTGGGTGCCTGTCTGTGGGTGTGCGGTGTGCTTATGCGTGGGTTTGTGTATGTTTGGGTGTACGTATTCATGGGTGTGTGTGTATAATTGTGGTCACGAATGTGAATGTTTTTTTGTGTGCATGCTGTAACGGTGTATGTATTTATGGTTGCGTGTGTGTATATATAATTGTGGGCGCGAATGTGTAAGTTTGTTTGGGTGCATATAAGTGCGTGCATATTTGTATGTGAGTGTGTGTGTGTGTGTGTGTGTGTGTGTGTGTGAAGGTGTATATTTGTGTTGTGCTTGTGAGTGTGCATGTTTGTATGGTGCTTGTGGGTGGGCATGTTTGTGCTTGCGAGTGTGCATATTAGTGTTGTGCGTGTGGGTATGCATGTTTGTATTATGCGCGTGTGTGCATGTTTGTGTTGTGCGTGTGTATGCATTTATGAATTTCAATGTTTTCTGTGAGTGTGTGTACTGTGTATTTGTCAAATGTTTTGTAAACACATACAGTCGTGTATAAGTTTATAGTATAATATTCAAAATTGTTTGTTCAAACGTGTATCCATGTATATGTGTAGCGTATAGATTTGTAATATAGTGTTACATATAGTTAATATATGTGCGAGTATTAATTTATATGAATGTAAGTGTAATAGAGTAAAATGAAGTATGCGTGACGTTGCTCTATGTACGAGAGTAAAAGTATTCGTGTTTATGTAGATGTGTCTTTTTCATGTATGTACATGTATGATTGTGAAAGTGTTGGCTATTTATTTGTTTGAGTAGTAACTAAAAAGTGTTTGTGAGCGCGTAGATTACCACGCATGTGGGTGTGAGTTTATATGTATATGAGAGTAAAACTTGCAAGCTCTGAAACTGAAATTAAGAGCTTGCTCGCGCTGCGCGCGTGTGGATACGTGAGCACGTGTGATAATGTGATGTTTTTCTTGTGTTCTAGACAATCATATGTTTATAAATGGTAATGAGCGTTAGTGTACTCAAGTGTGAGGAGTGTAAAGGTGTACAGATTTGTGTTAAAAATGTAAGACATTTGTGTTTTCGAGTTTGTATAAACATGTATTTGGTGTTTATGTGTAGACACAATATACATCAATGTATAATTGTGTGAATGAGTAATAAAGTTATTTGTGTTATTGTCTGCACTTTTATCATTCGAATAGTGTGTTTTTAACTTGATAATATTATTTATGACCCAATTACAAATTTCCGCTAAACTGGATTTTATATATTTAACCATTTTTACAATTTCTGATATCATTTGGTAATGTTTTTTTCATGTTTGTGAAATTTTGTTCACTCTTTCGTAAAATTTTCAGCTACAAAAACCTTGAATATAGATTGATACTCTTTCGACTTCAAGTTGTATATTATGGTTTTTCCATTTAAAATAATTGTGTTAGGTTGTTTTTTCAACGCCGGAATTGCTTGATTTGAAAATAACTGGATGGTGTGCTTGCTGTTGAAGTTTGTTGTAACGAGTGTGAACCATATCGTTACAGTTGCCTTATACAGTACAGAGTCCGATGAATATTTTCTAGTATACATTACAGTTGTTGTTAAATAATATCGAATATGTTAACATGTTTTCACTTACCTATTTATCAATCTTTGAGATCTCATTTTTAACCAAATGACTCGCAATTAATACAGTCTTATTCCTTCAATTTTATCAAAAATGTTTTTATAAGTAAGTAGTTTTTCTTTAAAAAGTATAAGATAGTACAGTATGAAGATATATCTTTGAAATTTCTTTTCCGAGTCAATTGAGTAAAAATAAGTTATTACAAAATCACAACAATTTCAGAAATATTAATTATCAAGCAACTATATGAGCTATGTTCTATGCCATTATACTTAAGTGTTTTAAGACAAAACGTGAATACCTTTTTTTTCGATTAATATACATTGCCAACATATTTTCGAACATTAAAGATTTGATTTGTTGTAAGTATGATAAAAATGATAAAGCAAACTTCGATAATGTCCATTTGCGGATGCATCATGAACAGATAGTTTCGAGGATAGTTTTTATGCATGTATGTTACGAATAGCGAGCAATGTAGTAGGTGCAGATGCAATATTAATATTTGTGCGTGTGTACATTCAGTGCGGTGATTTAATTTTCTTATAATATTTTTAAAACATGCAACAGTGTAAATTTTGTGTTTTTTTTTTAGAAAAATAAACTTATAATTAATAACACTTGCTCCGTCAATCTACAAATTACCATGATTATGATTTTGATGGTGTGAAAAATTTATGTAGTGATATAATATTGCAAAAGTATTTGTTCAGTGAATGGTGATGTTAGTAAATTCTACGCAAAAGCTTATACGGTCAGTTTATATGAAATTAACATCGATGGCTTCGGAAGTGGCATATATAAATATACTGTTTGTAATTTGTATTATTTTAATTTCATTTATCAAGATCATATGAAGTTTTTACAAGTCTCTTATATAAGCCTTAAGAAAATTTCCGTGAAAATTATTAATCTTTTATACGCACATCAACAATCCACTGGTGTATATATTATCTAACTTACACATGAATCTTATGATTTTTTTGTACTATATAATTTATGTAAAGCTGTATATAAAACGTCCATTTGCGAGAAAAAAACTAAATCATTTCAATATACAAAAATCAGGTAATTATATCAAATTCTCATGAAATAATGTTTGTCATAAATCGTAAATGTGTTTACCACGGTGAAACTGCACAATCGTTTTTGTCATGTTAGCAGCAATAATATTCAAATAACTTATCTTTATCAAATCACTATAGTATTTATATTACTTATACGCATAGTTAAAAATTGGAATACTCACACGAATAAAACACTTGCATCAAAAAGTGTTCGACATTATACGAGAAAAAAAAATATATATATCCACAATAATCCCTAAACATTTTCCATTTGATGTTCTAATACCAAAACGTATAGCGCTTTCATCCTTCGAAAAGTATATGTACGCGCGATACTCAAAAATCGTTTGAACGGTGGTAAAAAAAAGTGGAAAAAAAACAATTTCTTAAATGCTTTTTTCATTTTTCGATCAGCAGACGATTATATCGAACGATTGATCGTTCAATTGTTGACTTTAAGAATAAAAGCGCAGATGACTGCAAGAGCGATGGCCAAGGGACTAGAGTGAAACTGAGCTGCATTTCCTCGATGAACCTGATCTTTGATAGCGTTGAGCAGTGGAAATCTCATTTCCGAGTAAGAATTGTAGCTATTGTAAGAATTCTTGTTGTCGTATGACGAACGCCCACCACCTTGCGCACATTGTCCCGTTGAATCGTCCATTTCAATGCTATAAGCCATAACACCTCCGAAACCATTTTGAAGTGCCAATCGCGTCTGTAATTTTGGGCCAAGTTGTCAACGTTTATATAATTAATGCCACTGATAATGTTTTGATGTACTTATACAGACGAAAATTGAAAAAAAAAATGTGTTTCAATATGTGACTTTTTAAAAATTGATTATGCAATGTACATAGTTTACCTTAGCTTTAACAGATCTGGTATCTTCGTACACAAAGACGGTATTGTCGTGATAGGCGTAAGGGCATCCATTTGTTTCGTCATAGTCAAGTTGGAAGTCACGTCCAGCTATATCTTGACAAACCTATTTAACATAAAAAAAGTTTTAATATTTTTTTATTTATCAGAGTGCAATGAATTGGTTTCGTGATCAAAATTAAATACCCTCTTATAGGGGACTCTCATAATGCCATCATAATCATAACTCGTATGTAGTTGTTGTTGTAATTTATACATTGGACTTTCCCGCTCTGATCTTGTTGCAAGTTGGTATCTCTTTCCGTAAAATGGAATGGCTAGTACGAATTTGTAGAGGCTATCTTGAGGAACGTACTTTCGAACTGCTTTGATGGCTCCTCTCTAATTACGAAAGAAGAAAGTATATGCATTATCCGTGCACAATATCGAATGTAGAAAAAGAATGCACGCATAGGGAAGTGTAACCTACCACCGTTTGTCTTGCACCCGAGTAAGAGTCAATCGGTGCGTGGTGTTCAATTTTTTGGTCGCCATGTCCACGTAATTCGAGAGCCATGAGAATCCAGTAATCAACGTATTCCATCAACAATTTTTCGATACCATACTCATGGTCGCCAGAGCGAGGTTGAAGAATATTATCAATTAATTCATATTCCGCCGGTATGAAAACTGAGAGTTCGTGTGATGTAGATGGTGTAGCTCTAAGTTCTCGTTTCAAATCCTGTAGAATAAAAATTTGTTAACACACTTACATTAATTTAATTTCACAAGTTTCATGTTAATGCAAAATCATGTCAGATTTACCAATAAAAATTGGAAAAAGTCAGCCACTTCGTGATTCTTCATCTTAGGCCATTGCCAATCAATGTTTACACCGACGTTCCTACTCCTGTTTAAAAAAAAGCAAGGAAATCGAGTATTTAGCAAATCTAATTATGACATAAATGGAAAAATTATCAAATAGTTTAGATTCATTGTTAACAAATGTACGACTCATGAGTTATAGATTTTTTCCCAATACATATACAATCTTCGTATTCGACGTTTCCTTTGGAAACTTACTTGCAAATATCGGTAATGCTCTTGATAAAAACATCACGTTGGGATTTAACCATCTGCACCCAATCCTCACTTTTGCCGCTTATTGATAAGAGTACCTTGAGGTTTGGGTTCTCCTTTTTAAGCTCTGAAATTTTTTCGTAAGATAATATACCATTTCCTGGAAGAATATACATTTACACATATACAAAACAACACAACAATAGAAACGAAAAAATAAGATAAAGTCGATTACTAACAGTCAATCGATCAAATCAGGAAAATAGTTTGATTATGAGTGAAATTAATAATTATTCTAAATATCGATTGTTTGATAAAATATTCCATTATCCGAGCGTCCAAACATGCGGGTTTGTTATAAAAAAAGAAATCATTTGACAACTATTTCAAGTGTTAATTTCTCTTGTACCAAGAGCATGCGAAAATGATTTGTCAAATAAAAGTTTTTTCGTAATAGTTCGAAAAAAATAAATAAATACCAAACTCTTCAATCTGAAAATTATATCGTTTCAACTGACTGTGAAAAAATTTAATGTGGGTGCAGCCTAGTGTGCCATAAAACGTGTGCATGCACAAGAAAATTTTGAAAAAAAAATCGTAGAAACTCAAGAAAATCCAATACACTTGTGAATAATAGGAACAATAAGTATTGCTTGTGATAGATACAACTGAATATACAGCCCATGATTGTTAACTTACCCTGCCTTGTCAAGATTTCGTCGTTCAGTAGTCGTACAGTATGCGAATGTGGATTTACGATGGCAGCTCCGATAATCAGATGAGTACAAAGTCTGGGTTCGATATCCCCTGAAGGCCCAGAATTGAACCTTCTTGATTCGTCGAGCTTGGTAGCGTTGACGTAACAGAATATTGCTGTCTCATTTTTAGTATACACTTTGTTATAAATATCATTATTATTCTGAGTATCCCAAGTATTTCGATTGTTGTAGTTATTGTTGTTGTTTCGGTTGTTGTAGTCGTAGTTACCGCTGTTTGGTTGTTGGTTGTAATTTTGGGGGTAATTTGGGTCGTATGGGTTCCTTCGATCATAGTTGGGATCATTCCTCGGATAGTTTCTCTCGTTGTATCTTTCAGTTCTGCCATAACTGTCAGTTCTGTAATCTGCAATGTAAAAGCATATTTCCATTATTTTTCATGTTTAATAAATTACATAATAAAAGGTTTCAAATATATTGTTATATTGTTTATTTGTTTGCATCACAAAATAATGTTATTGAGAAAAATGTCCGCTTGCTAACCTTTTATGTCATATCAAACTGAAACATTTTTTTTTTCAGAATCATTAATCTTAACCTAATAAACTGAATTGATAATGTGCAGTAATAGCGAACGCTTTAATTGCTTAAATCAGACAGTAAGAATGTCACGAGTGGAAGGTCACAATTAAAAGTTCAAACTCCTTGCTGAGACGGATTTAATGATCGCATCGTCGACTCTTGACATAATATAAATTCAACGATGGAACACCGGTTCGCGAGCTGAATATTTCCCAACGCAGGCGGTCTTTCGGTAAGAATTCTTGAAAAATCTTGTAATGCGACAAACTGGTCGGATATAACCGGATTCGTCATTCGTTATACATCCTCGGACCACTTTTTATAAATCGGATTAACAATATTACCATGGCAAGTGAAACCACTAGAGATTATCGCAAAAAAAAAATCGGTTGCAATTTCAACTGCATAAAATCCAAAATAGTATCTGATATTCTTATTTGTCTGAAAGACACGAGCCGGGATATTCCCTATTAGTCGCGTGGAAGCAACGCTCGTTGCATCGCAAATCGAGATCATTAATTAAGCGAAACTTCCGAAATGACTCACACACTGTCTTAACGATGAGACATCTCAAGCAACTCTGTTGCAGCCGGCAGAAGAAACAATTACCGTTTTCCGTTACAACTGGATGTCTCATTTATAAATTCAACTCTGTCAACATTTCCAACAAACAATTTACAAAATGTTTAACCAACCGATCGTATCATAATCCAACCTTCATCAATATTTCCGCAAGTCACTAAAACACCTCTCGTACCCATTTCGTAAATAAAAAGCCTGCACGCTAAAAGAAGAAAAAAAAACAACCTTCGAGCCCTCGTTCGCGCAGGTAATAATCATCAAGGCGTATATAGCGTCTACCTCCCCGCGAGACACCCCGTATACATACGCTTAATATTTCTTTGTCTCTCCCGTTACAAACACACCTCGTCCACATATACATATACACGTATATCCACGACCTGCAACTTACCTACCTACCCCTTGGATAGAAAAAAAATCGATGTTTAATTCGGTGAGAGAGGGGAAATAAGAGACGCGTCGAGAAATTTCTTGCACGCGCCATATAGCTTCTACATAAGGGATGTATTCCATGATAAGAGACCCGCGGCGCATACGGTGACTTTAATGCGCGGCACTACTTCTACCTGTATTGTTATAAAACTCAAACGTTGTCATTTCTTTTTTAACTCACGCGTTAGATTTTTATCGATATATGGGATTTAGTTTTTGTTTTCTCTATATAGTTTGGAAAAAAATCGGACATTTAATTTGGGTTAATCGACGGGGTTGGCCTTCGGAGATTCGATCTATAGTTGTTGTTTTTACCTAATCTTTATTTGTTTCATTGGATTTACGAGGTATGAATTGGGTCACGCATATATCTTTTTCCATAAAAGTTGAGTGAACATTTTTCGTGTTGAAAACAGTCGAATTTATCGGCCGGTTGCACGTCAAGTTTTAGATACAAATATTCCATACATCTCCTTAATAATCACACGTATGTTAAAAAAAATATTTTCCTGGATTTTGGCTTTATAGACAAAGTTCGTATATACGTATACAAAGATAGGGTTGATTGATCGATTCTCGTCGCTTCCGTTTTTTCTTCACTTGCCTGTATCTCTCGTCAAATAATACATGTATGCACGTTAAAAGCCATAATTTTTCAAAATATATCAAAATGTACATGATCGATCCGATGAATTCTCCATTCATCAGCTAGAGTACTTATATCAATATAACACGAGCGGCATATAGGGCGAGTTCGTCATACATATATACAAGCCGCGCGCTCGCGGCATCGATTAAATATCATGGGGCCATTTCCCCCCGTGTACGATAATAATACCATAATTATTATGGACGAGGGGCAAAGGAAATCCCTTGTTTCTCGAAATGGACACGCCACATGCGTTCCTTTCTCCCTGCAAGGCAGCTAATCACCTTTATTACAGCTGAATATAAGTGAAAAGTCTATACCTATAATCCAAACGAAGGGGGGAAGGGGCAACGGGAAGCCCCTTAGGGTGGGTGAAGAAATTCAGGTACGACGCGCGTTGTATGCTGATTTTTATATAATACGGACGCAGATGAAAATATACTTACGTATCGTCGCGAGAGAAAAGATAAAAAGGCCCCGCGCGAGAATAGTAGACGAAATTAAATTGGCCTTGACACGCCTTTGCGTCATATATGTATATAGAAACATTATAAACTCTTTGAGACACGGTTGGAGTACTTTTTTTTTTTTGCTGTCGCATGCTCCATGACACAGCAGCTGTTGGTTTGGAATACGAGTATGATATGAATTTGAATAGACGAAAAAAAAAAGCAGCAGGGCGAAGGCGTACAAAACAGGGAGTTTCCTTGTTATACTGCGAGAAATTAGGACACGCGCTCCCAAAATACATAAGAGCAAATTAAGATATAGATATATAGGATAGTATATAGTTTTTCTTAAGGCTTCCTTTGTCCTGTTGCTTGTCGAATATCGTGAGTCAGACGTGTTGAGTTCGTGTGGAATTGATGCGACCCTGGGAAACTGGGCTTCCTTCCGCCGTTCTCGACGACGCAAAGTGCAAGACTATATATATAACCGAAGGGAGATGAGATCGATGCGTAAGGGGAATTGCTGCACAGACACACTTTGGGTTTTATGATTTTTACCATCGTATATATGTACATAACGTCGATGCGTCACAACGCAGCTCTTACGTCATGAGATTTATGGTTTGTTAGGGGATGCAACTCTCGAGGGGGAAGTTGAAGATGATACCACTTTCGAACGATTTTATACGATTCGCCAGTTCTTTGTCAACTGTTATTATTGCATTCTTTTTTCGCTTCTTTTTTTTTTCAGTGTCGTCGTCAGTCGTCGTCAGTCGTCGCATGTCGACAATAACCTCATTGAGGTTAATCAACGTCTATTTAGCTTTCTTAGGTCAGCTCGAGAGAAGATGTGTGCACTTGAAAAAGTTTAATAATAATAACTCGCGAGTCTGCTGTCTCTGTGTGTGTGTTCTAATATGCTAATGGCTATTATTTCTTCAGTCGAGCGACCTCAAAAAAAAAATCATTGTGTGTGTTATTTATGTATTTATCGAGCGACTACACTCAATTTCCTCAGAGTGTGCGAACTTTTATAAGCGACAATCAAGTATTCATTGATTACCACCTACTCGGCAAATATGTATACTAATCCAATTCAGCGACGAAGTGTTTTGATCGATATATCACGCGTTCATTTATTGATAACTAATTGAGCCTAACGGGCGCTAAAGCGTTTTGTATACAATCTCGATTCGATCGTGCGAGAAAGAGGCAAATCAAGATGAGCACACAATGTATACATCAGTGATGCGAAATTCTATCTACCTCTTCCGTCAATTGATGACAAATGTGCACAAGATTGGAATGATTAAAGTTAAAGTCGAGTGTTTAAATCAGCTCTTCCGTGAACTCTCAACGTCTTTTTAATTGCAGAATCTATAGTGATTCATCCTCTCGAGGGTCCCTTTTAATTTTTGAGCATCGATAAATTGGTACGTCACGATGATTTCTCACATGAGTCGACTTCGACATGGCGACATTAGAATAAATCGCGAGGGTGGAGAGAAAGAGATTCTGTACCATCATCGCGTTCACCCTCCGAACCGAAGATTGTAACAAATCACGCCAAAACGAGAATAACCGTAACGAATTAAGCATCGTAATATGAATAATTCATGTATGTATATAATATTTAACGGAAAACGTATATGACGAAATCCAGGAAAACAATACTTATTTTCTGAGGACTAGAATTGAAAATTTTTTTTTCTCCGCTAGGGCTTTTGGACCTATTTCCTCTTCTTATTTAAGGTATATAGTGACAGAAAATGCTCGTGAACATTAGAAAAGTCCGCAGGAACTACTTTTTTCAGCATTTTTCCGATATTAATAACAAACTAAAAATCTAATTATTTTGCATTTTTTTTGGATAACTTGCCACCGGATAATTATTTTTGAATAAAACTTTTTTCTACGTAAAGGTCTTCTTTTTTACTATCATTTTGAGTGATCAAAAATGTTTCTAGGCGGTCTTAGAAGCCGAGAAATCAGTATTTGAAAAAATGCCTATTTTCAATGAGAAAAGCCCGTTTGATTATAATGGAAAAATGCCGAAAAGTAGTTCCTGCAGACTTTTCTAATGTTCACGAGCATTTTCCGTCACTATATACCTTAAATAAGAAGAAAAAATAGGTCTGGAAGCCCTAAAAAAAATTTTTTCAATTCTGGTCCTCAGAAAATAGTTATTGTTTTCTGGATTTCGTCATATGAGTAAAAGTTGCCGCGCAATAGGCAAAAAAAGCTCAAATCGATTGTCGCGCGCACGCGGAAGGAGAAAAACACACGATGGTAATCCATATAAGTCTTGCGCTAGCTCGCTTAAACCAATTAGACAAACAAAGGCACGCGGGACAGAGAAAAAGTTCTTTTATACCCGCGTCTGTGTGTATATTACTGAAAAGAGCGCGCAAGCACGACGACAGCGAGCAATGGTCGTTAGTTTTTTTTTTTTATTTCCCTATCGTCATGGCACATCTACTTTATTATTGAAATGGAAGAGAAAGCGCGAATGTGGAAATAAAAGAGCGAGTGACGATAAAATATGTATACGGGATATGACGATGTACATGAATTGTTGGGTAAATGTCTATATACTCGCGGTTGATTGATGGCTTTGATATATGTGCCATATTGATTATGTCGATAATGATCTGTTAAAGTCAACGACCTATAAAGCTGTGAAAATGATAGAAATCTTTTTTTTATTTGCTACAAAACTATTCGTGATCTCGCACAAATCACAGTTCAAAGATTTTTCATCTCGCCTCGCCTTATCCCCCCAAAAAAAAATCGACAGGATGAAAAAAAAAGTGAAGATACAACGCTCCAAGAGGAGTAAGCAAGAAGAAAAGTCGTGCGGACAACCACCCGCGGTGAAATATATCATTTCATTTACTCGATGCCTCACTCACACTATAGCAGCGCAGGCGCTCTGTAGATTTTATTAAACTGATTAGATGGCTAGATTACGCACCGTTGGGGGGGAAGCACTTACACACACACACACACACACACACACACACACACACACACACGTGTACGTATATATATACAGGCGCCGTCGTGACGGAGCCTCGATGAGTCAATGTCTCTCTCTCTCGGTAAAATTCGAGCTTTTCCAACACAAAAACGAGGTTACATTTGTCAGGGAAAAGCCTCCCTCTAAGGGTTGACTTGGCAAAGTTGGAAGGTTCATTTTTTGTCATTACACGAGCGCGCATTGATTCGTCGTGCACGAGAGTGCGATGGATGATGTTATCGAAGGAGATTTATTATTCGACTGTAAAATCTCAAACAAAAAATTAATCATCCAATTACTTTTATTAAGAGCGTGTTTAACGATGTGTAATCTCGTGTTTTCATCTCTCTCTCTCTCGGTAAAAACAGTGTTTGAAAAAAAAATTACAGGTTCGACGTGCGAGTGCATGCGAAAACTGATAAGCGTAATAATATACTCGACGGTATATTGTCAACACACAACCACGGTCTTTCTATTATTATTACGATACATAGTTTCACAAAATGTATTTTTAGCTTAACGACTTTCGCAACGGTTCAACAACACTTGCTCGCGCGCTTGAGGGTGGTAAACATTGTCTCTCAGTCAAACTTGCGAGAAAGCTTTTTTTTTTATAGTTCTCGGTGAAAAAGTTTTTCATTTCGAGAATTACAGCAAAGTTTTCACAAACAAACAAACAAACAAACAAACAAACAAATAGAAAGAAAGACACTTTTTTTAATTTACTCGAGTGGTATGTCATGTAACTAGACTGTCATTATACAACTTGGAATTTTGCATCGCCGATGCACGCATTCATAATCGCGCGCGCACGCGGGAAGCTCGCATTGTTCCATCTATGAATTGACGTGTATATACAATTGAGCTGTGCGCAACATGACAAACTATCTTTCGCGGTACTCTTAGGTAACGCGAGCGCATCCACACGCGACTTTTTTTATTTTATTTTCACGTTCTCTCGAAATAAAAAAAAGGGGGGGAATACTTTATTACACGTCATTCACAAAGGCATCTCGGATAATATGCACGAAAAGGGGAGTTTGATGAAGCCTCGAAAAAAATTTGCTCGACCAAATAACTCTGAGTGTCCGTTCTGGCCAGTGTTTTATCACCATCAAGCTCCTCGCATTTGCATGGATATCGTCCGAAAAATATAATTGCGTTCGTGCCGCGACCCGAATTCGTTTCACCGCGTTGTAACGATCGAGTTGCGTAATTAGTTGCACTACAAAGTTCCTTGACACCATGACCAACGAATAATTGCAGCTTCTGCATTGTTATATCCACGCACACATCGTTCGCATACAGACAGAGCATTGCAAAAGTTTTAACGTATAAGTACAAAAAAAACACACCTGCAACACTTTTTTTTTGTACGTATAAAGATGATCGTAAGTGGATACACGTGTGCGCGACTTTTTTTAATATTTTTTATAAGCCGATTTTCGCGCGAAAGCCAACTTTTTTTTTTCGCCGTTACTATAACTGAAATTTTATCTGTGCCTTCCGAAGCGAAGCACTACAAAAGCAACGCGCGCGCGTTGTCTTCGCTGCCCGCATATAGGCTTGAACTTAAGTGTTTGCGTTGACTTTTTTTTTGTCGTTTGGGATATATCGAACATACTCTGTTGCATAAGCCACAGCGAAACGGAAGGATTTCTGAAGAGTAAAGTTTAAGCGTCTTACGTAAAAGATGAAGAAAAAAAATTGAATTCGCGTGCGCGTCTTTGTTTCGAAAGATCTAACGAGAGATCTAGTGTCGGCGTTTATAAATTTTCAGACTCCAATTTACTTCAATTTTCATCTTTTAAGAGTCCAATTTAAAGCTAAGAAAAAAGAAGCTGCACTTGGACGTGTTTGCCAAAAGCACGAGTATTTTTATTATTTATCGACTTCAATTCAAAAGTACTCGTAGTCTCAATTGACCGATTGACATTAAATAATTGCAGCCCATCGTGCATGAAAACCTCGAAACGCACTGAAGCGTGACACTGCCACGCGTGTGTACAATAAATTGATATACACACGCACAAGCGCGTCATACGAAAAAATATAAGATTAAGAAAAAAAAAATAACAGTGAGGAAGTGAGATTAACCGCGTTGACGGCGGAAGTCACGCGTATTAAGAAAATTTAAGAAAGAAGAAGCTGAGACACAGCAGTAGCGACAGACTAAATTGCATGAATTGAAGAAGAAGAAGAAGAAGCCATGAGGAGGCGCCGCACTGACGAAGCCAAATGCCTCGCCCGTCTGCTATATACTTTTGTGCGGCAGGGTTGACGACAGACTTATATACATGGAGACGACGAGGGAGGTAAACACTTCGAGTTTTTCCATCGTGACAGTTTTAGGTTTCTATTGTTTTTCTATTAGGTTTTTTTTTGCATGAGTGGATAATCTTGTTACACACGAGGGAGCGAGAAAAATGTTGTTGTAACTAATGGATAAGAGAGAGAAAAGGTAATTTATTGAGATTTTTTTTTCTCTTGGGTTTTTTTTTCGCTTGCTCATTGTGTGCTATGGGCTCGCTTTGAATAATGCGACGACTGACAATTAGAGCGACGGGGGGTTTATCAGGCTGGATTATGATTGAGTTGTTCGAAGACGCGACTTAGATATATATAGCGAGCAGTTAGAACGTTTTTTTTTTTTTTTAATTTTCATTAAACGATGCACAATAAACGAATAAATAAAACAGTGAAAAGCACTAATGAAAAAAGAAAAAAAGTGTACTATCAAAGTAATAAACGAATGAGCGCATTTTCTCTATATTCTATAAAACTGTAATAGACGACTATATAGCGTTCTCCAAAGCTCCATTCGAGGCGTCAGCGTCGTCGACGCGTCGAAACAAAGGCGCGGCGGCGTCGGTCGCGGTGCGCGAAAACTTTGGCCTCGCCTGGATCAATGGTTGCCATGAGCGATCTATAAAGCACATTGCGCTCGCACAGCGCGATGCGTCGTTATATATACAATGTATTTCGCTCACGCGACGTGATAAATCGCACTTTTTTTTTCCTCTCTAATGACAATTACATCAACTCGTTGCGTTTTATTTTCTCCATCCCTTTGGAGAGAAGAGACGACGATTCGCAAAAAGTGAGTCACTTTTTTTTTTGAGGGGGAGACGATTCAGATAATATATATGGGACGACTCAATTGGCTAGTTTTTCAATTGAGATGCCGTCACTTTTTTTTTCGCATCCAAGGATGACTCGTGTACACGGTGTAATAATTCATGTACACACGCCAAGTGCGTGCGATTGTTTTTTTTTTTTAAAGGAAAAAACGCTAATTTTATAGCATGTTATAAATCATTAAAACGAATATAATGCGTGTTTTGAGTAAGCGCTTGCTGTGGCTTTAAGTTAAAATAATAATTTGGTGAAGGTTAAAGTTCAAAGCAAAGTCAGATTTAATCGTTCGGCTCCCACAATAAAAAAAAAAGAAAAGAAGAGATAATGATTAGCGCGCTCTTTAATGACGTGTCCTCTATTCTTGCGTCTAAGTTAAAAGAATGTAATTTCTTATGAGAACTATCTCTAGCTGATGACCATAGTGGCGTGCGAACGTAGAACTCCAAAAAAAAAAATTGCTTATTTTGACGCGTACTTTGATAAAAAAAACATGCTCGTCAAACGAAAATTATGCGTCACCGAATAAAATAACTTGTCGAACCGAAAAAAAGTGAAACTATCCAGAGTTCTTCAAGTATACACTAACATTTTTCAAAAAAAAGGTAAAGATCGACAAGACTCACCCCCATTGTAACTAGCTGCCGCAACGACAGTAATGCCGATGGCGACGAGTAGTAAGGAAGCCCTCGGCAGCATCCTCGAAGTCGAAAGTCCCAAGAGGATTTACAACCGAAAGCACAAGTTGTTTTTCTCTTCTTAAAGTATTCTCTCAAACAAAAAAAACAAGCGTTCTTCTATATATATATATTCTAAAGCTGCTGGCTCGAAGGTTCGCGCGCTTCTGTTTGTCCGTTGACGCTCAGCGGCGAGCCAAAGCCGGTTACAACGCCGGCGCGCCGTTCTCTTCGTGTGTAGGAGTCGCGTATTCCGTGAGGGAGGGGCGAAAAGCACCACCACTCTTCTGTGTATACTACTGCTGCTGCTGCTGCCTCGAATTACTACCGATGTGTAGTTGCTTTTTTTTTTATTGTTTGAGGCGAACTTTTTTTTTTGCCGGAGGAGTGGGATTTTTGATTAGACGGAAACGGATGCGACCTCATACTGCTTGTTGATTTTTATTATTTTTTTTAATGCCGGTTTTTCGAGTCGATTTTTATTCATCGTTTTTTTTATAGGTTGAATTGGCGAAAATTTTATAAGTTTGCTTGTTGCGTTGTATATTTATTGTTGTATTCGAGTGATAAGATTAGAGGAGAGATAGTTTGTTTTATTTTTCATTAATTAATCAATCTTTTGAGTATTTGTTGAAAGCTTCTTTTTGTATTTTCAAGTTTTCAATCGTGAAATTGTTACGTGCAGAAACATAAATTCATTCGTGAAATTTAATTTGACCGTCGGCGTTCCGGCCAGCAAACTTTAATTAGTATTAAAATATACGAAGAAATTCCCAAGACACTTGAAAAAACAACCAATTTCAACATCATCCATGCTCTGACGAGTATAATTTGAAAATGTATTTTTAAATATTTGATTTTTCGCCAAAATATAAAAATCAATTTTTAGCGTAAACATTTGAAAATAAACCAAAAGCGATCCAAACTATGTATATAATTTCGGATAAAAAGTAAAACTCGAGCGTTACATCGTGAAGTAAACAAAAACAAACGTGGAAAATTTTAGTGAATCTATCGATTAGACCATAAGCATTAAACATTAAAGAAACGGCTGTACTAATTGACCTATTTCGATTTACTATCTATCGATCTCCAAGACCTAAATAAACCAACCCCCTTCCGAAAGCGTTTGATATATAAATGAAACGAACGGGAAATGTACTAGAAAAGCATTCAAAATAATTTACTAAACGCGTGGCATTTACAGTTGATCCACTTTACAGACAGCAGCGCAGTAAAAGAAAGAAAGAAGAAAAAAATATAACAGAGCTCCGGGTGCCAGTCGGGCTTTAACTGTTCCCGTTTTGCCTTCATTAAAATATTAAATTTGATGAATTACTTCAGGTTAATTCGTAGCGCGTGCCGCCGACAATGCCCCGCGCGCTCTCGCGCTTGCGCTCACCAAGTAGACATTCCACTTTAGCTCTTGATCATCCCAAATAAAGTACAACGTTGAATTTTTTTTAACCCAGCCAATTTATGACTCGAGGAATATCTTTGCCTTTTCCGTTCTTGCCTTCATTACGTTACTTCCGCTCTTCTCGCTTGGAAATAAAAATTTTTTTTTTTCCAGTTTACGATGATTTAAAATGTTTGAAGCTATTTTTATAACAGTTGGACCTCACTCAAAAAAAATTTGCATTCGTTAATAGATTCAATTTTGCCTCTCGCCGATCCATTCTGCTTCTTTACTGTCATGTTAATTTTTTTCGTTGAGGAGAAGAGTTATACTCTTTGCAGACTGTGCAAAATATTGTCATTGCTACTTTTCAAGGCGGAGATCTTTAAACCATCAGTAGCTTTGAAACAAAAAAAAAATTATCAAATGATAATTTTGCTTCTTCTTATTATATGAATCATATCTTCGCTAAAGAGCTCAATCTTCTCTTTTTATGCAAATGAGGTTTTCGCTCGCGTTACAACAACCCAAAAAAACCCAAACCAGATATAAGTAACATTGAAGTTACAATCAATTATATCTTAAAACTTATTAAATATATCATTCGTGTAACCTTGCAACCATTAACAACGTTTATTTCATAGTTATATTCAAATTCGTCCCTCGATTAATCTTCTTTCATCCACTCAACTTTCATTGGTTCATTAATCAAAAAGATATATATACAACATTCGTCGTACTACATATACCGCGTGCGAAAACTCATTACACTTATACATCCACTCCACTTGGCAAACTTCTGTCGCTATATATACCATTTTAGCACACGACGTCAACAACGGAAAACTAGAATAAGTATCTCACGCCCATCATATAAGCCCTTTCGAAAAAAAAAGAAGTAAAATCGATGACCCGAAAACATAGACAAAACTCGGCGTATAGTATTTTTATCTAACGCGAGGATTTTCATGGTGGAGTGTAGTTATACATACGCATAAAGCGTCGTACATATAAAAGGGAGGTCGGCGCGGGTGGCGCGGTGATGGCGACAGAACGACGCCAAGCTGTACGTCGATGTCGCCGATGACTCACTCCTCTCTCTCTTTCACCCCCTCGCCATTCCAAATATCTAGCCTGCCATTATTTTTCCTCCCTTGCGTAACGCACAAAAACACTCGCTTTCTCTTTCTCTTCGTCGAGGCAAAATCGAGCTTGACGAGACAGAAAGCTCTTTCCGATTTCAATTTCGATCGGTATCGCCCTTACAGTCGTGCTTTTATATCTCTTTCTTGCGCGAAAGTTTGGACAGACAATGGACATGTTGAGGTTTGACATAAAAGTAATTCTGAAGATTGTTTTACGTACGAGCGAGATAAAACTACGCAGGGGGTGCTAAAATTACTACAAGTCGACAAAGAATGTAAAGCTCCATTTGTTCTCTTAATTTACTCGAATAATCAACGCGCAACCACGATAAATGAATAAAAGAATTTTCAAATTTCGGAGCGAAATACCATTCAAATTCGAATAATCGTGAAACACGACGACTGCCAAGCAGCAAGTGTAAAGTCGTTGACCCTGAAAAGCCAGCGCCCTCAAAGCTCCAACATCAAAACACACGCAGGTACATATAGGTATACAATAAATCCACCCTCTCGCTACCCACAAACGCAAGCCAGACACATGCACACGCAACTCGGACACAGCTCGATATTCCATTCTATACGACGCTCGACTCGAATATCAACCGACCGATTTTTTTTTCTTCTTCTTTCTTTGTGCGCGGGTAGAGCTTTCAGTTCGAATATCAACCTACATATCGGATATAATATATATCGTACTGAATAGAACTGATTCTGCGGTTAAATTTATCAGCGAACGATAAAAAAAAACGAAATCAAAACAAAATAAAAAATTCACCCTCTGCGGCTGTATACGATTTATTGAAATGCGTGGAAAAAGCAGGCAGGCCGGCTAAAAATGATCAACTATCGCGACGAAGAAGTATGGTGTGTTCGAGGGGGGTGGTGGTGGTGGTGAGAGGAAGGCGGGTTTTAGACGCATAACGGTGAGGGAGGGTGGCGCGCGGAATAAGGCGCGCCACGATGACGCCAGTCTCGATGAGTCACTCCCTCCCCATGCACATTTCGAATTTCAAGCCAACCCCTCGGACGCCCGCGTTTACGACCACTTCCGGTACCAAACCAACTTTCGCCAGCTGCTGTTGTTACTTTGCGCACGCGCGTAACATCGACACTTTTATTTTTTCGTACTTGTTTTTCTCTACGACTGCGTGATACTATACTACTCTGCGTTGTCCAGGAGATTATCGATTTTTTTGGTTTTCTCTATGTGGTGGGTTGGTACGAGAAAGAGGTAAGAAGACGATTGGTGGTTTTGTTTTTTGTTTTTTTTTTGGCAGTATGATGCTTTGATATAACTTATTTATTACAAAAAGATAAAACATAAGAATTAATTTGTCAGAGTTTACAATTGTGATGTTACTTACAAAGTATAAGTTATACAGAGTTGGTGTTTTTTTTTATGATGAGAGAACAAAAAATTCTTACGAGGCCGTAGACAAATAAAATCCACTAAATTACGACATTTTAACTTTACTATCGACAAGATCGATACAAAAATACTTGCGACTTATGTGTATTATTACGATTGAAGACATGTATACGCGAGTTTATATTCTTTTTACAGATATACACACTCGTCGGTTCTTATACAATTAGCAAAATACGTATTTCATACGATTAACTAATACGAGAATACATTTCACCGTGGTTTTTTTTTTCACTACTTTCTTCCCTGCAATTATCCAAATAATTGTCGTTATCAACGTTCTCTTTTTCTCTGTCCGAAAAAAGTGTGCATTGTTTTAACTTTCTTCAATCAAATCTACCAGCTACTGAGAACTCATTTGTATTTTTCAAAAATTTTTTTTTTAATTGAAGAAACGCGATTTATATAGTCCTTAATAATAATAATAATTACGTAAACTACTAATTTTAATAACACCTTTTTACATATCGTTCAACTAATAGATAATAATAATAATAATAATTTATGTATCGACGAGAAGAAGAAAATGACTTTTACAATTATATTCACCTAGAATTTAACATTGCATACAACGTATCCTTATTCGTAAATTCATGTGTATACATTATGGCATATATTACGATTAGAAATAATAAATGATCGCTAATTAAGAGACATAATCGTAAAGCACGGAAAATAAATGAAAATAAAACTTTTGGAAGTACTGCATTTGACTAATTATGACAATACTTAATTTTAGAATAAGTATAATATCGTATGGTACCTGAGAGATATAGTTATATTAATGTTATTGTTCATTATTACCATCATAGTTATTCAGTTGTTGTTTTTTCGTACTTTCGAGTATTACAAAAGAGAGTTTGCCTGTACACGTTAAAGCTTATTATTGTTTGTTAGTATTGTTGTAAAAACTTTATATAGATATATATATTTATATATCTCGATAGTATGTATATTATAAGGCTCAGTGCGAATTATCCGAGGCACGCAATTATACTCAAAAGGCAATGTGAAGCGAAAGCGCGTTATACATAGAGTTATACAAGGCAAAAAAAAATAGAGCAGTGATTAATATACTTAGCTATCACACACAGACTCGTTAAATATAATTATTCCAAACTCGAGAAGAAAAAAAAAGGTATCCTATATCTTGCAGGAATGTGTATGTATATTATAATCGTTGATCACTTTAGCGTCGGCGCGCGCACACACACATCACGTACAACACTCATCATCATTGTTCGCTGTACAAAAAAATACTTTATATCATTTGTGTTTTAAGTTTTTTTTTTTAGAGGGTAAGGAGGCTAGCGACGACAACGACGATAGCAAGACATATGGGATTGGCAATGACGGCTGAACTATCACCGCGCTCGATGGCATAAGTGATCGCCTGCATCAACGGATACTGAGTGTCGCGCGAGTCGATGCGATTGCGCTCGTGCTGGCTCGCGCAATCGCCGCGAAAGTCGTCTGTGTCGATGCTCCACACCATCACTCCGGCGAGGTCTTTCTGCATTGCCAGCAGCACCTGCGAGGCAAATTCACGTCGATTATGCATTTTTTTTTCTCTTTTACGATTGTTTTCGAAAAAAAAAAAATCGTTGTTATACCTTAGCCTGCAAACTCTGAACGTTATCGTACACGATGACTTTGTGCTTGTGAATGGAGTAGGGAGTGCTGCTCAAGTTGTCCCATCGATTGATCCACGAGTCGTTGCGCAAGAAGTGGCTGCAGATCTGCAAACCCAAAAAAAAAAAAATCTCGTTGAAAAAAAAAATACGAAACACGAAAGCGCGACGAAAAAAAAAATTATCAACACACCTCGTTGTAACCGAAGAAACCTTCCTGACTGTTGTAAGGTCCAGGCCAGCTAGTCTTCAAGCTTGGCTTACCAATGGGATTTTCATTGGTGTGTCTAAGTGCTTCGGCCAAAATATAGCCCCGTCCGTACATGGGTAAACCCAGAGCAAATTTCCGGGGCGACACTCCGGCGCTCAACACGAAGTTCAGTGTCTTGTTCTGCGTGTAAACAACCGAAAAAGGGCGCGTAAAACACACTTGCCGAACGAGACACTATAAATATACAACTTACCACTTCGTTGAGCGGAGCGTTTGGCATAACGACACCACCGTCGAGCGAATGATAATCGTAGGTCATCAGGTGCACGTAATCGACGTTCTGAGCGATGCCACGGAGATCGTAGCGTCTCAGCATACTTTCGACGTCGGCTGAGATCGACACTGTCAGTAGGAAATGATGTTCCTTCAAGGCGTGTCTCATTTCCTGTTTATACAAACGTCTTATAAGAAAATTTTCGTTCGTAAAATTGTATTAGATCGTCACCCTTGTCGCGAATGTATTATGTATACGTAGTACTATTTTTTTATTTATCTATTCACCTCCAAGAGGGTGACGAAATTCCATTTGTCGTATTCTCGTCCTCCACGGGCTGTTGGGAATTCCCAGTCCAAGTCGATGCCGTCGAAGCCGTAAGTTCTGTATATATGGAAATAAATGTTTGATAGTGTTGTTTTGCCGAGAGAATTTTGCCGTCGATATAATGACAAACCTCAAAAAGTGAATAACGCTGTTGATAAATCGTTTGCGACGATAAGGATCTTTGGCCATTTCGGAATAGTTGACGCTACCGTCGTTCCAACCACCCACCGCCAGGGAGATCTTGAGGCCGGGATAAGTGTACTTGAGATTGGTCAATGCCCTGTAGCCACCCTTGCCTGAGGAAAATGGATCTTTGCATATAAAACATTTATCAAAATCACTTTTTCTCATTTCAACACCGCCGCGCGCGGAAAAATAACTGTATTAATATATTATAAATGTATATATAGATAAAACTGGCACACAACACACAGCAATATTGGAGCGTTATTATGGATTAATCTTATTACCTCCAACTCGCTATAATTTTTATTAAAGAACACCAACATCTATGTAGCTATGGATTTTGTTTCCTAAGGAGTTTTCAAGTGTATAATCTTCCGATGTGATGTAAAGTGTCTTTTTTTTTTATTGTTTTGTGTTGTTGTGTTGCGTTCTTATCTTTTTTGTGTGTGTATTGTAATATTCTACGGAAAAATGGAGAAAAATGGTTTTCGAGTATTTCGAGTGTTTGATAGAGAAAGATAGAGAAGTATCGTTATCCACTAGCGATGTAGCATATACAGGATATAATGTTCGCAAGATGCGATGATTGTATGTGATACGATACAAGATACTATAACATCTAAAAAAACATAAAATGTTAGATTTTTTTTTACATTAGAAAAATAAAACATCTCAAAAAAAAAAACTAGCAAAGCGCTTCGAGTCGTTTGTCAAATATCATTGGTTTTTTTTTCAGAACTCGAAACACTTTCAATCAATAATGTTATGTTACAAATAAACAAAATAATAATAATAATTAGTCAATATTTACATACAAAAAGAAAAAGGATCGTTGCAAATTAAAAAAATTCGGCAGTTACCGTACTCATCAAGAAGGAATCATGGAATAAACCCTACTCAAGTTGCCGCCGCGGCCAAACTCTATTACATTGAAGTAGATTGATTTTAATCGTCTAATTTTAGAAAGCTCGTGCGCGACAGCTCATTGTACAAAATTTTAATCAAGGAAGCCATCCAAAAAAATATCCTTCTCAGACGAGTACAGCAACTGACCCAACAATATTAAAAAAAAAAAGGAGCAAAACCAAAAAAAAAAATCAGAAATAATTCTTACCATTCGTATCCGTCAAATCAGCCCAAGGATCAAGACTCTTGATCTCGTTGGTGGTACTATTGAGTCCAGCGAAGGCGTAAATCAGATGAGTACAATGATCAGGTTTCAAGTCACTGGCTATTTCGAAAATCCCATCGCCGTTGCGATAAATCGACCAGCTCTGATAGTAACAGGCGACGTATTTGTCATGACGTGGCTTCCTCACTCGATCGTGAGGGTTGTACGATCGATCGCGATCGCGCTCGCGTTGATCGTAGGCTAAGGAAAAAAAAAAACAAAATTTTTTTTTTTCTTTGTGAACTTTGCGTGTATTTTGGAGGTTTGTCAAGTATCGATTTGTTTTTACGACTGTGTGCGTGCGCGCGTTATGTGTCAAGACGCGGAAATATATAAGGGAGTAGGAAATGTGTGCGATAAAGAACAATGCGTGCTTCAGTATGATATATACTTGGTTATATGTATATATACGCATTGCTCGTTCGCTCGAGAGAAACTTTGGGGGGCGATGAATTTTCTTTTTTTTTATTATTATTATTTGACAGTTACGCGACAGGCGTGACAGTCTAATTCAATATTCGCTAGACATAAGTGACACGCAAACAGATTTCAGTCTTGCTGTTTTATATACTTGCTTAGATCGATAAGCAACATAAACTCGCGTATAAGCATACATCGTTTATTGACCCTCGCATGTGTTTGTAGGAATTCCCTAATTTTCAAAACCTAATCTAAAATAATTCACCCTCCCCTTTTTTTTAATCCCACTAGACACCCAACGTTCTTTTTTTTTTATCTATAAACCCACGAGAAAAGAATGTTCTCATCAACCTCCGTCGAAACGAATAAAAAAAGAGAGAGAGAGAAGGTACAGCCGCACCGGCGCTTTAATTTAGAAAACTCGCCAGTATACAGCGCTCGTTGAAATTTCATTTGACTATAATACGGATAGCAGTGTCTGGATGACGTGGTACGGGCCGGCGAAATTAAGGGTAAAATTATCGATCGCCGTCGTCGTCGTCGTCGTCGCGCGTATTATACAACGAGGAAAATGCTGATGTGTATGCGTCACGTAGTACATACACCCCATATTGTATTGCCCTATACAACGTACATTCGTCCGTTATAAGCGATATGTATATATATACGACAAAAAAGAAATTATATGTATATACGAAGGGGAGGGCTCGCATCGACATTCTCGAAAAAAAAAAAAAAATCCGGGTTAATGGTCCGAGCACGCGCAATTGCGTAATCAAGCGAGATTTTGGGGAGTGAAGATGTGTAACAAAGAAATTTATTTTGTTTGATCTGTCTATTTGAATTTTAATGGTAATCGTGTTTCGACGAGGGCTTTTTTTCGCGCAAGATAACGATCGCGAAAGCGCGCGCACATGACAAATCATCGCGCGCGCGCTCGTGAGAGTGACTATAGCTGCACACAAACGACGATTCATTCCATTGACAAAGTGAGCGATGCAATTGTGTATATATATGAAGTGAGTATGCTTTTAAAATCATGCGCAATGCGTGCTCGGCGAATTGCCGCTTTAAGGCAAATAAATAAAATTTCGAAAGTACGAAAAATATGGAGCGAGTGGGAAATTCCCAATTGAACATTGTTTGCACTGTATTCAATTTAAATTCTTACATATCTCAGGATGATAAGACATCGATATATAAAAGCAAGCGAGATATTATACTAATAACGAGGAAGTGCATCACTTGATGCATGTTTGTTTGGCGATTTAGTTGGAGCTATTTGCAAGGTCTTCATAAAACTCTGGTAATCCGGTTAATATAATAATAAGCTTTTCTCACGCAAGGTCGAAAACACGTCGTTGTCGTCGTCGTCGTCGTCGCCGTACCACGAAGACGACGACAACGATCATTATCATTTAAATTCGAAAAGTTACTTGATTAACTGTCATTTGCATATTGACTTTTCCGAGGCTCGTTAGGCATATATTCAATTCATGAGATTCGTATACACTGTCGTTTCTATTTGCACACCACTATATCGAACAAATAATGTAATTATCAAACACTGTATAATTAATAAACGTCACTCTTCATTGCTCGAGCTTAAAACTCTCCACGAAGAAGGGGGATAATCTTAATAGCTCTTTACGCTATATTTTTTTTTTCGGAAAAGAAGAGTTTACAGTCAGCGACGAGTCATGCCGCGCGTGAATCAAAGCGAAACGCAAGCAGTGAAGTTTTTTTTTTCTTTCGATCCAATGAAAATAAACGACAACGACGCAGCGTCCGGGGGCAATCATCAATTGATTACAGGAATCAAAGAAGAGAGACGGATTGCTAAGTGCATCTCGGCGCGATTGAGCCGTCAATTTGTGAGAAAGCATCACGTAGGGGGATGAAAAATCGAGAGTCGTCTCCCCTCCCACCGCGAGAGAAAATCGTCAAAGCCATTAAAGTGCAAATCCTACGGGAGGAGTATTAGGATTTACGCAATGTTTACAAATACACACTCATCGTCAATCAACGCGAGATTCTTATAGTGCAACGAAGCGTTAACGAAAAAAAAATTTTTTTTTGCTTTCACATAGCCCACAATTCAATCAACCTTCGTATGTAATAAGCAAGGGGAGACTCTATACGAATATCTTCAACCCTTTATCTCGATACGAGATTGACGCTGGATAAGGAAGTTAAGATACGACCCAGTAACTACGACGCCCTTCTCTCTCTCTCGACACAAATCGATATAACGACGACGCCAGTCTCTCTTTCACAGCTTGAATTCTTTTGTTTGCGTGCGTAAAGTATACAAGGGAATCTTTCTCTTTTTTTTTCGGGGGGGGGGGGAAGGACACGTGCGTCTCGACGAAGTTTATAGCGCGCCTCAATTATTCGCCAAGGCCGTAACCACTTTGCGCGTATTATATATAGTGAACAGTGATCTTAAAAATTTTTGTGCATATATATTTAACGCGCGGATTCACTCTTTTCTTTTGTTCCATAAACGCATTGACTCATACGTCCGACGTATATTTATATTTATGGTTGTATTCTTGCAAGTTCTCCTCCCCCCCACTTTTCGCGTAATTGTTTTTCCTTATGGTGAATATCGATCTTTCAAGGGGAGGTAACGCGCGATTAATGCTTGATGGGAAAGAAGCGATAAAAAGATCTATTGCAAATGTGTACATCGCACGGCTGACTAATTCGAAGATTAATGGATCTTAAGCGAGCAGCTCGTGTATAAAAAAAATCGATCGCGCGCGGGTGGCGACGGTTGAAGTTTGAAGAGAAGGGGCGCGCTGATGGGCGTCTGGTTCTGATATTTTTTTTTTGTGTATTAACAATCGATATTATATATGTACGCGGAAGGGCAAAGCACGCGCGCGCGTCCCCGAAACCTTACGATCGCGAGTGAGAGAGAGAGAGAGAGAAAAAGCGATTTTTTCATCGGTATCGTGTTTCTGCTCTTTTGCGCTTTTTTTCTGTACTTGTATACATATATACTCTTTCACTCGGACTTTCGATTTTCGCAAAAAAAAAAAACGATGCTCGAAAGTATATATAGTATCTGCATTATAAAGCAGGGAGTATAGCAAAAAAAAAAAAAATTCGCAGATAAACCGGTTATACCAAAGAGCGTCTTTCTTTTTCGTACGTGGCAAACGGAACAGGATAATTCAATCTCGCGATTGTTTCGAACAACACGCTCGTCAAGAAAAAAAACCAAGAATGAAATGCACCAATTGGCTTACAAACAAATTATTACAATAACGCTCTCTCCCTCTGTCTCCGGCGAGCTCGTACGCGCGTACCAACATCAATCACTGTCAATTAAGTTATACCGTCGTGGAAAAAAAAGAAAGAACGATTGAACTGTACACTTACTGGTGTCGTAGGCGGTGGCGAGTCCGCAGAAAAGAGCCGCGACGAGTAACGCCTTGACCGCCAACATTTTTTTTTTGTGTGTATAGTTTTTTTTTTGTGTGCAATCAAACAGCGGCTCTCCTAAAACTTTATTTCTTCTGTTTTTTGCGTGTGAGAATTTAAAAAAAAACGAAACTTTTTTCTTCTTTTTTGATATCAAAGGCAACAATAATGCCGGGTTTACAAGCTTTCAACTAAGCCCGGATGCCGGACTCTAACTGATGACTGAACTCGCGCGCGTCGAGCACCAACTGCTCTCTCCCTCGCCGTGGCTCAAAGTTTGCCGCTGCGTGCGCACGAGGCGTGCCACACTTACTTTACTCGTATGTGTGTGTGTGTCTGTGTGTGCTGAAGGGAAAGTCCGTGTATTTTTCGTTAAAGCCGCAGAGAGAAAAGAAGAAGAAGAGAACCTCTGCATACACTATACGCGTTTGAGAAACGACGATCCTATATGAGCTTTACGAGTCGAGGATCATTCGCGAAGATTTTTATCACGGTTTAGTAAATGATTTCCAGAGGGTTGTAAATTCTTTTAGATCCGAGTAGAATGAAAGAAAAATCTCGCTTTATGAGGGGAAAACGCAAAGAGCGACTCGAAAAGGCTAAGTGCAATTTAGTGTAGAATAGATGCTTAGATTCAATTGAAGTGGTACTTTAATTGGAATAAAACGCTCCCGACGCGTTTGACGATGATGAAGACACGACTCGCGAGTACTCGAAGTGAATTAAACTATTATAAAGTTTTTAATTTTCAATATGCCAGATTTTCAAACTACAAAACAATAAATGACTAATTTGTTTATTTATTATCGATTGACCTCTTGAGTTATCAATACACGTATAAATTCAAAATTGACTCTGCGGTTCGTTTGTGCGATTATTTCTTATCTATATATGTATATATCCCTTCTTCGCGACAGTTATCTTACAATTACAGCCTCGACGGTTAATCAACGAACCACCCAAACAATTATGCAATCAATTCATTAGAGCTAGCTGCCAATTTATATATTGCACAAATGAAACAAAAAAAATACTTTCGGCTATAAATACAAGCGTAATTACCAGGGGTGCAATATATAAAATAAGAACACGGATGTGCATGAGAAAGACATATGCCGCAAGGTGGTGGTATAGGTACTATAGCGCGCGTGCCGGCTGTTATATCCTTATACACGTGAATGTGTATGTGCCGTATCTCATTATTCAAGAGCGGTATATACACCCGCGCGCGCGCGCAACACCACCGGTCGTGCGGACGAACGAACCCGCGCTGCTTGTACACCTGAAATCCTAGCAGTTATAGGATCGATCGATATATATTCTCTCTCTTTTTCACTCTTATATAGTCTGTACGCGAGCTTTTATTTTCGTCGCTTTTTTTTTTACCCCGTATACTTGCACGCGCACGCACCACTCCTCTTTCGACTTCTTGTGTACTTTTTTTTTTTTGCTGAAGTGCGTGTGCGTAATTTTTTTTTTTTTCAATAATGAAATTTAAGGTAAGTATGTGTTTTATGAGCGTGGATTGTTACGTAAAAATGTAAGGCTGCGTCATCAGCTAAGTAAGTTGGGTGCGAGTGAGAGAGAGAGAGGAGAATGCTATTTCGTTTTATGACTGCAGGATCTTTTTCTTTGAACGGTAGCAGCAAGCTGCAGTTCTTTAATGTTGTTGAGCGGAATACTCACTGTATCGTGAAATTTTGATGCGATCTTTAGTGACTTTGGGCAAATTGAAATGGTCGTTGAACTACACCTTTAAAAAATTAATTTTTCTCCATCACAAACATCATTCAATTATCCAGAATTCCATTGCATCCATTCAAATAAACTTCCCCCAGGAAGTTTATTTGAATGGATGTAATGCAATTCTGTAATGGTCTTCGTCTTGGGAGAAGTTTATTTGAATGGATGTAATGGAATTCTGGATAATTGAATGATGTTTGTGATGGAGAAAAATTAATTTTTTAAAGGTGCAGTTGACGTGAAAATGAAGAATGTTGTTGTGTTGTTACGTTGAATGCAAAAAAAATTCATGGCTTGAATAATCAGAGCACATTCTTTTACCCTTATACGCAGGTCATAATTACTACGCGAATAATTAAGTCATAAGTTAATTTTTTTTTTTGCAATAGATGATTTCATTCTGTGTGAATGAATTAGACTTTATTTAGTATATTGAGCAATGTAAATTAGTCAAACGTCTTTATCATATATTTGTGTATAAAAAAACTACTTGAGAACCGTCTTAATTTAAACTTAATTTGTTCAATGAGCTTAAAAGCTTCATAAATTCTATCATGCCCCACCAATCACTTCACATTCTAGCAATCAGTGGAAAAAAAATTTTTTTTCTTCTACATAACAATAAGTGACGCCGCGTGTTGTGCTAACTTATCGTTTTTGAAACTTTAATGAATCTTTCAACGTATTTCAACAGGCATCTTTTAAAAAAGTGTGATCTTCTGTTTATTTAACAAATGGGTTCCACATTCTGCTAGTAAAAAGAAATCATTCGGAAATTTTTTTTTTCCTGAGATAAACATGTTAAATAAAGTAGCAGAACCCACCTTTCATGTAATATTTATACACATCACTGACTCACATTAATTATTTATTCATTACTTGCCGACGCCCTTGATACAATTAGATTGAGAAAACAGAAACATTTGTATCTGACATTGAAAAAGTTGAAAAAATAATTCCAATAAGTTTAGTATTATTTAAAAAGCTGAATAATTGTAACAAATTATTGTAACTCTATGTTACTTTATTTTTCTCAAAAGAATAATTAAGTTATAAATTATCTTTCTACCATGAAACATATCCATATTCTCGGTAACTTCGAATATAAATCAAATTGCCGCTTTGTATTGCGCATGACCGCGTATTTAAGAATGTCGGCGCCCGCAGAACATAAACACATTGCATGCCGTGCGTTCTGCTATTTTTAGCTATTTTTTTATAGGTTATTAAGTTTTTAGTCGTTAATTAAAATATTATTTATTGTTTAAAATGCCATTGATAATCATGACTGGTACCCCATGCAGCGGCAAAACTACAAGGGCGAACGAATTAAAAAATTATTTCGAAACAACGAAAGGAAAGAAGGTCGAGATTATCAGTGAAGAGGAAACGATAGTTAAAGCAACTTTTAATAAAAATAGTTTTTATGCAGGTGAATAACGGATTTTTTTCAAATCTTGGTTATATTTTTGAAAACTGTTGTGATTGAGTTGATTGCTGAAAAATATGCATCAGTGTCAGCAAATATTTTCTAAATTTAATAGAACATCAATAATAATTTTTGTATTCTATTTTTTTATTTATATTGTTTATACGAATGATTTAATTAATTTGCTACTCATCTACAGATTCTAAACAAGAAAAATTAATCAGAGGAGATATCAAATCAAATGCACAGAGGCTTCTCACACAAGCAGATGTGTTGATTATTGATGGCAGTAATTATATAAAAGGCTACAGATATGAGATTTATTGTATGAGCAAATTGTATAAAACACCTCAATGTACTGTACAGTGTGATTTGCCAATTGAGCATGCTTGGCTGTGGAATGAAAGAAGGCCTGAGAGCGAACAGTATTCAAGAGAAATATTTGATGCTTTAGTCTTAAGGTATCGATAAAATCCATTATTTTTTCATTCTACATTAGTCAGTCTTTGATTATTGATGTGTCATCTAGGTATGAACCACCTGACAATAAAAATCGCTGGGATTCACCATTGTTTGTTGTAAATCCAGAAGATGAACTTGCTTGTGAAGAAATTTATTCCTCGTTGTATGAGGTCAAAGCTCCAAAACCCAATATGAGTACTCAATGTGTTGGTATATCTTTTCCAGCTTTATATGAGGCACTTTATCATTATACTAAATGCTATTATCTTGCATTATAGCCTCCTTTATCAGCAACCAATTATTTATATGAAATGGACAGAATAACTCAAGACATCATAAATGTAAGTAAATTAATCCTCACAAGATGCAAAGTTGATAACATTTTTAACTTTGCAGGAAATCGCATCAGCAAAACAATTAGGCATTGATAATAATATCAAAATTTCGAAATATAATATAACATTGTTGAACTCTGCTAGTATACCACAGTTGACACGGTTGAGAAGGCAATTTTTAAATTACAGCAAGATGCAACAAATTGAGACTGATAAAATACCGTCGCTTTTTATAGAATATTTGAATAAAAGTTTGTAAATAAATTGTCATAGTTATTTCTGATATCTTTATTGACAGTAACTATCAAAATTACGATGTTATTTTTTTTAATGAAAATAATATTTTTAATGATATCGTCAATAAAAAATTATATTACTCATCATATTACAAAAAACTTAAGTTACAATTCGATATACTGCACTAAAATTATACTTCAACATAAAATGTGTTATATAGCATACATAATTGATTTTCATGTTAAAAATGAGACAAAACAAGATTATTGTTATTTCGGACAATGAAACATTGTGCAGTAAGTTTTTTAAATGGTTTTATGAACAATATCCTTGATTTATAATAATTGATTCTTCAGAACTGGATTAACAAAACATTGTCAGCCAAGTCCTTTTCAATATTATACATTGTACAAATATATTTTTTCTGTTGTCCAATAATGAAAAAAATATTTGCATCAAAACGGAAACGTATAAAAGGCACTACGTATGAAAATGCATCATCGATCTCAACAAGTCAATTTTTATTAGAATATTCTCGCGATCAATAAATTTTTTTAAATACTTTTGCACGTAAGCATATGAGTTGCCTCCAATTTTACAAATACTGCTTCAAGTATTATGTATTTTGCCTTTCACAAAATTTGTACTTTACAAGTGTAGTATATATATATATTTATCGGTTAACGTATTTTATCACATAGACTATCCGCGAGTATTTATCAAAATATTTTCAATTACCTGTATGCAAGGAAATCTTTAATTTCCCGATTTTAGTGAAAGCTGTGTCTTCTTTCAAACTTGATCGTACTATTTATTTATGTCGATCGATAATGCAACAGTAAAAAATTAATGATTATGCTAAATCACATTCACCCTCGTCAAGGACATGGTAAGACATTACATTTCAATCTAGTAATTGTAAGTTTTTTGCACTTTCAATATTCGTAATGAATATTTTGTTTTGAATTAATTAAAATTAAAAAATATCGAAGATAAACTTGTAGGAAGTTGGATATGGTAAAGAAGAAATCTTGACCTCAGAATAATGATTAAAAGTAACAGTCCGAAAATTGAAAAATGTATACTGATGTTCAATGCTTTATCAATGTTCCTTGAGAGTAAGACACAACCACATAACTAACTAATTTTCTTGCTCTTGCAGTCCATTAATTTCCGAACCATTGGATTGACTCATTGGTTGATCATCTGTACACAGCCTTTTTGGTTTTTGGCAAACAAAATAAACGCTATTGTACTCATACTGCAACATGCTGTTGACGTTTTGAGCATATCGTGTTTTCACGTGCGTCTGTTCCTTCTAAAATATTATGTAAAGATTGGTCAATTATTCTTAGCATTAAATTGATATGTATATGCTTCTTGAATACAAAAGTACGAACCTGTATCTGAAAGCCAAGGCCTCGAATTACGTCAAGTAGTTCGCTATAACTTGGCTCTATTGATTCTTCCATTGGCATATCGGAAAAGTGATACAAAAGTGGACCCAAATTGACCCAAATACCACCTGGCTTTAATATTTTATAAATGGTCTCGATAAATTGTACTATGTTATTCGCGCAGTCAATGAAGAAACACGTGGCGACGCAATCCCAGTAATTTTCTTCTGTGTAAACCTGTTTCAAAATTTCAGAAAATCAATAAAACTTGTAGAAGGGCAAATCATTACTTTTTTAATGTACAACAATTTTTTTTATTCAGTTTTACCTGTAAAAAATCTCCTGCTGCCATAGAAAATTGTGCATTTTCAGGGAGATCACTGGGATTAACATCTGGGAAGCAGATTTCTTTTATTTGGTCTTCTGGTTTGAGGTTGTTCATGTATTGATGAACCCATGGATGAACTTTGTAATAATTGATTCCTCTGCACCTTGAATTCAATGTTAAAAAATATTAGTTATCTGTCAAATTGCATTTATTTAGAATGGAATCTGGTACATAACATGAAAATTAATACAATGTATTTAATAATATCTTAACGTTACAAAACAAATGTATTGAAGTTATGATTGCTTAAATAATGAAATAAATCAAATTGAACATACTTATTCAGTACAAAATGGGATGCAAAGAGCATGAAGAGAGAGAACTCATTCCCTTGGCAAATGAAACCCCTCTTGGCAATCTCATAGGCAAGCCTCCCCAGTCCAGCTCCAGGCACCAGAATTCGGATATCCCCGGGTGTACTGGAAATTTATCTATCATTCCATGTTCTGTCTGAACTGTTATCTATCATTTTATGACAGAAGAGGTGAAGGTGAATATTGTATGGAATTGGAGCGATGGAAAAACTTTAAACTATCCATACCAGTGGGGTTCTGGAAACTGGTTAACAATTTCGTCAATGATTGGCTGATAGCAGGTCCTCCGCTCTTCAGCTCCTTCCACACTCCAGTCTCGTACCAGCTGTTTTATGGTGGCTTGAACCTTTTCTTGATCTGCCAATATTGGGCGATGAGTGAGAGTCTAGAAATTCACGCAATGCACAATTATTATAGTAGAATGTTTGTAGATACAATTTTTCCAAGTCCATTATTTCTACAGTAAATCTATCTATATTATATATAGTATCTTATCTATCAATTATAAATGATTGCTATTGAGATCTTTTATAAGAAAAAAAATACTAAAAAATTAACTTGGTATACTGAAAAAATTTGTTTGGAAAAATTGACAGATAACATTTTATGTAAAAAGAATAAATTCACTAGTGTGATGGAAGGAAAGCAGTGAGAGAAGAAAATAGTAAACAAATATTAGAAAAAAACATAATAGAAAAAATATTCAAATGTTATACTTCCTTCACAATATAAATTGTAACAAATACATTGCTACCAATAATGTTGCTGAATAACATAGGAACAAGAAATAAAATACATGCTACACACCATAGAAACCAGTCTTACATTGTCTGTAGTTGATGACGGGCTGACATTCTCAAAAATATGTGCAACATCTTTTATGATAAGTTTGATGATTTCATCGTTGTTTTCAATACAGTTTTTGACTCTATTGAGATGTTCCCTGTACTTGCTAAGCAGCTTCTGATGATGTGGAGGAAGTGACAGAAGATATGTTTCAGTTTTTTTTACTCTTTGCAATGAATGTGGCCTGTAATAAATGGACAATATGTGTTTCAATGATAATCGAATTCTGGAGCAAGTTGCTCAATCTCCTTTTATAGATAATTTTTATATAGAAATCATAATACATAAAAAAGAAACAAATGCTTTTCTATCTACAAAGATTGAACTTTAAATTTCTCAACCTCCAATTTTGAAACAATTTTAAAAGATCATTGAGTCAATGTATAATGTATGAAATCCGGGATTACAAGGTACTTGATCTCGGAAATGATAACCGCGAGCATCATGATAATTGGATAAGGAAAAAAACAAGCAATATCGGACGTTTAATAATATAAAAAAAAAAAGTTGTCAAACATTCGCGGAAGCGGCAGTTGAAAACACCGGTCACGACTTGGCTTGCGACTAATATATAGTGATTTTTGGCATGGTTGTTCATTACAGGCATCGAAAATAATGTTCGAAATCACAATTGAACTAGCCGCAAACGCACACGTGCAAGAATCACATGGAAAATTTTCGGATAAGGTGATAACGAAAGCTCTCAAATTGTAAGAGAGGCGGTTACTCGAGAGGTTATGAAGGTGAAATCTATCACGGCGAATCTATCGACGGCTATATAAACGAAAATTACTTACTTGTAATACTTGAATGCTGTGACAATCCTTTGAAAGTGCTTCTTCTCTTCCTCATCCTCGTACGTGCTGTTCATTTTCTGGGGATACTCGCCTAATGGACCATCCATTTTTCCTCGATCGTCCTCTCGATCGTCAAGAGAAACAATGACTGCTAGCGCGCGCGACTCGAGAGAGAGAGAGAGACAGAGAGCGAGTGAACAATGTATTGCTGTTGTTTTGCCGCCGCCTAGGCACACACAGCAGCCTCGCGCTCTCTTTCTCGCTCTCCGTCTTCGTATAGCTCTGTCTATTTTTGTTCTATCCGCGGTCGCGCGCTTCTCTATACTCTGCGCGCGCTTTTTCGCTACTATATTGGCTTTCAGAGATCTACATAGGTATATAACGTCACTCCGTTTCATATTTAGGCGAGATTTTTTTTTGTAGTTCGTTGTTATTAATCTGATTGAAAAAAAACGTTATGCAATCTTCTTGCTGATTCTGTGTTGATAGTTTTTATTTTTTGCGCAGAACTGTCTATATATATATAGGGCATAGATAAAAATTTTGGCGATAAACGCTAATCTATAAATATGATTATAAATATAAAGGAATTTTCTATGCTGAATGTTTATTTTTATTTGGGTAATGATGTAATATAATATAATTGCTTTGAAAAAATAAATTTACATGTCTTTTATGTCATCAATTTAGACATTATTGTTTGGCTATCATTAATCACTTTTTTATTTTACATTTTACATTTTATGTCAAAAAAACTTATGTAACTTAATCTTTGATAAGTGTAGTTTTTTAATTTTGCATAAAAATTAAAAAAAATCTTACAATAAGAGCGAGGTGTGATTTTGAAAAAAAAAAAATTAATCGTGGGCCAAGATCTTTTGAACATGTGCACTGCAGAGGCCATGCGCAACTGCGAGTATGTGATCATTATAACAGCCTTATAACCTCTAAAAACGCTTAATACTTCTTATTTTTGTAATCAGTCAAGAGTCAAATAATAATATTTTTAGTTGGAAATGGCTGACGAGTCGGAAGAAATATTAGCCGAGGAGCAAGATTTAATAATTCTCCACAAGAGAGAGAGGAAAGAGTTGCAAGGTACTTGTGTATATTTATTTTATTTTATTTGTAGATTGTTAAAGGCAAATGTTGACTCTATCCATTGTTTATTCTAGTCAAGATACAGATTTTGAAAAAGTCTGTTTGTAAAGGAGATAAAAAGAAGAAGAGAGACATCACTGAAGAGATTGTCAGATTAGAGGCCGACTTAGATAAGAAGCAGGATGAAGAGATGGCAAGATTCAAATTATCTCAAATGAGTGTTGATAAAACTACTCATGTCGAAGTAGAAGATCAAACAACTAATGAGGATAATGAATCATCTAATGACAAAAACAATCAAGAAGACTCAAAGCCAGCACTTAGAGTTTCCAAAGCACAAAAGAGGAGAGAAAAGAAAGAAATTGCAGAAAAGGAAAGAAATCAAAGGATCATTGAACAGGAAGCTCTAAATGTTCATGGCAAAAGAAACATTGAAACACAAGCAATTAAAAATATTTTATCAAAAAGGGATTTGATGATTCATGAAATTCCAAGTGATGGACACTGGTATAGTTTATAGTAATTTTTTCATAGTATATTCAATCAAACATCAATGTTACAAACTACTGTACTTTTTTCAGCCTATACAATGCTGTTGCGCATCAATTAAAATTAATAGGAAACACTCCTTCCTTAGATTTTATTGATCTTAGGAAGCAAACTGCCAAATATTTAAGAGAGCATAGTGATAATTTTTTGCCATTTATTGATAACCCAGATTCAGATGATCTTATGTCAATTGAAAAATACGAAAAATATTGTGATTTAGTTGCAGAAACAAGTGTTTGGGGTGGAGCAGTTGAAGTAAGAATTTTCATTCAACAGATTTAAAAAAGGTATTCATTATACTCATCTAATTGAATTTTCTTATTGTTATAGCTGCAGGTACTCGCAAGTGTTCTCAAATGTCCTATTGAAGTTATTCAAGCCAGTGGTGTTTCCTACATAGTAGGCAATGAATATGAACAGACAAGAAAACTTATTCTTACTTATCATCGGCATATGTACCAACTAGGAGCCCATTATAATTCTGTGACAAAGTACATAGCGAATTTAGATGATAGCTAATTCAACTGCCAAAACAAGTCACATTAAAATAAGTTGTAGCTAGCCTATTGCACAGTTCAAATTGTTCAAACGTTTTTGTAATTGCCACAGTTGTGATGGACTGCGTTTTATTATACACTTTGTGTTGTGAGAAAATCATTTTAGAGCAATGTTTTTTTGTGTTAAAGATTTATTATACTTCATTATTGTTAAAAAATCTTATAAAATGTCTAATGTACATGGATCATGCAAAATAATTTATATAAGATGTATTTTAATTTATACAATTAAATTACAAATTCATTCGAGACTATGTTCATTATGTAATGCGATTATCTAGGTAAAAGAATATGAAACAATATTCTGATAAATTATTTTTATTAATAAACTTTCAACGAGTCCTTTTTTCAAAACTTATTTGGCCGTATGATTAACAGCTGCCGCAGTCTCTTCTGCCGCTTCTTTATTTCTATTTGGGTCATCAGGCTTCATAGCAGGGAAGAACAGTACTTCCTGTAAATAAATTGATTGATTTAAATGAGTTTCAATTTATTGATATGCTTTCAAAAAATACGTAATTAGATTCAAACGAACCTTAATATTATTAGAGTCGGTGAGGAACATAGTCAGACGGTCAATTCCGAGACCCCAGCCTGCTGTAGGCGGCAAACCGTACTCTAAGGATGTACAGAAGTTTTCGTCGACTAATTGTGCTTCATCATCACCAGCAGCTTTATCTTTTGCCTGCTGCTCAAATCTAAAATCACAAATTTTTAGTAAAATAATTATTTTCTTTTTTTAAATCAGAATTTAATCAGACACAATGTGGAGAAATTCAACATACCTTTCCCTTTGCACAAATGGATCGTTCAACTCGGTGTATGCATTGCAAATTTCTTTCTTCATGACAAAAAGTTCAAATCGCTCCGTGAGACCCGGCTCAGTACGATGGTACTTGGCAAGTGGAGACATAATTTGTGGATGATCCAGAATGAATGTTGGATTTATACACTTTTCTTCGATGAAATCACCAACCAGCTAAATTATACATTAGAATTAGTAAATAATTGATTGTACATTCATGAATATAACTTTAAAATGCATTGCTTGAAAATCACATACTTTATCTAATAATCTGGCAGTGGTCCTCGGAGCTGGACATTCGACCTCGTGTTTTGCGCAAAGATCGCTGAGGAATTTGTTTGCCTCTGGAGTATTCAATTCGGTGGCTTTGGGGAATGTTACGTTCAGAGTTTCCTCGAGGGTTTTCAACATCGATACTCGCTTGAAAGGCGGAGTAAAATCTATTTCTACCACTTCACCTTCTTCACCGTCAGGATGGTAGATCACCTTGTAAGTACCATGTATCGACTTTACCATGCCCGAAATCATGTCCTCCGTGATGGCCATCAAGTCGTTGTAGTCCGCATAGGCCATGTAAAATTCGCAGGTAGTGAATTCGGGATTGTGAGTCATGTCAATACCTTCATTCCTGAATTGTCTTCCAATTTCGTAAACTCTGTCAATTCCTCCTACCACTAACATCTATCAAAAAGTTTGTTCAAATTAAATGCATTCAAAATCAAATTAAAAAATTGGATTGATAAGAATATGCATTAAAAACTATCATATTTACTTTGTGATACAACTCTGGTGCAATCCTCATGTACAGATCCAGTTTGAGGTCGTTATGATGCGTGATAAAAGGTTTTGCTGTTGCACCACCAGCAATCACGTTCATCATTGGAGTTTCAATTTCCAAGAAACCCAATTCGTCCAAAAACTTACGCACGTAAGAAATAATTTGCGCTCTAATGTAAAACTTTCGCCTCACATGATTGTTGATGATGAGATCCAAGTAACGTTGACGGAACCTCGTTTCCTAAAATTAATTTAAAAAAATAAATAAAACATTGACAATGAGCATGTTAATTATTAAATAATCTATTAAAATTTTACCTTGTCTTTCAATCCAAAATGTAAATGAGGAAGCATATGCAAGCAAGGACTTAGAAGCTTTATACTTCTAGGCATAATTGAAAACTCTCCCTTTTTACTTTTACAAGGAAAACCAACAATACCAATGATATCACCTCTACCAATTTTAGAGTTATCAGGCTCAAATTTACTTTCATCCTGATAAAACCTTGCATTGGCCATCACTTGAACTTTAACACCTTCTCCTCGAAGATCATAGAATATTAACTTGGCACCTGCTGATCTGATAGAGTGTACTCTACCAGCAATACTACAGGTTTCACTCTCCAACATTTCACCATCAGCTACCTTATCATTGTACTTTTCGATGAATCCCTGCAAAGATAGGGACACATGGAACTTGTGTGGATATGGATGTTCCTCGGGAGTAGCTTTGAGCCTCTGAATTTCCTGCCCTCTGAGTTTGAAATATTCCTAAAGCATTGATTTGTAATGTTAAATTTTTTTCTAATTCATGAAAACTATAAATTTTTGTGTGATAAACCTACATTTGGGCTAATATTTTCTTCCGAAATCTGATTTTCACTGGCTTGTGTTGCTCCTTTCTTGGCCTCTTTGACTTCCTCTTGCTTTTTGGAGTCTTTTTCTGCTTTCTCCTTGAGCTTTTGCTCTGCTTTCATACGTCTCTTCAATTCACTGAAATGGGAGTTTTGTATTGAATAAAAATTGTAGTTAACATTGCTGTTGTGAAAAATTAAACTATTTTAATTACTTATTATGAACATCATTCATTCTGCTAAACTATAAGAAAGTAAATTTAATCATCATCCACTGCACTCATACAAATGTAAAGTTTAATAGAAATTAGGATGACCATAAAGCGTATATCCATCTGACAATAATATAAGTTGTGAACAATTCAGATGAGAAAATTTTCTTGTTTCAAATCAATCGCTATTACAAAAAGCTCGCGTGATTGTAAGACTAAAATATAATAAGACTGTGCTCCAAAAATATCACGAGTATCTAATTATAACAACAGCAGTCGAATGCACAAAACTAAAAGCCGATAATTCGACGAAAGAAACACGTTCGCTTGGCCATCAGGGTGATACGCTTGAGGTTCTAAGCGATCATTATCAAAGTGCCGTTTCTAAAAAAACAAATTTACGCACTGTTTGCACAAAGCTTGGCAGACGGAAATATGACGCAAGCTGCAACGTGTTTCGCATAAGGCTACTATGCTAGCCGGCAGAGCAGCTTGACTTCTCAGTAGCAAGCCTCTTCCGATAATGCCTAACATTGTTTGTTGCTCACAGCTCAATTATCGCTGTACAGCATCATCGACGTGTTACAAGAAAAAAACCATTAATTCGTTAAAACCAAAATCTCGAGAAATACAGTAGTGTAGAAAGAAAAAGAGCTCTTGAGCCTCCTCAGTTTTTTGAAGGTTATCTTTGGATAGTGAAGCGAGTTCTCACGTGAGAGCACCGCAATGATTACTCACTTTTTCGACAACTTTTCACCCACCGCTTCGGCCATTTCGACGGCTGATAATGATTATATAACAATTAGAAGCACAAAAATCGCGAAATGAATTTTCGGTGTTCACTCGCACTATGTACCACTCACACACGCGCGCGTAAGAATGACGCGTGATGACGCGGCCGTCCTCGTGGCTAGGATGGGCTAGGATAGTAGGATAGCAGCAGCTGGTTTTTCGGCTTCATAACGCGCAGAATCGCGCGGGATTCGTGTTCTTTTTTTACCTGTTTTCCCGCCATCTTTAGCAGACGATGAGTGCACCAATCGCCCGCTATAATGGCAACGTCGCATCACGTGGGCAAATCATATGGTCGGAATATGCGCGGTGAATTCAAAATTTAATACGCTGTCTGCATTAGACTTGTAATTTTACCATCCAGTGAAAATAATCATTATTATTTATTTCTTAAAATCACAAACGTTTATTCTGTACTCTTAGTTTGTGTACTCCGTCATAGTTTGTGTAGGTAGCATCAAGATTTATATTTGATTTGCAGCTCGCATGCTTGTTCAGAATTCAGAGTTAACTTATTATCCCCCACGTTTAATTAGCTCGCAAAAAATTCAAATAAAAAAAATTAGTAATTAAAGAAATTATCGTCAATTTTCCAATTTAATATTGGCTTAAAGCTGAGGTCAAAACGATTCCATGTGGCATATAAGGGTTTAAGGTTGCAACGCGGCCAGCATTCTTAAGATTCTTACCAGGGATAAATTAATTGTTATAATAATCCAAGAAGGCAATAGACCCCAGATGTGCACCGTGCACAATTCACCGTACCCCATTCATCTTTCACCAGAGTACTTACTGTAAACCATATGCTTATTACGCCGTGCATGATAATTTTTAAATACTTTTTGGCGTGCACTGTTTTTTTGTAACAGCGTGTTACCCATCTATTTTTTCTGCCAACGAAACAAGATGAAAATATTAAGTATCACCAATGATAATTGATTGCAAGCACATTCCTTTTAAAATTCAAACAACATATTTCAACTCCAAAATTGTCGTAGGCTCGAAATAGATCATCTGAACTTTGTAAATAATCAAAAGTAATTGAAGTAATAACGATGGTCAGTAAATTTTTTGAACTGTCATTCAATTTATTGAATCACGTATTATTATTAAATATTAATGTTTATTCTTTCACTTACAATTACATCACAATACTTTATGCTTATACGTCGTAAATATTAATATTTAAAAAAAATGCAACAATTACATAATTACTTGTTGAATATTAATTGAATACATCACGTCCTGGCAGTAAATGTACATATTCGTGCACCGAATAGAAATTCACTTCTTTTGAGCTTGCGAGCTTGCAGTCGATTGCTGTTGCCTCCAAAATTCTTGCCTCGACTTCAGAAAACTGATACCTTCTTCCGCATGCTTTATTATGTGCTCTGCAGATTCTTGATGTGCCGCTTTTACATCTGAAATTAAAAAAAAAGTAATGTATTATTTTTCAAGCGTTATTTCCGAGTCTGGAAATGTTTTTTATGTGTTTTTTTTTACAATATCATTTTTCAATTTCTCAAAAATCCTCTGCATATCGTCATACAACAAATCCAGCTCTTTCACGATAATATTCTCCCCATCAGCCAAAGGACACAAAAACTTCATAATTTCCAATCTATGCAACACATCTTTCAGTTTTTCCTTCAACGTTTCCCAAGTGTCGACATCGCTGTTGAGAGTTTGCTTAACGAGGTCGTAAAAGCCAACGATATTCCGAAGCATGGCGTAAGTCTTGTAAAACGGGCAATAACGATCGTAACTGGAGTAGCCGTTCTGCTGAAGAAAATCATCGGTGAGCAGCTTAGCAACGTCCAGCAGTACTCTATCAGAGTCCGATATAGACGCACGACCAACGAGTTGAACTAGTTCATCGAGTTCCTCATGCTGCTGAAGAATTTCCATGGCTCGTCTGCGATACTCCAAAAATTGCGGAAACTTTGTTTCGTAGAAATTACCTAACACGACGAGAATTAAAACACCGTGAAAAGTATCTATTTAGCTCGAAGACAATATTGAAGTATTCACCTAACGCGCCAACACACTTGCTGTAACTCGCCGCCCAATTGACAGCAGGAAAGTGTTTCCTCTCGGCCAATCTCTTATCCAACGCCCAAAAAGTTTGCACGACATTCAACGTCGAGCAAATCACCGGATCGGCTAAATCACCAGCAGGTGGTGACACAACACCGACAATACTAACCGAACCTTCTCTCCTCGGACAGCCAAGACAACAAACACGTCCAGCACGTTCGTAAAATCCGGCGAGTCGAGTCGACAGATAAGCCGGATAACCCGCATCGCCGGGCATTTCACCGAGACGACTGCTGATCTCGCGAAGCGCTTCTGCCCAGCGCGACGTCGAGTCGGCCATCAACGAAGCCTCGAAGCCTTGATCGCGAAAGTACTCGGCCAAGGTGATGCCCGTGTAGATCGAGGCTTCGCGCGCTGCTACCGGCATGTTCGACGCGTTCGCTATGATACTCGTGCGTTTCATTATCGGCTCTCTGTATACGCAAAATTTTTTTTTAATGTGATATACGATTATACACAGATGTTTGTTGTTGTCTGTTTACCGGATATCGTCGACTTGCACAGAGAGCCCGGAAAAATCCTTCAGTACTTCGGCTACCTCGTTGCCTCTCTCGCCGCAACCGACGTAGATTATCACGTCGGAATTGGAAAACTTGGCGAGAGATTGTGCTACGGCGGTTTTACCGCAACCAAAAGCTCCGGGCAGAGCGACGCTTGCACCTTGACCACATGGAAACAGTGCATCGAGTACGCGTTGTCCGGTTAACAGAGGACGCACATAAGTCAATTTTTCGACCGATGGTCTGGTTTTTCGTACTGGCCAGCTGTGCATCATCGTGTGGCTGCTCGTCGCGTTGTCGAATTCCAACTCGGCGATCGGTTCGTCAACCGTGTAACAACCCATTGGGGCGATGTGCGTTAGCTTTGACAATGTATGATGAAAGAAAATTAAGAATCGAGCCGGAAATGAAATTATATTCAAACGTACTCTTCCACAACTCTGAGGTGACAGCATAACGCGATGCCTTACGAGCCGATTCTCGTACACGTAACCCAACACGTCGCCGCCAGTGAGACAAGCGTTCGGTCTGAATTTCAACGGATGAAATTCCCATAATTTGGTTCTCGACAACGCTGGCAAATCGAATCCCTTGGGCACGTAGATCGACTCACAGGTATTCTCATGGATACGATGTAACGGACGTTGAATACCATCAAACACCGAGCCCAATAGACCGGGACCCAAATCCGCGGATAACGGTCGGCCTAAACGTCTCACTGGATCGCCGACTGTCAATCCACTCGTGTCTTCGTACACCTAATGAATATGTATGAATATTCGTGATTGATTGATTGACTTTTTTTTTGGGAGGTCAACAAACTTGAATTGTAGCTGTGTCGTTGTCGAGGCGAATCACTTCACCGAGGAGCTTTTTGTGACCGACCCTGACGAGTTCGTACATCGCGGTGCCGTGCATTCGATCGGCTACGATTACTGGGCCGCTGATTCCGTAAATACATCCGTATTGGGATTCTTCCTCAAAGTCTGTGTTTGATTCCTTCTTTGACATTTTGCAGGTTACATTTTTTACTATAGTTTATTTTTATACGAGGGATTGTTATATTGCGTCGATTTTGTTGCAACGTTCAGTTTGTTAATCACGCGAGCTTGCAAGCGAACCTCTATAACTGATGCTGTACTTACATCAAGATTGAAAACTTTTTTTATGTGTAGACTACAATTCTCGGTAGGATTAAAGACTTTAAACTACGCAAATAATTATTCTTACGAATTTAACATTAATAAGTATTCGATTGATCAAAAAACATTGCTCAGACACATTTTGCTTTATAAAAAGCATACAAACCAACTTTTAAAAACTCACCCGGCCGTTTAACGAAATTCTGCAGATATCGTTTATCCGCATTGAGCTGCGCCAGCAAATGCATGTCCTGATTGATGTTCGATCGTTTGACGTTGTTGCGCAATCGTCGCTTCTGACTGGTGATCGAACTTGGCTTCGAAGGCGGCGCCTGATGATGTTGGTTCCGCCCTTCCGTTGTTTTGCTATTATTATTAGCATTGAACTCGCGACTGTTAAATTTCCTATTGTTGTTGCTGCCGCTGTCGATGGATTTGTCCGAGCCCACGACTGTCACCGGACTGCAAGTTTTTGTACGAGCCGTCGCCAACTCGTCCAGTGTCTCGGTCGTGTGATGACTACGGCTGCTCTCGTTCCGCGAAGATGATTTTTTCGGTATTGATATCGTGTTGTCTAAGCGAAAATTTATAACAACAAAAATCATACTCTCGTATATGAAAAATCATTTCCTTAAAAAAAAAGACACTCACGACCAAGAATATTCTGTATAGCTTCCTTAGCCTTCTGAACTCCAAGCCTAAACTGATCAAACTCTGGTCTAATCTTCATTCCGCGGTAATAAAAAACGAGGCTCAGCTCGAAATCGCCGAGATGATAGAGTGCCTCCGCCTTGGAGAACAAAGCTTTGGCGTTGTGTGGATCCTTGGCTCTACCACGCAGTGCCGCCTCTGCATCTTCCAATGCCTTTTGCGGCAGACCCAGTAGCAAATGACATCTGCTACGCGCTATCAGGGCGTTCTTGTCGCTTGGACTTAATTCCAGTGCCTGGCGGATAGATTTATATTTGAAAAAGTTTTATGCACCGTAATGTAATTATCGCACGCAAAGGTTGGATACTTTGAAAGTTCCGAGCTACAATGTGTGCATGTATATATTCGCAGCCTTGTGCAGTTTTGCTACTAACAATGATGCAGCTCTATAATAGCCTTTACATTGTGTATACTTGCGAGTGTTTCTTTAGCGTATATATATATATACGTGCAGAAGCAATGTCATACTGTTACATTCGAGGTATAAGCAGCGAGCGAGCGGCAAGAAAAATTACGAGGCACGCGCGTTAATTGTGAAACTTTTGCACTCGCAATACATTAAAAAGAGAGTCCTCGTTTCGCGTATCGCGTGTGTTACCACGTATCGCTACACTGTTAACTCTTTTTATTTATTTTTGTTTAAACAACGTATCGCAACAACAACAATTTTCGTGCACCTTATCAATGCAATTGAGAGCAACCGACACGTTGCCAACTCTCAATTCCCTCATACCAAGTGCGAGCATAGCACTCGGCTCGGCTTCTTCGGGAATCTGCAGAGCTTTACTACGATCTTGTTTGCGTTTGAGCTTGAGCGATTGCTTGATGTCGCGGCTACCCATGTTCACGGCCGCAGCGCGATCCTTGTCCGTGTAAACCTCCTCCTGACGATGCACCTCGCTCTTGCGACGACGTCGTTTGCGAGATTTCTGCTGCTTCAAATCCTCGGCGAGCATTTCCTCCACGCTACGATTGCTCGTGTAGGTGACCCGGGGACGGGATGAACGACGATTATCGTTGTTGGAGTCTTGCTGTTGTTGCTGCTGCTGACGGGAACTGATGCTGAACGACTCCTTCCTTTATTTCGAATGTGTAATTTTATGACGCATTTATGGAAAGCTTCTGGAGAAAAAGTTTACGTATATACCTTTTTGAGTGCTTATCATCAGCGAAAGTTGCATGACGAGCCTCCGAGCCATCGTCGAGACCGATACGCACGAAACTTTGAAGGAAATCATTGTCCTGGAGGGTTGGTTTCAATATGTTGGAGAAATTGTTTTGCTGGGGCACTGGGCTCGCTGCTTCGACGTTCAATTCCGGGGGTTTTACTTCTGATTCGGACATTTTTTTTATCTATATTCGTTTTTCCTCGACAAACAATTACGTTTATTTCTACAAATTGAGTTAGTCGGATAAATTACAGCCTAAACTTTTGGTTTACTATTGAAGTTCTGAAACAAATTTACTCACGGGTAGCACACAAAGTTTTACTTGGAATTTCTGAAGACAGCTGTTTTAATAAATCACTATTTCACGACAAGACACACTAAATAAAGTACTTTTTTTAATTATTGATAGATTACACCTTTAGAGGAAACTCTTGAGTAATTATAATTGAAAAACACGCGTAGAAGCACACTTTTATTGTAAAAAGTTAACAACGCAGTGAAATGGTATGTGCGCAAAGTGAAGAAATGTGTGGATATCGACACCTTCCGAGGTGGCCCGTGTTTCCCTAGTAACAGTCAACAATGCGTCATATCTACCACCTTTGTTCACGCATTATCCGCTATAATTTTCACTTTGAATTCAAATTGTTGATTGACTCTTTTTTGTTTTTTTTTTTAATTTAAATTGAATTGAAAAATTGATAATAGGTATGATTATAGTAAGGATAACGATTTTAATACGTCTTTTTATTTTATACTAAACGAATTTTATAAATGGATTTGATTAAATTATTTTTCAATTGATTTATTTTCAAAATACAGTTTGTTTATTAGATAATTATACCACTTTGCGAAAAATGTTTTCACTTTTATTCAATAATTAAGTCATTTGAAATCAATATAAAATTTTCGGTGTTCATATTGCCAAATATTTCTTTCTAATTACTAAAATACGAAACTAGCAAATAAATACAGGTATTTAAATAAACACGATGATGAAATTGGTTATATTCTTAATTTTTTTTATGTAAGTGCACGCGTATTACTGAAACGGTTCAACCGACGGGGAGGTCTCAGCCGAAAGGATATGCTTCCCATTTCATTTATACTGGAATCGGAATATTTTTTTTATTTTCCTATTGAATTAACATGAAATGTTTAAATTGAAAAATCTTTTAATCAGTAACTATGAACTTGATAATAGTTTAATTAAAAGAGCATAAAGTGTTTTGATAAATTGCAAGCTAAAATTACACTCGATTATTGAATACGAAAAATTGTATTTTCCAATGAATAAAAAAATTAGTTGAAAGTGGGATTCGTGGTTTTTTATTACATACGCAATAAAAATAGTTTCTTATCGAAATCGATAATTTGATAACCAACTTGATAAAACGAGATAATTTTAAAAGCCAAGTTGTGTAAAATAAAGACAATATCGATTTAACCGCTCATCGATTTATCACTTGATAATAAATACGAAAAGGAATTTTATTATGGATGTATTATATATAGACACCTACACAGACCAATTAGAGAATGCTACTTTCACCTCAATTTTCACTTAAAGAACGTTTTATACATTATTAAAATGTCTAAATTGGTCCAACTACAGTAAATAGCAAGAACAACATTCCGTTTTACTGTCGCATTCGAAAATATGTGGAAGATAAGTAGATTACATTATTCTAAAATTAATGGTTGGTACAAATGTTCTATATCCCTAGCAAACAAACAACGACCTTATATGGTCGATAGTCGGTCGCTATAACTGGTCTTTAGCTGGTCGCTACTAAAAGATTTAAAAAAAAACTTGATTCAAATAATGAGAAAACATTATTCTCAATAAAATCAAATATTATTGTTATAAAGTCTATGTAACATAGCGTCATAGCAAGGCGCGAAATCACGTTGCCCAGCTAAAAAAAAGAGCGAAATAACTTCGTATGGAAGGCGTTACAAATCTTAAGATTAATTAAATCTCAATTAATGAACAAGTTCAATTAAGATTTTTTTTCGACATCATACATTATCTACAATCATAATGATGTTTACTTAAGCTCAGAACATTGTTCAGGATAATGTTTTCTCATTATTTGATTGAAATTTCAGGTTGAATCAAGTTTTTTTCAGTCTTTTAGTAGCGACCAGTTAGCGACGGACTATCGACCTAATCCGGTCGTCGTTTATTTGCCGGAGATATATCGCGTTGTTAAGTAATGATCTTTAGTATGTTTACAAATACAAAAGCTTTCATACACAATGTCAAATAACTAGTAGTACGTTGATTAGATCAATCAACTTGATTGAGCCATCAATCTCAAACAGAAGCTATGTCATCTCAAATAAATGTTATAGCCGATGACTGATTATCACTTTATTCGCTGCCTAATGGTCGTGTGAACTCCTGATCATGGATTATTCTCATTATAGTGCAACGATCACAAAAAATCTCCCTAACAAAGCTTTTGTTTGGCGCCGAACCCAGTATATAGCAATAGGATGTAAATACAATAAGCAAATAAAAGCTTAACAGTTCTAATAAACGACTACGTGCAACTAAGTATTCATTACAGACTTTGTAAAAGCTTGAATTGACATGCACTCATTATACAAACCTTTGAATACAGAGATAATGCAGTGTCATAATGGTTACTTTTCAAATGACCCGTAGCTTCATCCGTTAATATTTTGGTTTCTACTTCCACGGATTTCAAATTTATTCTCTTTCCTCTACCTCCATGTTTTTTCGATGAAGCCATGCCGTGTTGTTTACTGAAATATTCATTGGTGATTGAAATTGTGATGGCCGTGTACTAAACTTTTTCACTTTATACAATAAATTTTCAATAAAATAAATTATATTGAAGTGCATGTGATATATAAAATGTATGTATCAGATTATGCATTTTCGGATAAAAATTGTACTTGTTATTTAGCAAATTTTGTAAATTAAGAAAAAAAACTTAACTGTTGGCATGTAAAATTGAAAAATAATGATAAAAGGTATCTTAATAAAGATAACTGTCTTTAATAAAAAAGATAACAAATGCTCAAACGTGACATTTCATTTTTCTCAGTATTGAGTAAAGAATAAAAATACTGAAAATATTTTGAGCCTATATGAATTCAACATTTGCGTTTTTATCGAAAACGAAATCTAAAATAATGTGTAAATATCGCAATTTTTCAATGATTCCCTAGTTATAGATGTGATTTGTTATTGCTAGCGGAATTAATTTTCGATGTAAGTCGTCCTGATTAGAAAATTTTTTCCTAAGCATAATCTTATGACAGAATATAGATAAATTTATTGACCATAAAATTGAAATGATTCCGTTTGTGCTACAAATACTTGAATAATCAAACATATCATTACTTACTTGAACGCTGAAAATTGTCACACAAAAAATCTCAAATACATGGCATCAATGTGTATTTACTTTCAAAACTTTTTCTCTTCTTCAAATTACAACCAATTCTTCACTGTTATTTAAAAAAATCATCACATTTCAAAAAATACTCGCGAAAAATATAAAAGAGAATTATTTGTTTTCAGACACAAAAAAAAAAGAACCGAAACAGTTGGGAAGCCTCGCGAACGACGTCGACGACGAGACGAAAAATAAAAAAAAAATAAAAAGACCAGAGGAAGCGAGCGCAAGCTCGTGTCTCCTGTCGCGGTGCACTCGTCGTCGTTTTGTTGGCGTCTGCACCGATCAACCTGTTATAATACATCTATATTTCGTGGGGGCGGCGCGCGTGCGGAAGAAGTCGCTCGCGACGACGCGAGTTGCGTGCTGTGCAGCCTTGCTTATAATATGCACATAGCGGAGGAGCGAACCTCGAGTGTGATGTATGTGTATTGCAGAAACATACTTTTTTTTTATTTGCCTTGGGAAGGAAGTAATTTTCCAAAGGCTCGAAGTGTGAAATTCACCCCGAAACTTTGGGCTGTAATAGCTCATTAACTTTAGGCAATGAAACTTGAAAAACAAATTTTTCTCTTTTCTGTTTTGTTCGTGATTGCACGCGTTGTTTTTTCCTCGCGAAAATTCTCTGTTGTTTATATCGACGGCTGATTGGATTGGATAAATTGAAAAAAAAAGATTGGATCGGTACGATGAATAATCGAAGCAGCTTGAATTCTCAATGATGACAAATCGATGTTTATACGAAGCGATTAGAGTATATAGTAGTGCATTGCAAAGAGAAAGCAAGTTATAAAAGCTCGCGTGCTCCCTTACTTTTAAATGCCTGGTTACCGAAAGAGTAACTGGATATAGAAAGCTGCTCATTATCTACGGGCTTTGCTTAATGCTGCCAGTCACGTTATATTCCTCTTTTTTTTTCTCCTGCTGCTGCTCGGATATTTCGATTTGCTTGGATGACATTGGCCATTAGATTTCGATGAGCAATCGGCGAAAGGATATTTTATAGGCACTGTCGGCCTCGAAAGGGCTTTTCAGATTTGATTGCTCTCGTTAAATTTAGACTTTATGTGAGTAAAATATTCCTTTATTTGATACTATTACGATAAAATTTTATTTAGAAGCCGAACTTTGTGACGTCTAAACGCGTTTTCGTTTGTGCTTGAAAAACCAAATTTATCAAACTCGTTTATAATTAATGAATTATGAAACGCGATACGGACGAACTATACTCGGTGACAGTACAGATTCAGCGAAAAAAAACAAGAACAATTTACGCAACTCTCCTCTATCACACGACGTCGCTTGCATTGACCCAGATTTACTCTTCCGAGCTATCGACGACGTTTTTAGCTACGTAGTAATTAATTTTGCGGAAAAAAGTTGCCCTTTCTGCACAACTTTTCCGTAAGATCTCAACAAACAAATTATTTCAAACTTTATTCTTGAAGAAAAAAAAGATTGCTTTTCATTTTACAAAGTATGTTACCATTTTAGTCTGAAACCTCGTAAGAGCAGAAGACGCGCAGAGTGCAACTGCACTCCAAAAAGCCATGAAAAATTCAAACACGCGCAATCCTAAGAGACCACATCCCATTGGCTGGCACGTGCACCAATGGGATGATCGAGAAAAAAGCGCGCCACGCGGATTTCTTCGCATGTCGCGCGGCGCGAGGCAAAAATCGAAGGCGAAACGGCAACGGGAAAAGCCGCAATGTTCAGCTCGCTGCCCGTGGAAAAATAAACACGTCAAACTCTGAGACAAAAAAATTTCTGGCAATTTTTTTTGAAAGAAAAAAAAACAAATCGAATAATCATCAAACAGTTGGGCAAAAAGTTTCGGAGCACATCAAGCCGCGATTCGCCGTCTCTCTCGCACAACGGAAGTCGTGCTCTCTCTCTCTCTCTCCGTGTTACCTCCTTTGCTCCTCATCTTGCGGCAGTCGCGCGCAGAAAATCATCGCCTTCTTGCGTCGCAACAACTTGACGCGTAACTGCAGCTTGCAAATGCTCCGTAGAAGCTCGAGTTTCGAGGAGCGTTATCGTTGTTGAGCTGTAAAATAGCACCAGCAACATCGCCGAGGGAAGAGTTGGCTTCAGACCGGGTTATAGACGAGGCAACCACACCACCAGAGTCAAGCGAGTTTTGTGCAGATTGGCGCACGGCGGCGGTAAGCAGCAGCAGCAGGCGAGAGAGTACAGGCGCGCGCGCGGCCCGGAGAGTGTTGGTAGCGTGCACGCACGTCCGTCGTCGAGTTTTTAGCAACACACCACCACACTACTGAGAGCCGTGACAAGACAGACTATATAGCGAACGAGCGAGCGACCTAGAGGAGAACGACGTGACATTTTGCAAGGCGTGTTGTGTGTCCTGCTGCAGTTGCCTCCTCGTCGACAATGGCGGCAGAACTCGAGGGATTCCAACAACTGCTCAACACCCTCCTCAGCACGGACAATGATGTCCGCTCGCAGGCAGAGGTATGTGTGTGTCTAATTCGCGCCGACGGAGACTTTTTTTTTTACTGTCAGCCGCGCCAAAATGGTGACCCGCGTGGGGCCAATTTCGATTGCCGTTTATTTATTCACGCCACCCTCTGTCGCGCGCGCATCATCAATATTTTCTTTTGGCCGCCTGTTGTACTTCCCTTGCCAGCTGGGGTTTTTCCCCCGCGAGCCAGCAACACCACAAGACAATTTCGAAGTTACCAGCACGCGCCAACACTTAACCTCTAAAGCAAACGTGTTGGAGAGTGTATGTGCGGAAAACGAAACGAGACGGCATAGCTCCGACTTTTTTCCTCGCTGTCTCTCTCGCGCTCTTTCGCTCCGTGACCTGCTCGATTATTTAGCTCTCTTTTTTTTATCGGCGTGCCCCGAAGAGAGGAAGAACGAGAGAGACAGAGAGAAAGATATGCTCCGCACGGTTCTCTCGCGAGTCATGCCTTGTCTACACCTAGACTTTATCAGAGACTATGTTAAAGCGAGTATTAGGTGTAGCTGGGAACAATTCCTTAA